>CAJHUD010000004.1:499143-780523 GCA_905146925.1 Autographa gamma
GAAAATACAATACGGTAAAGAGCAATGAACTGTCATCATTTACGCAAAACATGTACACATTGTATGAATAATACCTATAATATCGAATCATTGCAATCACGAATATTATAAAACAATTTTTAAGGAAAATAAAACAATTAAGGTAAAGATTATTATATATATTTAGCTTAGACAGTTTAATAAAACAAGTTGGTACTCAAAAGATGTTGTTTATTAACATGTATTTATAAATTAAACCTCCTTTAATATAAATATAAATATATATGTAATATAAATATTACAAGCATAAGTATTTTATTAGGAATATATATATATATATATATATATACATAACATTTAAAGTTTTTAAATATCTTAAATAATACTCGTTATGTAATAAAACAATGATACAAACATCAACTATTATTAACACTATAATATTAATTATTTAAATTACCTTTTAAAATAGAAGAATGCCCCCATGCTCGAGTTGCAACATTGCCTTTGGATATTAAACGTTTATCATCATTACTTGATAGTGCTATTTTATTCACACTTTGTGTAAATATTTCATGTTTAATGGATTTGAATAAGATATTTTTTCGATGGATTATGTCTTTATTAAATAACACATGCTGATAATCATCAATAGTTAAGTCACGTACCACACAAGACTTAATTCCTTTTGCTTTTTAATGACATTATTCATCGTTTTTATTGAATATAACTTAGACCTCAAACCAACAAATTCAGTAATCAGTTCGCCACCCATTTCATCTTTAAAAAGTCCCGGGACTTTTTTATTAATTTGCGGTATCATAAATTCATTATTAATGTTGTAGTTGCTAGTATCAAAGTACTGTAAAAACTTATATTTAATATCATTATAGAAATCATCCGTGTATATAATATATACAAAAGAATCCGTGTCTGTATAGCATAATTGTACTCTGTCGCCGTAAAAAGGCTTAACTATATTATAATGAAATGATACATGTGTGATTTAGATAGTTCTAAAACTGTAAAGCCTATGTATATTGGTTTATCTAATATTAAATGATCAGGTTTCATTTGTATTGCTACTAAGTTTTCTGATAAAACTGAAGCGCTATGAAAATATGGATTGCTTATGAGTCTTTCAGCACAGATATATTTTTGGTTTTATTATTTGGACTATTCCATGAGTTTACTAAATGAACAGTCACTCTTTTTTCAGTATTCTCTAAAGTTTTCCAAATACGCTATTGTTTAATAACTTAAAGAAATCCTGTTCAAATACGCTTTTTGCGTTTTGTCGTAATTTTGTATTTAATTCAATATATTCCTTAAATATGAACTTTGTCGAAACGTAATGACTCTATGTATTTTACGTAATAATAAACCATGTTCAAGAATTTCTTTAAGTGTACATAATGAATCACATAGTTATACTTATTGTATAGATTTGAAATAAGTTTTTCGGTTTTGCCTCCTGGCGGTATGCATTTTTCCGCACAAAAAGGTAAGTCGTTGTGTAAAATATGTAACGTTTCAGGGTACAAGAGATCTACTTCTAGTATATATCCCCATTCTGCGTTATCTTCAATATTTTCTATGTCTAACTGATCTATTTCATGTTGATTTAAAAATCGGAAACCTGAGTGAGGTAAATACTGACACATACTATAGCCGTAAAGATTGTTACAGTCTATATAACTTATAAAACTCGTGGTTTCGTTGCATCACATGATGACATATATTGATTATTAGCTTTTGCATAGCGATGGGAACACATACATAAACCTCCCCTAATACCGCTTTGAATCATACGCACAATAGATAGGTCTGTTATGAGTTCTAACTTAACACCTGTCTTTAAAAGCATTGCATCAAACGATAAACTAGGAGCAGTAATATAAAACGCGGGGGTCGAGCTTATAATGCAACTTACACGTTTTCGAAACTTTTGAAATATGTCCGTAAGTAATAGTACGTCAGTCTTTAAATATAAGTCAGTATATTCACCCATCGTCTTTATGTTAAATTTGCGCCATACCGATTTAGCGTGATCATAGTCCTCTTGTGAAATATGTTCATTACTTAAAGAGTTGAAAAATAATTTTTTTGCTGGTAACGTTTTTTCTTCATAGCATTGCCAATTACTCATGTAATCGTAAGGATAAATGCCTTTTCGGGTAAGTAAATTAAACTGATCATTTATAGGAAAATGAAAACGCAAGCTAATAAAATCATCAATTTGCATAGTTTTTGATAGCTTATCTAAACTAGTGCCTAAGAAATTAAATGAATCTAGAAATCTAATTTGTACGTATTCATTCTCGTTGATATGCATAAATTTAGAAAATGAAATATATTTTTCTTTTGTTTTAGGGATGATATTTAACTTGCCAGGCGTTTCTCCTAATTTTTTAATAAAAAGATGACAGTCGTAACCTGACAAATTATGAAAAATATTGGAATAAACATAGGCATCTTATATTGTAAATTACAATGTCTATGAGCTGCACCACGATATCGACCAGTAATATGACAATGATCTCTGACTTTATTATTCCACAAAAGATTATCGCATATGTGACATTTCCAAGCTTTTTCGTAATGCATTGCGTCTTTCTCAGAAAATATAATTGAAACATTTTGAGATAAAATGTTATAAATTCTCTTTATGTCTTCACTTAGTAATTCTATAAATTTGGACACACAATTAATTCCACGATACGTTTTGAATTCATTAAAAATTATCATTGCATGATGAAACAATATTATATGCGAAGGCCGAAGGAATGTGTCGTTGTAAGCGTGACGTATTAGCGGTGTCCGATTCATGGCCGGAAATCGGTTCGAGTAATGTTTCGAAATCAGCATAGATAATGAATGGAACGTCTTGTTTTTGTTATAATTTTTAAATTGTAAGAATGTTCCTTTATCGGGCAAAACAGTAACAACCCCCGCACACAAATGTTTTTCAAAACCGATCTTCACTAGGGAAAACACTAAACAGGTTTCGCAAAAATATATCTTATTATGATGCTTTGTTATTGACTTTTTACGAGGCGTGTCAAATCTTTAATGAGACAATAATGAGACGATTTTGAATTTTCCAAAAACAGTTAAATGAATTATCTTGGATTTATGATAAATTTTATCGGATTTGTATAGAGGACCCGTTATAGTCTTACTATCTCTTAAACCGTAAATATAAAATTTAAAAAAGGATTGTTTTTTTCAAAGGTACTTATATCTGAAAAAGTAATTGGAAATGATATATCATTTACGTTCAAAACGTCGCGGAAATGAGGATACGATGTTACTCTCTCAGGATGCTTCTTGGTTGGATATAAAGCGGCAACTACACACCACAAAAAACAGCACTCGTCATTATTGCGAATATTCAAACATGCTTTCTTATTTATAATATATTTCGGTAAATCTATAAATTGCGATCCACTGAGAGGTTGGTATTTATTAATATTAATTTCTAGATGTGAATTATTTAAAAACGTCCATCCGCTATCCCTTTCTTGAAAATCATCAATTTTTTTTAATAAAATCGATCCAGCTTTTTCATAGATAGACTTGAAATTGTAATTCAAATGAATAATGAAATTTTTCGTTGCAAAAGACTTTAACTCTTGTACATCATTATTAAACATTAAAAAATAAGCGAAGTATTCAAAATTAATTTTAACAGAATAATGTTTTTGAAGCGAACTATCAATTAAAGATTTAACTTGATCATTAATACTTTTAAAAAAAATCTCTGGGTAAATATTTATTTCAGTTTTAGGTGTGGTAATCCGATAACTTGTAATACGTCCTTTCAAACAGGAATGTATCATTTCGACATTATCATTGATACGTATAGTACTATTATTTTTATGTTTATTAGTTCGCAGATGGTTACACCAACGACGAAAATCTACCTCAATGTTGCAACCCGAGCAGAATGGCATTTTCAGAAATACGTTAACAAATAATCTTAAAAAGTAATGAATTACCTGCTATCTGGATATATATATATATATATATATATATATATAGATTAAATTTGTAACTGTATGTAGATATGATTATAGCCCGTGATTACAGCAAGTAGGTTTTCTAAACTTCACGCTTTCAATTTATTGTTGGTCAGCTTGCAAACCACCAGACTCTGAAAACAGAGACAGAATTTAAAATTAATATACTTAGATAAAATGATTTTAATAAACGCCTTATACTTTCGTTATAGGAGATAAGATAAGAAAAAAACACAAATTACAACTACAAATAATAATAAATATAATTTCAAGAAACTATGAAACCTTCATTCGGATAAAAATTTGATCACTAACATGATAATATGATAAAAAATTACTAACCTTCAAATATTAACATGACAATAATTTCTTTGTGTCTCTATTTATTTGTGTCTTTCTGTCTCTATTAGATGTCCAGGTAAGATACACTCTTCTTGCGTATTTTATGCTTCTGGATGCCCCCTCTGCTGATCCAGAATTTTATTCTTAATAGTTCGTCTGAAAGAAAAAAAAAATCAACAATTATTATATTTGTTAATTCTGATAATGACTTATTCTGATATTTAAATAATGTTTAGTAAAAATGCACCATTGTAAATCAAATGAAAATTACATCTAACAATTACCTTTTAATAATTCTGCGAGCAATTACTATAAATATTATAATGATTGGGATGTTTTTCTTTATTGATACACAGTAAAATCTAATATAAGAACAAACTCTAAGTATATTAAAATTAAAAACTTACATAAATAAAAACTTACAGGCGTCGAAAAACTCATCGTAATCCTTGTTAATGTAAAAATTCGTAATATAATAATTTATATTTAGTTACTAGTCTAGTTCATTTAAAACAAATCATGTATTCAGTTTTATAAATTAAAGACACATTTGTCAATAGTGATACCTAACGTGTATTTGCTCAAAACAAAAGTGTCGTATTAATAATTGTAACCTCACACCGGAAAAATGAAAAAATTGATGATTTTCAATAAGTACTATGATTGCGCAGTACACAACTGCATATTGCAAGAATGCAATTTCAACCAGGGTTGACAAACAAATGCAAATCAATCATAATATTATTATAATTAAATTTTTACTACATTTTAACCGACTTCAAAAAGGAGGAGATTTAATATTCGGTAATCATTTCATTGATAACGTGGATATTTTAAATTGATTGATTATATTTATTATAGCATACAAATTTTGGAACCAAATTATAGTAAAGATTTTTTTTTTTAATCCCTTAGTGATAATTTATTATAATCGTTATATTTCTTAATATTCTTTACATGTAATTACACCGTAGATATGAGATGTTTTATAATTGTCTGTCAACCCTCTTCATAGAATTTACCACAACTTGATAATTAATATTAAAGTATAATATATAAACTAATAAGTCAGGTTGTAGTAAATAATTTATTAAAACGGCACTTTCACACTTTAACAGTAAAAATGAGATAGTTCATCGATAATCAGTGCTACATGTATGATAATTATATTGACAGCCCTGAATCCTTTTGCTGCATTAGCAAATAAAAGTTCAGAGTCATAATTTTTCTTTAAGTATAATACGGACAAATAAGAAATGTCTCACTTGTTTTTTGTTTTATGAAATAAACTTCCTTTTAATTTAGCAAATTTACATGACTAACCTGACTTATAAGGTAGCGTTTCGGAGCTCAATACATCGGAATCGAGTTCGAGCTTCAGTTGAGAACCAAGTTCATCGCTACAGTACAAGCATTCTACAGTACCTATAGTGCATCCAGTAATAGTTATATTGTTTTAATTATACTTCGAGTGACTGCTATTAAAATGTAAGTCTTTATATTTTTTATTGATTTATTTATTCAACTAAATTTAAATTTACTGATATATACGTTTAATCATATGTAACTAATTCTTTGCATTCATCCTATTGAATCTTATAGTTTTCTTATAAGTCAGAACATTAAAAGTTTATTACCACTTAGTAAATTAGTAAAAACATTTTATTTTCTTTTATTATAAAAAAATCAAGTGACATACAGTACTTAAACTTATTGAAACATGTTTAATAATTTTCTAGGTCTGACTCTGAGTGTGAACAACGCCGCATCTCTACAGATGTTGAACGCAATGCTGAGCTCCAACCGAACAATCTACCCCTTCAAGCAAGCGTAAATCTACTTCCGCCAAGAAATCCTCGGCTAGTTTAAGGTAATTATACAATTTTTTTATGTATTAATGATGTATCTACTTACATATATTATTATATCAATGATTAATTTCTACGTTGTTTACGTTTATATAAATTTCAACTTACTTACCTTTGATATGTTCATACAGCATCGGTTAACTTATTTCACGTTCATTTTCATATTCTGATAAGTAATTTACAACGAATTAAAAATTGATTGCTTGTTTCAGAAAAAAGGCGAAGTCGTTGGGACATATTCAACCTTAGTCGTGACCGTAGCGACTCTAAAGATCCTTCCTCGGTCGCATTGTCTTCGTTCTTCGTTAATAGAGTCGCAAACGGTAACGAACGGCGAATAATAAACGCGGTGGGTGACTACCTAATCGATTTGAAAGTTTACCAAACCAACGATGCACGCAATACTGATTCACTTGATCTCTGGAAGAAAGCATTGGTTCGGATAAAGTTCCAAACGGACGACGATACACCGCAATGGCGCAGCTTCAGTCTCTAGTGCAATCGGTGGATGCAATGTGTGAGAGCCAACCAACATTTATGTCCAATTAACCTATATATATATATATACGTTTAATAAAATATTATATTGAACATGATGTTTCATTTCTCAGCCGAAACCTTTCGCATGAAGTTTACTGCAACCGTTTTGCGTTTCAAATCACAACTATAAGCGGGTCGCGTGATGCTAAATTCTACTGGTTTGCATTCATTCAGTATTTATTTATTAATTTGCCGTTATAAAACTTTATTACGTATTCCATCAAACGTCGTGTTAATTACCAGAAATATTATTGGGTATTCTGTCCCACGTCGCGAATGCGCAAGCATGAGCGAACAAGTGGGACAGAATGCCCAATAATATACTACTCAGGGGGCTGATAATATACCTCGAATTACTCTTTAAATATAATAAGACTGCTCAGAATTATGCTACTATTATATTACATATCCTCATCAGAATCAACGTCCAAATTTAATCATTGAAAGTTAACAAACAAATCTCTAGCAAAAATTTCTACCTATATAGATTATATGTATTTTATTTATTTTAGAGGCTTTCTGATTGCCTATTAAATGTTCTGTTTGCATAGAAAAGACGAATTGTCGATCAATGGTCGTCGGAGTAAAAGGTTCGCTTTCTTAGGTTCTCAGCCTCCGCTGTCAGTCTTCTTCGTTGATGACAGGCCATGTCGTCACTTCCCGCGGGCAGTTATTTAGTCTTCCATCCTCTTCCTATCGTCTTATCCACAGCCTTACCGTAAGAGCGCTGCAAACAAAATGTTTAAACAATTAATCCATATGTAATACAATTCTAATAAGTTTACAAAAACAACCGAAGACTGTTATCAAAAATAGATTTCGAAGAATCAGACAAGTTGGGTTCGAACTCGAGACTGAAGTTATAACGGGTAATACCAACCTACTAGACTATCACTACTCTCTGCTAATTTGGTCATCTATGTATTACCTACTTTGCTCTTCCGTGGTCTAAATCACCTACACGATTATAACAAATTCTCTCTCAAAAATTAAAACGACTATTTTTTAATCTTCTCCAATAAAAAAATGTTTATTAGCGCGAGCTTGTTTATTAATACATTTTGCAGTGGCACCAGTGGCTTACTTTGATGAAAATACTTGACTTAACCAAAAACAAAATATATATTTTTTCAATCCAGTAAATATGTTTTTATTTCGAAATAATTTCATAATAACTAACATTCGGTCATAATAACTAACATGCGCTTTGCGAAAACAAGTACTCGCAAGCTCTGGTTTATGACTTTTTTGTTAAAAGTGAGCCGACTAGTTTTTTATCTATAGCAGTGGAATTCCATTGTTATACTCCGGCCAAACCGGCCGACTTTGCTACTAATTGTTTCATTTTTGAAATTACAATTAACACGTTTATTTAATTATTCTTTTAAAGGTTCTAGATCTGATATTGTAATAACCGTAAAGAATGAAATATTATTGAAAAAAAAAACACCTAACAAAACACTATTATAAAAAGATTATTCTTTAAAATAATGTGTATACCCTAAACAAGAATATAGCCGAACTATCTATTTAGCTATAACTTTTTCTATTTAACATATCACTCGTTTGGTATGGTTACATAAATCCCAACAAAAGTATGAATGAAAATGCACTGACTTACTTCATACAGTGCGTTAAAGCTGTAGTTCTTTTTAAAAGTATGTGTATTCCTATATGTGACGTGTAATATAGGGAAGTTTGAATAAAAAAAAAATAGAATTGGCCACTGTTGGGGTTATTTATTGTGTCGTAAATAATATAGGCGAGACTGCTCCTTTTAGTACACTTATATTTTATTATTACAGTTAATAATAATTTTACATTTGTTACACAAGTTACACATTTAGTAGTTTAGACTTTTAGACTTTAGGCGCGTGCGCACTGTATGTTGACCGGAGCAGAATGAGGTGGCGCGCGCGGCGCAGCGATGCGGCCGGGTGGCCCTCGTCCCCCGCTTCTCCCGCGCGGTACACTGACGCACAGTGGGCGTTAACAGCCACAAAGATCACGATCATCATGACTCACGCAATCAATTCTGAAAACATCCCTACTTAGCGTCACAACAGGCATTTTTACACATTTGTATTTACGCATTTATATTAAACTCATTATTAAAATGTCACCATGATCGTGAACAACACTGAATAAATCTGTTTTCATGTTAAGTGCAATAATAATTAGTATCTAAAACAATTTTGACCAACTAGAATTAAGTATTATGTAGTTCACGTTAATAATTTATTTTTCTAACCCACTACTTTGCAGACTCTTTATCTATCTGGTTTTAGGCTGACTTATAAAAACATAATGATTAAAATATAATTAAAATTTTAATACTTACAAATATTCGCAGGTCATCCGCAATTTAACTAATAAATTTATTCGCTCTTCGATCGGCAATTTTAGATATCACACAAACAAAATAAAAGTCCGGTAAACACGCTCGAGTATTCGTAAACAGTAGTCAAAGTAACGGAGAAAACAGCGAACGTCAACATTGAACAAACAGTGAGATGCGACTGACGTCCACAAAAATAGTCAAAGCATATATTTCCATCTCGTTACTGCAATGTCCTAATTGGTCAACGTCCTGGGAGGGCGGAGCTTCCGTGCCAGTCGCCTGCGTCGAACGTCAAACGAAATCTTTTAAAAAGTGATAAGGCTTCGTTGTCCCCGATTGTACATCACTACCTACTACTAACGCGAGAAAAAGTGGTAAGGTTCAGATACCGGGATCAACTTCCTCAACCCAAATTAAGTAAAACATTTTCAACAAAACTATTAAAAAATATCAATTTAGTTTTAAAAGCAATCAAAATATTAACTGCCGAAATATAATAAGACGTTAAAAAAAATACATAGGTATTATTATATAAAAGAAAAAATCTAGAAACTTATTATATGGGCAGGCGAATAAAAATAACGATAAATTACATCATTAAATATATGCATTATTATTGCAAAACCAACCTTTTTTTAGTTACTCAACTATTATTTTTATATTTTACATGTTCTGGGAAATAAAATAAATTAAAACATAAATATTTACCGAGGATTTAGAGTTTACATACAATGACGATTCACTTTTATGAAACTATGTGCTTAAGAGAAACGTATTGCATAAGTCGTCAAAATATTCGTAGTATTTAGTGACGACGATGACGACGACGAAGCTTAATACGATGATTATAAAGTTTCACTCGTGCACAGTGTTCAACGTTTCAAATAACACTAGCAATGGCACTATAATAAAATACAATCAGAAATAAGGGGGCGTCGCCGCGTGTCGCTAGCGTTAGAAAGAGCGCAAGCGACTCGAACCGTTTCTCGACGTTAAGGTGATAAGGCGTCGTTGTCCCCGATTGTACAATAGACCGTTTTAGTGCATTAGGAAATATGCCTTTATTTAAGCACAGATTAAAAATGCAGGCAAGCGGAAATAAAATACTATTTTTAATCAATTTTAATACAACAGACGAGATTCTATCGTATCCTACTGCACAGTCACTTTTCAGTCCATTTATTAGGTTCTCAATTTCTTGCTCATCCGTATCCAGTAAAACAAATGAGTTATTGGTCAGAGTATTGTTAAAACAGATCGATCTTGTTAGGGGAGTTATTTTGTTTGCTTTTGCACCGATTGTCGCAAAGAACTTGTTTACAGTATTTACAGATAAATGTGGAGATGTCTCTATTGACAGAAGATCTAATGAATTATCTTTTTTTATTGTTTTTTACTGCACTCCATATATGTTTGCTGTTTTTACCTGCTTCTATAAGTAGTTTTATTCTAATTTGAGTTTTTTGATAAGGTTATTATAATAATTTCTATATCTTTTATAGGTGATTTCAAGAACAACATTATCCGGATGCTGTTTATATTTTTTATGCATCCTATCCCTGTTGCGACTACATCTAATAAGTCCTATTGTCATCCATGGTTTAAGAATTCTGAACCTATTAGTTACATGTATCGTTTTTGTGTTAATCTGTATTATATTAGTTATTTTATCTATAAATATGTCCATGGCAGTATTTGGGTTTATGGCGTTAAATATGGAGGTGAAATCGAGTTTTTCACATGCTGATTTTATAGCCTCAAAATCAAATTTTAGTATTTGTTTTTTTAATGGTTTATTGACCCTTTTAATCTCAAGCACAGCAAAGTATTGGTGCATGATCAGTAATAAGAGATTCGATTATAAAAGTAACTATTGGTATTTTAGTCTTTAGAATTACATGATCTAAACAGCTGTTAGCACGAGTTGCAGTATTAAATGCAGGAAGGAAGCCGTTTTATTGACCTACCGCCTCACGCAGATTCTGACCGGGCACGGGGCCTTTGGCCGTTACCTGTGCCGGGTCGCCAGGAGGGAAGGGACCACGGCTTGCCACCAGTGCGGTGCCGGTGATGATACCGCGCTGCACACCCTGGCCGTATGTCCCACCTTCGACGAGCCTCGCGCCGTTCTCCGGGCGGCGCTGGTAGGCGTGGACGTCTCCGCGCTGTCGGCTGTTATCGCAGCCGCGCTCAGCAGTCGCGCAGCGTGGGACGCGCTGTCCTCCTTCTGTGAGACCGTCATGTCCCAGAAGGAGGCGGCGGAGCGCGATCGGGAGGACGACCCCGACGCGCCCCAGATACGCCGACGTCGAGTGGGGCGGCGCAGAGCCGCGCATGAGCGCGATCTCTAGGGCCCTGGGCGACAGGCACGGGGGTGCATGTCGTCCGACTATAGGACCCACGACGGGGAGCCACATTTCGTAGCATCGGGTGTGGTTCCAATGCGAGGCGGAGAGGCCGAAGCCTTTACACTTCGGCCTCCAATCACGAAAGTGAGCCATCGGCTTATTGGCCGATGGATCCCCGCGGTTGGCGCGTGACGAATTGCAACGCATTAATTACCACGCGCCAACACCAAACGCGGATGACGGTGCACGGCGGTTTAGGTTTAGTCAGTAACGGTCTTATTAATAAAAATCGTCAATTCCAAAGATAATCCGACGTTACTCTTGGACTTGTTAATCCGAGAGTAACAAAGTATTAACTTCGTAATTAGAATGTCATTAATAAAGCAGAAGTAACCTTGGACTAACTATACATTCCTTACACCGGGATTAAGATGAATGTTATGGCAACCCACGTTTGTTAAAAGTAAAAAGAGTGAGTTATTGAACGAACTTAGTGCGAGTTGTGTGAACAACTGTCAAGTCAACGTGACATTCGTGACAACTGACAAGTAGGTGGTGTGCAGTTTTAAATATTCTGGAGAAGATATTTATCTATTAAAAAGAAATGAGCCAGAAACGCAATCGCTCCGTTAACTGGGATGAAGAAGAAAGGGTAAATTATGTTACATACATACATACATACATACATATAATCACGCCTGTTTCCCGTAGGGGTAGGCAGAGACCACTTCTTTCCACTTGCTACGATCCTTACATACTTGTTTCGCTTCATCCACTGTCATAATTCCCTTCATACATGCTCTTCGGTTTAGGGTACTCTTGACCTGGCCTTTTTTCAAGACATCTCCGATTTGGTCTAGAAACGTCCGCCTAGGTCTACCCCTTCCAACACTTTCATTCACACTCGCCTTATACACTTTTTTCGTCAATCGTTCCTCATTCATTCTCTCGACATGTCCAAACCATCTCAACATACCTTTATCAATTTTTGTCACTACATCTTCTTTCAGACCACAACGTTTTCTTATTTCACTATTTCTTATTCTGTCACTCAGTTTAACTCCTATCATACTTCTTAACGCTCTCATCTCAACTGCATTTATTCTGCTTTCATGTTTCTTCTGCCATACCCAACTTTCACTTCCGTACATGAGTGTCGGGACCAACACTCCTCCATGCACAGCCAAACGAGCCTTGTTAGACACCTTCCGACCGTTCATAAAGGAATGCAAAGCTCCATTCACCATGTTTCCTGCATTCACTCTCCTTTCAATATCACTCTCACACTTTCCATCTCTTGTAAACTTTGAACCCAGATACACAAACTCATTCACCTGTTCAATTGGTTCATCCTCAATCATGATATTGCAGTTTGTCACTGCCTCGTTTCTTTCAAACACCATCACTTTCGTCTTCTTTACATTCATCTTCATTCCCTTTCTAACAAAAGTTCCACTCATAGCAGTTACCATCTCCTGCAACTCGTCGGCTGAAGATGCAAGTAAAACTTGGTCGTCAGCATAGAGAAAACATTTGACGAGTAACTCATTCATTCTCAACCCACTTTCATTCTCTTTTAAATCTGTCAAGCAATTGTTCATGAACAGATTAAACAGCCACGGTGACGCTACACATCCCTGTCTAACACCTTTTTCGATATTAAACCATTCAGTGTATGCCCCGTTTATCCTTACACAAGCACTAGAATCCCTGTAAAGAGATTGCAATGCTCGTATGAGGACACTGCTCACACCGTTCACGGACAATGCTGACCACAGTTCATTCCTCACCACTCTATCATAGGCCTTTTCTAGGTCCACGAACGCGCAATAGACCTTCTTGTTTTTAGCCAAGTACTTTTCGGCTATGCACCGCAAGGAAAAGACCTGATCCGTACATCCCATTCCCTTTCTAAATCCCGCTTGTGCATCCCATACTTTTTCGTCTGTTTCATTCACAACCCTTTCAATCAAAACTTTCGCATACAATTTGCCGACGACACTGAGAAGGCTTATACCGCGGTAATTTATGCAGTCCTGTCGTGACCCTTTCCCTTTGTACAATGGCACGATAACGGCTTTGCACCAGTCTCCCGGCACTAGTCCATTGCGCCAGCACAAATTGAAAAGGCGATACAGCTGGCTAGCCACTATGCCTTGTCCAGCCCTCAGCATCTCGACGGTAATCCTGTCATACCCCGCAGCCTTACCTAATCTCATACTTTTCAACGCTTTCACTATTTCATCCATTCTTATCTCACTTTCATCCCCATTTATATTACTTTCCATGGAAGTTGTCGGACGTTGTACCGGCACTTCCTCTCTTTCAAACAAACTTTCAAAATACTCTTTCCATCTCTTTAACACACATTCTTTTCCTTTTATAATGCTCCCATCTCGACTCCTGATTGTACTCAGTTCCGAGGTAGAAGCTTTTCCTCTGGCTGTCCTGATAGATTTCCAGAAAAACTTAATGTTTGACTTGAAATCTTCAGTGAGCCTCCTATCAAAATCATCCTTTCGATCTTCTTTCTTTCTAGACACAACTTCTTTCGTTGCTGATTTTAATCTTTTATACTTCACTCTTGCTTCCTTGATTTCATCATCCGTTGCCTTTTGAACTTTTTGGTTAGCTTTTGTTGCTAACCAATCCAACCACGCTTTCTTCTTTTCTTGCACAGCCCTTTGAACATCTTTATCCATCCACACATTATCGCTCTTTCTTCCTTTTCTCCTTTTAGCTACACCACATACCTCAGTAGCAGCATTCACTATCCCTTTCTTAAATTATGTTGATATAATATAATTGCGTGGTATTTTCTTGCTCAAAGTTGCGTGGTCTTTAATTAATGCTATCGTTGTGTTGTTGTTCACTGTTTCAGCAATTATTTCGTTCAGTGTTAAAAGAGCATGTGCAAATAATCGAAAAAAAGTCCCTAGACACTAATACTAACAAGATTAAAAGTAAAGCATGGGAAGAAGTTCACAAAACGTAAGAAAACAACAATGGTATGAGCACATCGATTGTTATTGCTTTTTTATTATTAAGTACGATTTTATTATTCTGTTTAAGGTTCAATAACTTAAATAAGCGACCTCGAGATCTAAGTCAGCTGAAGATTCAGTGGAAAGGAATGAAGGTCAATGCCCGAAAAACATACAGCTCATTTAAAAAAGATACAAATAAAACGGGTGGTGGCGAAAGACCAGCTTCTCCTGATGAGGCAGTTATTGAAATAAGGGATCTACTTAACCCCGCCGAATTATTAAGGGATCATAATCCATATGATTCAGATGGACTTATGATTCGAGAACTGGAGTTGCCTTCTACGAGTAAGATACTACCTATTAAAAAACAGGTTAGTCGGTTCAAACTATCAATCAATAATTATCATCATTATAATGAAAACCTTGTAATTAACATTGAGCGTATTACTAAACATTAAACTATTTATTCTAGTATTTGGAACCATCAACTTCAGAGTATATATATATATATCAGTAATGCTGAAAATGAACAGGTTATACAAGTAAGTTTCTGTATAAATATTTAGGTACGTATTTTTATTAAATAATGCCTTGGACATTTTAAAGCATTAAACATTCTGTTTCAGAATGCAAATATGGAAACTTTTGAAGATGATGTAGCTGTTCAAGAATATAGTTCAGTAGTGGTAAGCTCACAACAGTTATAATAATAATAAATTGTGATGTTTGCGGAAAACCAATATTTTTTTTTACAGATTCCTCAAGAACATGGGAATACCACACCTTCAATACCATCACAGGTAAAAAACCATCATATTGTTTATCAAGTGACAATATTTAGAATAGGGGCTTAAGCAATTACAAGCACAACAAAACCAGATTAAAACAATTGTTTTAAAATGAGTTATTACTCTTTCCATTTTTTATGTTTTTGCTTGTAAGTTGGCAGAAACTAAGATTTATACGAGCATGCTATGTTGTATAAAATGAAGTTTATTTTTAAATATTTACAATGATTTACAGACCTGTGTCTGTAAATCAGTAAATCTGTAAATCTCATTTATTCAATTCAGTCAAATGTTATAATATAATATGAATATGTACATTAAACTGTCTATTAAAATAATTACATTAATTTGTTGGGCTATAACATAACCTAATTCAACATGTTTTATTTTTAGGTAGCCAAACGAAAATTAATGCCACATATCACAAACAGTGGTAAGAAGACTAGAATGGTAATATACATGCATGTTATGACTGATTATTTTAAAATGTGTTTGTCACCCAATAAATACATTATTATATAAATATGTTTATATATATATTTTAAAATATTTGCAGGACTCTGAGGACTATATAAATAAGATGTTGATCCACAGCAAGATGTTAAAAGATAAAGAACACAAGCGAAAAATGGAAATGGCTGAAGAAGATGAAAGAAGAAGACAAGAAGAACACGCAATAATAATGGAAATAAACAAAGAAAAATTGAAAGCGGCAATATTGGAAAGAGAAATTTTAGAAATACAAAAAAAAAACACTAGAAAGTAATAAATAATTCTTATTTTTATGTTTATCTTTTATTTGCTTAACATAGTACATGTGAATAAATAAAATATATTTCAAAAATTTGCATCAATAAATGCTGCCCGCACAGAATTACCTCTATGAGAATGGTGGGTACTTAAGATTAAGGATGATAATGATGAGTCTTCAATTACTGGGACTTCATCTTCTACATCTCCATACAAATCTTGCCTGTTTATTGCAATATTGTGTAGTACTGCCAATGTAACTATATATAATTTTATATTTTCCAATTTTGTTGTAGAGAATCCTTTTAGTAAGCACCGAAACCTTTGCTTCCATAACCCAAAGCATCTCTCTACAACATTACGAGTCCTTATGTGTGCCCGGTTATACATTTCTTCCTTTTCTGTACTTGGATTGAGGATTGGTGTAAACAAATAAGGTGTGCAAGCATAACCTGAATCACCCAAGAGTCTACCTTTAAATTGTGATTGCTCAAATCTCTGCTTCAACCTACATTCATTAAATATTCTAGAGTCATGTGTACTGCCTCGCCAGTGGGCCACTATATCCATTATCTCTAAATTAGCATTAGACACAACCTGAAACAAAGAACATAGGTATTGCAATATAAGTAGTATTAAAATATAAGTAACAGGTTGGTGTTCATTTAGATAAAGATCATAATAACTTATTATTTACAAGGATGGGCTACTTAGATAGGTAAGTACTATAAAACTCACTTGTACATTAATCGAACTATATCCTTTTCTGTTTATATAATATTGTCCAACATCTCCACCAACTTTTGGTATTCTAATGTGGGTACCATCAATAGCTCCTATCACTTGACGAAACCCAGACAGAGAATAAAATCCAGCAATCACACTACTCTGTTCTGCATCAGACTGTGGCATTTTAATCCATTCAGCCCTTAGTGCTACTATTGCTAAGGCAACTTGTTTGCATACAAGTGATATTGTCGACTGACTCATCCCACATATATCTCCTGCATCATCTTGAATCTGTTGACAAAAATAAAACTAATGTTAAAATAACTGAAAACAATCAACTTGTCCTGAACTATGTAAATAGGTAAGTAATTGATTTGAAATGAAATTATTAGTGATAGTTTACCTCTCCACGGGCCCATGTTCTTATTGCTGCCAAAACTTTCAGATGAGGTTGTATAAAGCCACCTCTTGCATCACCAGCTAGGTTATTTTTCACCATATCAATAATAAAAACAGCAGTTGATTTAGAAAATCTGTACTTAGATTTAAACTCCGCTTCTTGCAATTCTTCCAGAGGATTCTTGCGAATTTTATAAATTTTTAGACGTCTCGTTAACATCATATGATTTTCAACTTCATTTATTTCATCTATCACCCTTAAATCTTCAACAAAATAGTCTCTCTCCATTTTCTTACATAAATAAAAATATAACACGCGCGACGAACCGAACTAACGAAACAAATCATCTGAAATTCAAATCAAACGTCAAAACCCACAGCTACTCCATGCTTAGTCAGTAGTTAAACCATGTGTCGCCTTGTATTAAATCTTACTCCAGGAGTAGATTCGGATTAGTTTAATCCTTTCTTACTCCAAGTTTATTAATACGGAATTTAGGTACTCCGAATTTAATACACGGAGTATAATTAGTCTAGGTTTAGTCCGTGTTTATTAATAAGACCGTATGAGTCTGACACTACCCATCCTTTCCCCCGAGTGGGTGGGTGTCCATGAGGATTCCCCCGCCTTATAAAAAAAAAAAAAGGAAGGAAGATAAAAAATCAAGATATTCAGACAAAAAACGGTCTGAGCTATTTGTAGCAATTTTTATGTTGATGTCGCCGATTAATATAATATTTTTATAAAATGATAAACTATCTATAATTTTTTGTAAAGATGTTAAAAATTTATCAACTGATTTGAAACAGAAGGGGCGATAAAGTGCTAAAATTGCCACCTCGTGACCGATTTAATGAGTATGCAATTAGATTCTTCAATACTGGGTTCCTCCAGAGTGGCCTTGATATTATTTTTAATAAAAACTACGACACCGTCATTCTGATTAAAATGGGATGATGTGGACATAATTATATCCTTCTAAAACTGGCAAATTTCGGACACATGACATCCAGCATTCCGAAAGAACTATTATATCACTATTTATTTGTAGCCGTTGAAGGAGGATATTAAGGTTATTGATAAGGAATTGAAGGTAGTTGATAGTCGTTTGTTTCAAAAACAAACGACTATCAACTACCGTTCAAACATTTTGTCAATTCCGGAATACACGGCCTAATTTCGCTCACAATAATAATGTCCGCATGGCGCTTTGGCACATTGCGCAACAAATGAATGAATGTTCCCGAGTTCGCATCCTCAATATTGATTGCTCTTTTTGAATGTTTGTAGTAACTCTCAATGACGTTGAACTAAGATATTTTTAAGATTACTAGTAAACAATATTATTTTCTGAAGAAAGAGAGAAATTAAACGTTCGAAATTACTTATCAAAATAAAGATGCCTACTAATTGTGGTGCTTGTGGATCGGTAATAAAAGATTTATATTATATGGAATGTTCCAATGTAAAATGCAAGGGAAAATACGACTTAGCGTGTCTTGATATATATAAAGAAGCTTTAAGTTGTACTCACAGGCATATAAGAATAACTGGTCGTGCCCGGAATGCATTTGTTCGAAACCAAAAAGAGGGAATAGTGACACTCCGGTCCGAAGTATACCTGACTTACAGAAGAATGCTGTTACACCAATCAGCAACGTAAATTTACAGCGTGGAAGTCAGTGCCTCTTTTCACCAACTATTAGAGATGCAGATTCCGTACTCCTGGAGGAATTGAGAGAATTTCGATCAGATATGGTGGCTCGCATGGACAGCCAAGCAAAAACTATTACCCTCTTATTGAACCAGTTTTCTCAAACAAAAACCGAATTAGGCAACGTAATTAAAATAATGAGGGTGCTTGAAGAAAAAGTAGAGACTAAGATAAACCTGGAACGACCATCGCAACATGAAACTGAAGAATTATCTAAAAACGCTTCTTCTACGGTCACTTTCGCAAAAGTAGTTAGTCAGAAGAGCCGTTCTAACGTAAGCGAGCTTAAGAAATCGGCTACTACCAACATCACCGCGCAAAATGTAAACAACGGTGGGGCCATGAAGTCCGCTGTGGTAAAGACTAAGTCTATCATTAACCAACCAGCTACGTATGAACAGACGGGTACCGAGGATAACGAATCGGGCTGGATAACTGTCCAAAATAATAAAAAAAATAACCGGCTGACTAAAGATGTGAGAGTGGGAACCAATACGGAGTTGAAGGCAATCCAAGCTACAGAACGCAAAAAGCACTTACATGTTTGGCGGTTGCATCCAGAAACTACGCCTGAAGCCATTACCGATCACGTGAAAAACATATGTGGCCCAAATGTTTCAGTCACAGTCGATAGAATCAAACACAAAACCGAGCGAGATTATTCATCCTTCAGAGTAGGAGTGCCTGAAAAATGTTTTGAAAAACTAAATCAAGCAGAAATCTGGCCCATGAATGCGGAATTTAATGAGTGGATTTGGTTTCGGAAGTCAACCAAAACAACGCTTAATGAATAACATTGAAATATTCTATCAAAATGTCAGAGGACTGAGAACGAAGTTGGATGAATTCAGAAATAATTTAGATTCATTAAATTCTGACTTGTATGCGATCACGGAATCTGGCTGCAATGATTCAATACAAGATCCGAAAATTATCCCCCCGGGATATCACATACTCCGCTGTGATCGAGCGGATGGTCGTAAGCAGGGAGGCGCGCTTCTCGTGGCCACACACCGTTATGAGCTGCGGCAAGTACGCATCGCGGACAAGTCGTTAGATACCTACGTTTTTGAAATGGTTTGTGCAACCGTTCACTTAAATAGTAGATTTCTATTTCTGTGTTGTGTTATTTATATACCTCCGGGTAGTTCAGAGAATGATTATATGATTTTGTTTGAATTAATAGAAAAAATATGTGATAGATATAGAGAAGTAATTGTGATTGGAGATTTTAATTTATATTCGTGTCCTATTAGTATTAGTAATTATTATGAATGTTTTATGTCCTATTGCGAGTTCACTCAAAACAACACAGTACCGAATTGCTTGGGTCGTCAGCTAGATTTGGTTCTGAGTACAGATTTTATAGGAAGGGTGTCAGTAGTGGCGGCGGACGAGCCGCTTGTGCCCGTTGATGTGCAGCACCCACCGCTCGCGGTCCGCGTGCGCCTCGGCGCCCCGCGCGACCCCTCGCCCGCGCCCGTCTCGCCAGACATGGACTGCGCACGCAGTTGTAGACCGCAGTGGAATTTTTATAAGGCCGATTTTCAATTGTTGTACTCTTTGTTGGCTTCTACTGATTGGAAGGAAATTTATGAAGTGCAAGATTTGGAGGATATGTTGAATACTTTTTATAATAAACTTAACGATATTTTAGACAAATGTGTTCCTCGTAAAAAGCTTAACTGTGGAAATTCGCGGTACTTGTATCCCGTGTGGTACACGGCGGATATTATTAAAAACATAAAGATTAAAGCCCAACTTCATAAAAAATATAAAAAAATTAAGCAAGATAGTGACTATTATGAATTTAAGAAATGCAGAGTCCATGTAAAAAAAGCAATAGAAAGAGCACACATTGAACACAGAAATAAAATCCAGTACCAATTTTCAAAAGATCCTAAGTCATTCTGGCAATACATTAGATCAAAGCGAAGTAGAGTAAATAGGCAAAGTATTATAAAGGATGGCCAACATCTTGGGGATGCGGAATGCGCGAGGCATTTCGCGGAATTTTTTGAATCCGTGTTCAGCAAGGAACCGCCTCGACTGGATGCGCGGGCGGCAGCGGAGTTTGGCGCGACCAGTGCACGGGTGCACATAGGGACTCTGAGTCTTCAAGACGTAAAGGATGCGCTGGTTAGTCTAAAGCCGAAACGGTCATCTGGCCCTGATGGTGTACCAGCGTTTCTGTTCAGAGACTGTGCCGGGGTGCTAAAAGAACCGCTACATCATATCTTTAACACCTGTTTAAAGAATGCGACGTTTCCGGATCGATGAAAGATCACTCGTGTCATTCCAGTTCCTAAAGGTAAGGCGGGGCCGGATGTCAGTGGATATAGACCAGTAGCTGTGCTGTCTACGCCCGCAAAGGTTTTTGAATCTGCTATCCAGCGCAGTGTGCAGGGGCAGGTGCGCACGCGGCTGTCGGATGCGTAGCACGGATTCAGGCCGGAGCGCAGCATGGCTACCAATCTACTCAACTTTATGGCGAAAGTAGTACCGGCCGTCGATGCTGGGGTACAGGTGGATGCGGCATACTTTGATTTTAGGAAAGCATTCGACACCGTCGACAATGACATCCTATTAATTAAACTTGCGGAGATCGGCTGTACACCACACCTACTGCAGTTCTTTATGAGCTACATGAAAGATAGACAGCAGTATGTAGACTACAATGGGTGTGAGTCCGAACTGTACTACACGAGATCCGGAGTAAGTCAAGGTAGCAATTTGGGGCCTCTCGAATTTATAATAATGATAAACGACTTACCGGAGGTTGTCAAACATGGCGTATGTTTATTGTTTGCAGATGACCTCAAATTGCTACACGAAGTTAGAGATAATTCTGATTGTGAACGCCTGCAGGAGGACATAGACAGAGTAGTGGAGTGGACCCAAAAGAATAAGCTCTACTTCAATGTTGACAAATGCTCGGTGATAACGTTCAGTCGTGCGCGGACCCCGATGTGCTACGACTACAAAATAGAGACAGCACCCATGAAACGAGTGTCGCAGGTACGAGATCTGGGTGTTCATCTTTCTGCAAACCTCAGTTTTCGGGAACACATCGTTAAAATGTGCAAGAAGGCATACAGGAATTTGGGTCTTGTACTAAGACAGTCACAGGGTTTTACAAACATTACCACACTCAAAGTGTTGTATGACGCACTAGTTAGAAGCCACCTTGAACATAGTGCTGTCATTTGGGCACCACATGAAGCCAAATACAGTGTCATGCTGGAGCGGGTACAAAACAAAGAACAATGGCAGAATTTGGTCTGGACTTTTTTTGGCGTCCATAGATTTCATAAATATCAATCAAATTTAATTATTTTTCTACGATTTTTCAATTATTCACTTCTTCTTGTAAAAGCCGGAGTTATTTTTATGTTTTTAAAAGCTCATAAAATGATGTTCGAATTAGGTTACCTACATTCGACATTTTACCATTAAAATAGTGGTGTGACGCTGTATAATCAAACGAATGATCGATATAATCGACCGATCGATCGACCCGTGTAGAGTTCGTTTTGTTTTTAACATAATATTAGAATTATCTATTCTTTCGTCTTTAATCAATGATATGTTTGAAGAAATGCTCCTACTTTTAAATCCAATTAATAATGGATCAAAATATCAGAGGATCGTTTCAGTGTCGTATCGATTCTCAAGAAAAACGAATCCAAAAGTGCAGCACTACTTTTGTTTTGGACAGTGAATGTTATCTGTGGTTGTCTGTCAAGTGAAGACGCTACAGAACTACCCTCCATTATATTTTTCTATGCTACAAAATCCTCCTGTGTTTACTATGTCGGTTGTGTTTTATGATTATATTTGGCTTTCTATTTATTTTTACCCTACCTGGACTGTTTATGGACTGATTGATACTGCCTTGTGTGACTAGTGCGTGCCCTTAGGACTACGATATTGCTTTTGCGTGAGCATAAGCTAATCTTACTTTGCTTCGATTGTGCCTATATAGTGAATTGGATTTTTGTTGTAAACCCATAACAATAACTATGGAAGATTACGATAGAGATCATCGTCGCACGCGCATTTTATGTGTAATGATGATAATGAGATGAAGAATGAAATAAATAATTATTTTAAACAAAATATGTTTTTTATTTGCCCTAACATAGTTCTATTGTTTACGCGGCAAGTGCATTTTTTTAATACGCGCTCAGCTTTCTTAAACATTCAATAATTGAGTACTATAGTAATATTATAGAACGGGGATTAGCGCGTACATGCGTAAATACCTTAAGGGCTTGACGTTTCGTTCTATAATATGCAGCGCGATAGTTTAAAAGTTTAAATTGAGTACTACTCTACATCGAGTGTTAGAATTTATTTAGGTTTTTCCCATTTATCCGTAAATACTCTTATTCTCACTTAGACCACACCACATTATCATTTCTTAAGGACATAATTTCGATCTGCGTTATGTTTTATAGATATAGCTAATTGACATTGACGTTAATTCGTAACCTAAATAATAAAATTCTAACAGCGAAATCTTTTTTTTCCGGCTTTCCCAAATGAAAATAGTCTCATTTATAGATTCTAGAACTAACGCCAAATCTTTTAACATATTTTTCATTACGGGACGCTTCAATTTGATCCCAGACAATTCTTAGTATGGAGACCTGCCATTGTCCTTTACAAGGCACTTGTATTTTAAACTGTATGGGGTGTATCCATTATACCCATTAATGTACCCCACACTATTTGTATTAGGTATAGTGGGGTATAACGAGCTCAGGGTGCGTCGGGACTTTAGTCTTGCAGCGTACGTAGTGAAGCTACTGCGTGGCGTGGTACACAACCCCGGAGTACTGCGTCAGCTGAAACTTTGTGTCCCGGACCGGTACGTGTGGAGGCGACGACGCCCTCAACTACTACAGGTACCTACTACTAGAACCAATCTGCTGGCTAAAACTCCTCTCACACGAGCAATCCGGGTGGTGAACGAAGTCCATGAGAGACTTGATATTTTTTCGTGCTCTTTGAGTGAATTCGCAAGAGTTCTATTAAATATAGTTAGTTATGTAAGGTAATAAATAATATATATATGTAAGGTAATTTAAATTAAACGTATATAGTAAATTTATTGTTAGATATTTAAGGCTAAATTAGTAATCTTTAAGAGAAAAATTGTTAGTCATAAGTACTTAGTATTTTGTTTTGTTTAAGATAGTTATAATTAAGTATTCATATTAACTGATAACTACGCTGTCGCATTAGGTTAAGTGGCCTGTAATGACAAGTGTAATTTGAAATATAAATAAATAAAATAAAAAAATCAAAGTTAGCATTAATACTACGGATGTTTTGCGATAAAAAATTTAAATACGAATTAGGGTTTTTTAAATGGGATGCACAGTGCTCCGGTTCACATTTTATGTCGTCAGATATAGAGTATTTATCAATGGCATTTAATATATCCTGATCGAATTTTAAACCTATGTTTCATAGTGGTGGACGACAATGTTAAATAATAATATTTTTAGAAATAGATTGAAGCAGTTTTTGCATTTAACAGTAGATAAATTCTTATAAGGTTGGTCATATAATTCATTGACGAAGTATATTAAAATGTCACTAGGAGTATGATGTAATGTTGCGAGAGGTATTAATATGGCATTTTTGTTTACGTTATGTATTTTTATTTTAGATGAAGATAAATAATACTTAGCTTTGAGTAGTGTGTTTATATGTGATTGTGTGTGTTGTGTGTTGTAAGTAAAGTGTTTTACATGTTATATAAAAATTAAAGTAAATTAAATGTAAGAATAAAAGTATTTTAAACAATATTAAAGCTTCTAATAAAAGCCAAAAAGCGAGGATGCAGTAAATAATTAGATCTGTTACCATTTTATCCATTGTGGGCCAGGATCCACAGTAACAACAAACATCCATTATGAGTCATATTTTATTATTGACAACTTTTAGCAGTTGTTCTTCCAACGTTATCTGAATAGTAGGTTCAGTTTCACTTCTTTTAACTAATATCTTTCCATTCGAAGTCCAACAATATTTTAGTTCGTTGTTTTTTAAATATCTTCTTGAAAGAAAATATTTTTTCTCGCATTTGGAGTTAGATGTTCAGTGATATATACTGGAAAAGAACCAACTGTTCCTAGATTAGCAGTGTTCAGCTTGACTTCACTAGACTGGTTATAATTTTTAACTGCTTTCAGAATGTTATTCTTGGAAGTATTATTGTAAAACTCAATAAGTATCGAAGGGTGGCTAGGGTGTCCTTCTTAGTTGGTAAGCGAAATGCGTCTTTTACTGCCGATTTAGATATACTTGCATTCGTAGATTTGATCAAGTTTTCTATGTATTTATCTAGGTCAGCTTTGGATTCATTTTGTATCTTTGGCACATTCCTTAACTCCAAAAGGTTGATATTTGAGATTCTTTGCATTTCTTCCATTCTTTGTTCCAGAGACACAATATAAGCCCGATGTTCCTTACTTTCTCGTCTCATGCGCTCAGTTGTAAGTTTCATGTCATCATATTGAACGGAAGCAAAAGATATCGATTTTTTTAATTCTTGGTTTGATTTTTCGACTTCTGCTATGGAGCACTCTAACTTTGCGAGTCTAGCATCCATCCATTCCCTTTTCCAAGTTGAAAATTGAGTTTTTATTTCATTCATCGTCTCCATTTGTAGATTAATAAACATTTGTTTAAAATCATCCTTAAATGCTAAAAACTCGTCTCTGAGCGAGAAATCCCCAGACGCACTACGGAAGCGTTTATTCCTATTATTTGTAACGTAATTAGTAGGCGTATCAGTTACTCCGGTTGATGTTAAATTAAGTTCCGATTGGTTGTCTGGAGTACGAATCATTTTAATCACCAAATTCAGCAATCAGCAAGTAAAGATCCCTGTTATCAGCCTAAGGTTTCAGAAAAGAAGCAATTTAGTATGTTGATAACGCAACTTATGCATAGAAAACTCATGCATTCAGCGATAGATGTCAACAGTGTTACATTGGTGTTTTTGCGTTACCTTTAAAATATGCAATGCGCAGTCGCAGGTCGCAAGCTTCGTACATTCGCTGTCTTGTAATGACCGTCCAGAATGTAGTTGCGAATCGCTCGCACTCCGATGACGTAGAAAGAAGGGCGTGGTATTGATCACCTGTCTCGCTCGCCCGCACACGATGCTCGTCGCACTACGGTTACTTCTGGTACAATATGCGCGCCTGGTACTTCACACGACTAAGTTTATTATTGTATTTTATTTTAATTTTTGCATTTTTATATTTTTATTTTGAGAGTGGCACGGTGGACACGTCCGTACGCAATGGCTGTCCGAGGGGAAGGGGGAAAATGCGAAACTTACTGAGTGTACTAACGATAGCCAATGTCTCAAGTTCCAACGAATGGAGTTTTATTTCGTTTAAGGTGGTAGTATGCTACTGGACGCCATGGATCATCCCCAGTTCTTTGGAGTAATATCCCGGCTAAATCTAAAGACGTGAACAGGGACTGTCCCGATAACTGGTCACAAAGCCGTTTTTTCCCCGACTTCTTCTGTACCAATATAAAAGCACAATAGGGCTAGCATACTAGCCTATACAGCTATACATATACAGGGTGAATATCAAGTCGTTGTTTTCCCGAAGCGAAATGAGTTTGTATCGGTCATACAATCGATTAATATATATAAAAAAAATTAGACTCAATAAATGGCGGATTAACAATTGTTATAAACAAAACTCGAAAGTGACTTGACCCAGTAGTAATACATCGCGCTATACCTACGCGGGCGGGCGCGCGGTTACCCCGAACGCCGCGCGGTCGTTGCACTTCGCGTGTAAATCAGCTGATCGCTACTCGTGATTTAATAAAACACAAAACCAATAAGTAATTCAAATTTTCGCTTCAAACTTTTACGGGCTTAGGATCGTCATAAATACTTAAAAAATCAAAATAGGTATCTTTAAAAAAAGTCGGAATTTGATAATTAAGTATTTAAGGCGTAGGTATTTAAAAATGGAATCGACTTATTTACAATGATTTTGATTACCTAACCTACTTTTAAATGTTTATTTACAAAGTACGAGTACTTACACTTAACGGTAGCGGAGTAATTGTTCGAAATGTAAACCACTACGTTCAATGCACAAACGAGCACGTTTTAACTGATTGTCTTTCAGTTTCATTAAAGTGTCTCTGTCACGTCTCACGATATTAAAAGCGTCCACTATCGCACTTATCAAAGAGTCGCGTGTTTGGTGTTCCTCACGATACACCAAGTTCTTGAGCTCAGACTCTACCACAAATAAAAGTCCAAGGGAGTCAAGGCCGGGCTCCTCGGTGGCCAAGGGTGTGGCCCGCCACGAAAAAAAAATGATAAGGATGCAGTCCTTCTGTGTTGAGCACTTTCATCGCATATTAGGTTTAAAGAATTTATTTACTTCTCATAAGAACCTACAAGGTTCACTTAAAATAAGATACAGTGAAAATAATAATTTACATATTTTTTTTCTTTGTCTCTGGGGTACACTTTACACACATTACATAGATTTCACAAATTCTCTCAGTTTATTTTTGAATGTATGGATCATGTCGCACTCCTTTACTTCCTTTGGTAAGCTGTTGTACAACTGTGCTCCCTCGAACAATATCGTTTTCTTCCCATAATTTGTACGCGGGGTAATTAATTCAATTTTGTCTTTGTTCCTTAAGTTACGTGTAACTATTTTTTTATGCAATTGTATATTCGTATGTATTGAGTGTGTCATAATTTTTCTAACCAATATGCAAGTATGGTAAATGTGTAGCTTTTTAATATTAAATAATTGTGTTTTTTTGTATACTTCATCTGTCGGCGCTCGGTGGTTGTAATGAAATAATATTTTTACTATTTTATTTTGTATTCTTTGTAGGGGATTTAAATGACTATCAGCGGCTGAGCCCCATATTTCTATTAAATATTCTAAGTGTGATTTTACTAGGGAGTTGTAGATAATTATGCTTACTTTTTTCGGAATATAATATGATATTTTACGTATAGCTCCTAATAAACACAATAGTTTTTCTCTAAGCTTATCAATATGTGGTTTCCAGGTGAGTTTATCGTCGATCCATAGTCCGAGGTATTTTTCTTGTTTAGAGCGATGTATTATCTGGTTGTCTATACTAAGAGGGGTGAACTGGGGTAAATGTTTGTTTTTGGCGGCGAAAATCATAAATGATGTTTTGGATGCGTTAATAGTTAATAAGTTGTATTTAAACCATTCATTTAGTATATTTAAGTCTTTTTGAGCATCAGTTATTATGGTGTGTATACATTTGTCAAAGTAAAAAAGACATGTGTCGTCCGCATAAAGTGTTAGATGACCCGTGAGTCCTATTTTATCTATATCATTTATATATATTAAAAACATCAATGGTCCGATTATGGAGCCTTGTGCTATTCCGAAAGACAGGTTTTGAGTAGAACTTTTAAAGTTTTCTATTTTCACTACTTGACATCTGTTTTCTAAATATGATTTAAACATGTTAAGTGCTGTTCCTGTGATACCAATATTGATAAATTTCTGTAACAACTTTTGGTGACTCACAGTGTCAAATGCCTTTTTTAAATCAATAAAAATCCCTAATGCAATGTTTTTATGGTCAATATGAGTTTTAATTTTTGTAACTAAGTCAATTGCTGCTGTAAGAGTATTGGATTTAGCGCGAAATCCATACTGGTGTTCGTTTAACATGTTGTGTTCCTGTAGATAGTCGTTTAACCGATTGTACATAATTCTTTCAAAAACTTTTGATAAAACAGGTAAGACTGACACCGGTCTATAGTTCCCGGGGTCAGTCCTACAGCCAGATTTGTAAATAGGGGTAACTTTTGCCATTTTTAGCGTGTCAGGAAAGATGCCGCGTAATAAACACTCATTTACACACTCAGTTAGCCTCTCAAGTATTATGCTTTTTAAACATTTAATTGCTTTAGTGCTAATTCCGTCTAATCCGGTACTGGTATTACTGTCTAATTCGTCAATAATTTTTGAAATTTCTGTTGTGTCGCATGGTGTGAGTTGATTTAGAGTTTTGTTGTGTGTCAGGTTATTGTTGCACATTAAATTATAATTTGTGTTGGTATGGTATTCATATGGAATTTGGTTTGCTAGTTCAGATCCTATTGATGAAAAAAAAGAATTAAATAAATCACAAATTGCATTACCTTCTGTAATTAGTCCAGAATCCGACATTAATTTCGGTGGAGCACAATTGTTCTTTATTTTATTTATTCCCAGGTTGTTTATTGTTTCCCATAGTTTCTTTGGGTTATTAAAACAGTTTAGAAATAAAGTTTTGTAATATTCCCTTTTTTGTTTCTTAATCATAGTTATCACTTTTTTTCGTTGGTCTGTAAATTTTTCTTGTATAGTCATATCGTTTGGGATACTCTTCGTCTGGCGCCATAGATCGTTTCGCAAATTAATTGAATCTATAATGTCTTTATTTATCCAGTCTTTTTGTGGTGGGTTATTTATTTTAGTTTTGTTTATCCTGCTGTTATGCACTTGTTCTTGAATGAAATTTTCTAGGGAAAAATAGTCAGATTCTTCATTTTTGAATGCAGTTTGTGCGCTACTGTACAACTTTTTGTAATCAAGCGCTTTATATTGTACTCTTTTAATAAGTACTGGCGCCAGCCGACCGATTTCCAGAAATATTTGCTTGTGATCAGATAAACATGATTCAATAATCGACATATTAAATGAGTGGTTATTTATATTTGTACACACATGGTCTATTATCGTATTGGTACAACTTGTTTCTCGAGTACTATACATTTTATTTACCTTGTTCAAAATGTCGTATCCAATTTCCCGTATGCAACTTTTATATCGTTTGACGTGCATCTCCGCACCAAGCAAGTCAATGTTGAAATCACCAAACACTATTGTTCTTCTCCTCCGCTCGAGTTGTGATAAATATATATCCATAAAATTGTTTATATTTGTTTCCCCGGGTTTGTATATTGCTCCTATATTTAGTGACATTTTCTCTATGTATACCCATAAGTAGTGGTTACCATTTTCAAATAGTTCTTCTGTAATTTCGTATGTTATACTGTTGTGTATATAGATTGACACACCACCACCCTTGCTATTTTGTCTATAGTTGTAAACGTGATGATAATTCGGTAGTTGGTACAACTTAGCGTCACTTTCTGATGTGATCCATGTTTCAGTAAATATTAATAAGTGAATAGTTGTTCGTACAGCGCGTAATAAACATTTAATCTCATCAAACTTTCCAGCTGTACGAATACTACGTAAGTTTCCATAAAAAAATCTGAGTGAAGTCGGATGTAGTGGGATGTCTTCATATTTGTTTATTATTTGGTGACTTATTTTATCGAAATTATTTGTATTTTGCGTACTTGACCTTTTCGGTAGTTGTGTAGTTATTGGTTTTTTTGGTTGATTTTATTGGCGACAATAGTGGGTACTCCTTTTATGTATTTGATAATGATGTCTTTTTCTCCGTTTTCGGTACGTTTTAGGAACTCATCTTTTATTGCCTGCAGGTACAACTTTTGTGTTGGAGTTTGATCGCCGTAAAGTTTAATATTTTCTGGAAATTTAGTTTTATTTCGTAGCAGGTATCTTGGAGTTTCGGTGGTGCTAAAGCAAACTTTAAGCGGCCTATTTTTGGATGGGATATATTTACCAAGTCTTATAGTTCTCAGTGGCTTATTGCAGTTTGCATTCAAGGATGTTATCAACTTGATTACTTGTTCTTCATCATTTAATTTCCTAGCGGTAGAATTTTTATCACTTATTTCGGGTATACCCACAATTACTATGTTTCTTTCGCGGTCACAGCGATCCTTTAGTTCTAGGATGAGGTTTTCGTTAGAGGCGACGAGCGATTTTGGAACAGATTCTTTAGCGGCGGCTGGTTGAAGTTTTATGTGGGTTATTTCAAATTCGATGGTTTTAATTTTTTCTTGTGTTTCATTACTAGTCTTTTCCAAGAGTTTTACTTCTGTATTTATTTGGTCTAATCGTTTCGTAACATTTTCGGTTGTAGTTTTTACGGATTTGATTTCATTTTTAATATCGGCTATTTCTTCACGTATGCACTTTAATTGTTCAGTCTGTGTTTTGCCAAAACCTTCAAGACACTTTAATATATCTGCTCGGAAGTCAGCAAGATCTTTTTTTAAATCATATTCGTCTGTGCGCTCTTTTCGCTTCCTTAAATTCACATTTATATAGGAATCTTCATTGTAGTTCGGTAAATTAGGTAACGACCCGCTAACGCTCCCGCTTGCGCTTATAGCTTGCGGTGGTGACCTCTGTACATTCATTGCTTGCGTGTTCATATGAGCGCGAGCGAGACGAAAATATTGGTAGGTACTCTTCACTCTTGAGGAATGCGGGGGGGGAGGGTGCGCCTGCGTTGCCGCGCCGTCTCCGCGCCGCTTTTATTTAGGTCTATAATGACTTTTGTAATTATCAAGGTTATATTGTATGTTGAGCTTTAACCCAAACACTTAAAGGTCACTTTTCACTGACACAGTTTTATATTATTTAGAGAAATTGTTTTAAAATTACTTCGACACGTCTGCTTCCGATAACACCCAGAGGTCTCTCATATTCATCACTTGACGTCATCGACGTTCGCGCACAGAACACTAACTAAGCCGTAGGCACAGAGCGCAACATTTGGCGGCATTCTATTGTGTTTCGGCGCTTGCCGCGTGCATGCAAGCTAATTTATACCGTATCACCATGACCGAGAGCTTATTTTGCTCTGAACATTTATTATTGTTTCTTTCTTTGTAAGTTTGCCGACAACACGTGGCGGCGGCGTGTGCGTTTCGTGTTACCTACAGGTGCCTACGTGATCTCTAGTGAGTGAACTACTATTGATTATCGCTCTTTCGAGTTTATGAATACTTTTTTAATGATGTGAAAAAAAAAAACATTATGTTTTTTAAGTTAAACTTTGTATTTCGATAGTACTACTGATGGGTAATCGTCCTGCCGCGGGAAAACAACGATTCAATTTTCACGGTGTATATAGCATACATTTTTTTTTCGGCGGTAGGTGCGAAAAAGTCAAGACGCGATTTTTCTGTGCCCGCGACTTCGTCCGCGTGGAATAGTTACTTTTCGGGCAGCATATTTAGAATTAGGTTTTTATACATATACTTTCGCTTGGGTAGCTATAAATTTACTTTACAGATGCTTCTCTGTATACGATATTTGACGTATGGCCATCGGGGATGAAAGCATATAGGCTCCTAGGATTGATTGAAACAGCTGATACTTAGATCTACACCCACAACTCTTAACGTCTGACCTTGGGCTTTATTAATTGTCATCGCAAAACATAGGCTGACTGGAAACTGGACTCGTTTAAAACTAAATGGGAAATTATTTGGAATGAGAGGAATCCGAATCATTTCTATCTTGCCTTTCCTCTCAAAAGTCTTTGAACGTCTAGTCCATATGCAGATCAGTGCATTTCTTTCTAAATTTAACCTTCTCAATCCCTTCCAGTCAGGTTTTAGACCTGGACAAAGCACTACCACAGCTCTTTTTCAAATTACGGATGACATTAGATCAGGCATGGAAATCGGTAATCTCACGGTACTTGCATTGCTGGATTTCAGCAATGCCTTTAGGTTTAGGTTTAGAATAACTTTATTTCTCATAAGAATTACATCAATAATTCACTTACTGAGAAACTATGTTTACATTACATTATTAATTAATTTGTGAGCGTACAGAACTACGTTAAATAAACAATAAGATACTTAAACAAAAATAAATAACCATAAGGCGGTAAAAGTAAATAACATTGTGACAACTAAGTGGCAAACAACTAGTGGGTGAAAATTATAACTAAGTCGCGAACCAAGCAAACACGGACGAGTGGTAAGAAGTGCGCGGATGCATAATAGAACTTTTTAGATGGATGCGGCATTAATGGCATGTTTAACATTATTTTTGATGATGGCTTTAAAGTTATATATACAAGGTGTAAAATAATATTGATCATAGCCTCAGACACCCCAATTAGATTAATAAATTATAATATCCTTATGTGGCCTATAATTTAATTTAGACGAACCAAACCTATAAATTTTTCATCTAATAGGTGCCCCGACTTCACGTTGAACGTTTGGTCGTATTAACCTACGCACGCACACAGGCGCGCTCACTCGATTGTTCGTCAGCTGTTTAGGCACTAGTTCATTGATCGAACATTCTAACTAAACTCAAATTTTCTCTTATACCTAACTACTGTTCACACTAAGCTGGATATTATCATGGCATAAGTTATTGACAGTTTTCTAACTAGTAAAATAGGTTTCTATGTTTTCGTCACACTTCCAGGCTGATCGGACGTTTCGATGATTCGATGTTTGATATGTGTGTTAAGAAGTAAATTAAACATAATCATCATCATCATCATCATCATCATCATCATCATCAGCCGGAAGACGTCCACTGCTGAACAAAGGCCTCCCCCCTAGAACGCCACAATGAACGAAAACTCGCCAATTGCATCCACCGGGTGCCCGCCACTTTGACGATATCGTCAGTCCACCTGGTGGGAGGCCTGCCGACGCTGCGTCTTCCGGTTCGTGGTCGCCACTCGAGAACCTTTCTTCCCCAACGGTTATCGGTTCTTCGAGCGATATGGCCTGCCCATTGCCACTTCAACTTGCATATTCTTCGAGCTATGTCGGTGACTTTAGTTCTTTGGCGAATTTCCGTATTCCGGATCCTGTCGCGCAAAGAAACCCCGAGCATAGCTCTCTCCATAGCTCGTTGAGTGACTCTGAGCTTCTCCAAAAGGCCAACCGTTAGCGACCACGTTTCAGCGCCATATGTCATCACTGGCAACACACACTGGTCAAAGACCTGCGTCTTCAGACACTGCGGAATTTTGGACGAAAAGATGTCGCGTAGTTTCCCGAACGCTGCCCATCCGAGTTGGATTCTTCGGGCGACCTCTTTGTCGAAGTTGGACCGGCCTAACTGAACTATCTGTCCAAGATAGACGTAGTGGTCGACAACTTTAAGAGTATCATTCCCAACAATAACCGGTACAGGTGCGACATGGACATTGTACATGATCTTGGTCTTGTCCATGTTCATTTTAAGACCCACCTGTTGGGAAACGATACTGAGGTCGCTGAGCATAGTATTAAGCTCCTCCAGCGATTCTGCCATGATCACTATATCATCGGCAAAACGAAGGTGAGTGATGTATTCGCCATTGATATTGATGCCGAACCCGTTCCAGTCCAAGAGCTTGAAGACGTCCTCCAACGCACTTGTGAACAGTTTCGGAGAAATAACGTCTCCCTGTCTCACACCACGCTGCAGTTGGATTGGCTTCGTGCTCTCGTCCTGTAACCGAATTGACATTGTGGCTTTACTGTACAAACACTTCAACACCTCGATATACCTATAGTCGATATGACATCGCTGAAGGGACTGCAATACAGCCCAGGTTTCGATTGAATCGAAGGCTTTTTCATAGTCCACAAACGCTAAACACAGTGGCCGATTATACTCTTCGGTCTTCTGTATAACCTGGCGGAGCGTGTGAATGTGGTCCATGGTGCTAAAGCCTTTTCGGAAACCAGCTTGTTCGGGAGGCTGGAAGTCATCGAGCCTGCGTTCGAGACGGTTCGTAATGACCCTCGAAAACAACTTATACACATGGCTCAGGAGCGAGATGGGTCTATAATTCTTCAACAAGGTGTTGTCGCCTTTTTTGAAGAAGAGCACCACCACACTCCTGTGCCATGATTCTGGCGTAGTACCCTCGAGTATAACGGAATTGAATAGCCTCTGGAGGACTAAAAGTACCGGTTTTCCACCCGCTCTCAGAAGCTCCGTTGTAATTCCGTCATCACCCGGCGCCTTGTTGTTTTTAAGTTGTTTCAGAGCCACTCTAATCTCGTACAGGCTGATGTCTGGGATATCCTCAGTATAGTGCCGGGTCAGTTTGACTCTAGCGTCCTGAGCTACACTGACAACGGGTTTACGTGTCGAAGTGTACAGCTGTCCGTAAAACCTCTCGAGCTCCCTCAATATCTCCGGTTTCGATGAGATGATACTGCCATTGTCGATCTTCAGCTTCGTCATTTGGCTTTTCCCAACAGAGGAATTTCCCGCGAACACTTTGGAGCCCTGGTTCCGCTCAATTGCGTCCTTTATACGGGCAGTATTAAAGGAGCGCAGGTCGTGACGCGTGGAGTTAGAAATTCGCCTATTGAGATGACCGTATTCCGACATATCAGCTGAAGATTGCAATCTCATCTCATTCCGGGCTTCCATTAGTTTAATGGTTTTATTGGAGAGCTTCTGAGGTTTTCTTCGGCGTGGGGTCCTAAAGAATTGGGAACCCACTGCTTGGACAGCTTCCACCAACCCGCTGTTTATCTCGTCCGCAGTTTCGCATTCGGCTAGGCACTGGAAGCGATTACGCAGTTCGAGTTGAAAGGTTTCGGGATTCTGGATTTGGGCAGGACCTGGACGGAGCGTGGACTTAATCAGACGAGATCGTTCAAGCTTTACATTGATATTCAGTGTGCCTCTGACAATGCGATGATCGCTGCCGGTTTTCACCTTCCCGATCACAGAGACATCACTGAATATACGCTTCTTGGTCGTCATGATGAAGTCGATCTCATTTTTGGTTGAACCATCGGGGCCAATCCACGTCCACTTCCTGGATGGTCGCTTCTGGAAGAAGGAGTTCATCAAATAGAGTTCCTCCTTCTCCATAAAGTCGACCAGCCGCTGGCCCCTCTGGTTCCGCTGCCCATATCCAAACGACCCTACTCTCAACTCATCGCCATTCTGAGTGCCCACCTTAGCGTTGAAGTCTCCCATAACAACGGTGAAGTAAGATTCGGAGGCATGTATGGCTTCGGAGATCTCCTCATACATAGCCTCTACTTCATCGTCAGGGTGTGTCGAGGTCGGCGCATATACCTGGATGACCTTCAACGAATACCGATCGGTGATTCTGAGTATCAGGTACGCTACCCTGCTTGACACACTATCGACTTTTATCACGTTGTTAATGAGAGACTTACGGACGAGGAACCCGACACCACCCTGGGATTTTCGGTCTCCTTCCCGGAAGAAGAGCATGTTGCCGGAATCTAGGATTATCGTATCCTGCCCCTCTCGTCGGATTTCAGATAATCCCATGATGTCCCAACGCAACCTGCTCAATTCTTCCTCCAGCTCGACAATCTTCTCGTCAGTCCGCAGCGTGCGGACGTTGTGCGTTGCCAGGGCCAAAGTCCGGTGGGGGCGGTAGCGCGAAATCCACCGGGGATTCTTAGCACCCCCTGCTCCTCCGTTACCTGACCCGCTACCATAGCCAGGGATAGAGGAGCTGCCGGGTACTGGGGGCCGTCGTGCCGTTTTGTCTGTCATTATGGGGGGGGGGGGGGGGGTTGCCATAATCCCCACGCTTGGCAGGCGGCTTGGGGATCGCAGTATTGTTGTGATAGTAACAGAAGACGCTGCTGCCCATCTTCTAGATTTTTCCCTTAGTCGCCTCTTACGACACCCACGGGAGGAGTGGGGGTGGTCAATTCTAAGCCGGATACCACACGGCGAAAAAATAAATTAAACATAATAAATTAGACATAATAACGATATGTTACTTTAATCGGTGTGCCACTTTCAACCGTTTGAGATGTAGGTACATATCGTCTATAACGTAGCGTGGAGGGGTTGGCGCCCGAGTCGCCGTACCTATTACACTCGTAGGTAATTAAACGCGGCATAAAAGGAATTAAAACAAAGTTGTAGGTACTTACAAAACTGAACATTGTGTAGAAACACTAACTTTCTTTGTTTCTTCGTCACATTCACAACAATGGTTCAATAATTTGCCGTATGTTTCGATTCACTTTAGGTCTTACCGGCTTTTTCAAGGTATTTTAGTTAGTGTAGTACTCGAGGATCGGGCGCGGGGCTCGACGCCGGTGCAGCGGCAGATTGAGCTGCGCCGAGGAGAGCTCCGTCAGGTCCTGGTGGCGGAATGGCGGCAAAGGCTTCTGCGCCCTGCCGCCGGCCTCGCTACCGTCGAAGCGATCCGGCCAGTACTCGACGACTGGCTCGGGAGAAGGCACGGTTCCCTGTCGTTTAGGGTGACGCAGGTGCTGTCGGGGCATGGGTGCTTCGGCAAGTACCTGTGTCGCATGGGCAGGGAGCCGGACGCCCGGTGCCACCACTGTGTCCATTGCGGGGAGGACACGGCGCAACACACGCTCGTTGAGTGTGTAGCTTGGGAAGAGCAGCGCCGTGTCCTCACAAATGAAGTAGGAGGCGATCTGTCGCTGCCGGCCGTAGTGCAGAGTATGGTCGGTAGCGCAGAGTCGTGGTACGCGGTGGTGTCCTTCTGCGAGGACGTGATGTCGCAGAAGGAGACTGCGGAACGGGAGAGGGAGATCTCGTCTCTCTTCCCCGGCCGCAGAAGGCGCACCGGGCGCAGGAAAAGGGCGGACAACGCCCTTTTCCGCCCCCCATGAATGGGTCCAGGGGCGAGGGACTTGGGGAAGTCCCCGCCCCCTAACCGCTGGACCCGAGGCGTAGGCGCGCGCGGGTGTCGGCGCGCGCCTCCGAGGCGGAGCACGGGGTAGTCTTACACCTCACTACCCCGTGCACGAGATGAGGCCCGGACAACCGGGCCAGCACCAGCGTGGGGCTGCGGAAGAATTTGGATTCCCGCGGCCCCACGTGCACGTGCGAGGAGGAGACACCGGGGGGTTTTAGCCGGTAAGAGTCCGGCATGCCCCTCCGCCCCTCCCTAGGTGGAGGAAGTCCATGAGGATTTCCCCCCGAAAAAAAAAAAAAAAAAAAAGTACTCGAGGATCACTGTTCAGTCACAAACGCGAGTTTTGTGTTACTTTTGAGGTCATCGACAGTTGGTACCTAATTATACTAGCTATTTAATAACTGCCACAAATAAAAATCCTCTGGCGTCCACTCGCCTTATCAGAGAGACCATGCATGCTGCATGGGTCCCCAGCTACCTATCCATCGGGTGCAATACCTCACGTCAAGGTCACAAGTCTCAACATAAATAACAAAACATTCATAGCACGCTGTCGGCGGATGACTAATCGTCTTTGATGTTAGGCGGGCGGTTGCCGCTCTTGGCGCTGCAGCAGCGCTAACGGCCGCGGCGCGTGCGGCACTCATTGGTCAGAGAGTGGCCGGGAAATGTTTGCGTCTCACTCGCATGCATTATGTTTACATTAGCAATTGACGTACAATATTTTTTTAGGGATTTCGCGTCTTTTTGACACAACAATGTAAAATGCCGACTACAAAGTCGGAAGTACATTTAGATAAGCTTTATTTCGTTGCAGTAAGTTCCAATTTTTTTTTTTAATATTTATTATTCGCGTTCTAACAACTTAAATATTTAAAATGTTTTATGGTTTATGTGTGCGTAAGAAAACTAGCGACGTACGAGAAATACAAATTGGACTTTATTCCTTTGAAATAAGGTTCAAATTACTTTAAACTAAAGATTAAATTGATTTGTTATGTTTCTAATTCAACACTTATGAAGGGAGTTTTCCTGAAAAATTAACATGATTTTTTTTTTCGGAATTCGATTAAGATGCCTATTCTGAACCGACTAGTTCCTTAACTAGCGTCAATTGTATTACACGTTGTATATCACCGTGAAAATTGAATGGTTGTTTTCCCGCGGCAGGACGATTACCCATCAGTAGTACTATCGAAATACAAAGTTTAACTTAAAAAATATAGTGTTTTTTTTTTTCAAATCATTAAAAAAGTATTCATAAACTCGAAAGAGCGATAGTCAATAGTAGTTCACTCACTAGAGATAACGTAGGCACCTGTAGGTAACACGAAACACACACGCCGCCGCCACGTGTTGTCGGCAAACTTACAAAGGAAGAATGAATAATAAATGTTCAGAGCAAAATAAGCTCTCGGTAATGGTGATACGGTATAAATTAGCTTGCATGCACGCGGCAAGTGCCGAAACACAATAGAATGCCGCCAAATGTTGCGCTCTGTGCCTACGGCTTAGTACCTATGCCCTATTACTTATTAGTTAGTGTTCTGTGCGCGAACGTCGATGACGTCAAGTGATGAATGTGCGATGAAAGTGCTCAACACAGAAGGACTGCATCCTTATATTTTTTTTTTCGTGGCGGGCCACACCCTTGGCCTCCGAGGAGCCCGGCCTTGACTCGCTTGGACTTTTATTTGTGGTAGAGTCTGAGCTCAAGAACTTGGTGTATCGTGAGGAACACCAAACACGCGACTCTTTGATAAGTGCGATAGTGGACGCTTTTAATATCGTGAGACGTGACAGAGACACTTTAATGAAACTGAAAGACAATCAGTTAAAACGTGCTCGTTTGTGCATTGAACGTAGTGGTTTACATTTCGAACAATTACTCCGCTACCGTTAAGTGTAAGTACTCGTACTTTGTAAATAAACATTTAAAAGTAGGTTAGGTAATCAAAATCATTGTAAATAAGTCGATTCCATTTTTAAATACCTACGCCTTAAATACTTAATTATCAAATTCCGACTTTTTTTAAAGATACCTATTTAGATTTTTTAAGTATTTATGACGATCCTAAGCCCGTAAAAGTTTGAAGCGAAAATTTGAATTACTTATTGGTTTTGTGTTTTATTAAATCACGAGTAGCGATCAGCTGATTTACACGCGAAGTGCAACGACCGCGCGGCGTTCGGGGCAACCGCGCGCCCTCCCGCGTAGGTATAGCGCGATGTTTTACTACTGGTTCAAGTCACTTTCGAGTTTTGTTTATAAAAATTGTTAATCAGCCATTTATTGAGTCTAATTTTTTTTATATATATTAATCGATTGTATGACCGATACAAACTCATTTCGCTTCGGGAAAACAACGACTTAATATTCACGCTGTATATATATAAGGTGTTTCCGAAATATCTGCCTCGGCTTTAATAGGAGGTAGTATTGTGTTTATAGATTACAATAGTAAAGATAAATTATTGATAATTTATCATTTATTATTTCATACAAAAATAAATATCGTATAAATTTGAATTTACTTATTAGTATAAAACCATCCCGTGTCATAAGCTGTTGCCGCACCGCACCGAATTCGTTCATGCGCTGTTGCCATTCCTATCAAAGCATGCCGCCGTACGCGCCGGCCGGCGCCGCTCAGTCTACAAAGCCCTGCCCCGCGCGCCCCCACCCTCACCCGCTACCCCGCTCGTCGCACGCGCCTAGCGACCGCCGCTCGCCGGTCGCCACTCGCCAGTCTCGCCTCGCCTCCCGCGCGTTCCGGAAGTTAGTTTAGTGGTTAGCGACAAGGATTTCGCGCGCGCTTTGATTAAAAATCCCTTGACGCAGGCAGGCCTTCATACTCGGCCGAACTCGAAGAGAAAGTGTTAGACTTCTTCCGGCGTCATCCTCTAGCGAGCACCAGGGATGCTGCTCGAGTCTTCGACGTGAGCGACAATTACGTGTGGCGACTTTTAAATCGTGAAGGGCTCCATCCTTACCACTTCACAAGAGTGCAAGAACGCCGTAACATTATGTGGACTGACGACATAAAACGCACATTTAGGCAAGTGAAAAGTGAATCGGACACATTAACTAAAGTGAAGAGACATGTGTGCAACGCGAAGGCGGACTTGTGTAACAGTTTTGTAGATAAATAGGTAGGAAGTGTGTAAATAACTGTAAATACGGTGCAGTTGTTGTAAATAAAATGATTAACTTTTAAACACGCCAAGTTACTGTAACTTATCGTTATTCGATATTAATCTAACTAAAGTACGCGACAAATAAACCTGCAACAAAGTTTGTTCACCTCCTTCTACTAATGTATCCCAATATTAAAAAAACGATACGTGTCGTTAGCACGATCGAAACAAGTGTTTCGTGGTTAGAGGCGTCTTTATCGCAAGACAGTACATGCATCAAGGAATATGCCTATACATTTTTTTCGTATCGTTTTTAAATAATGGGATACATTAGTAGAAGGAGGTGAACAAACTTTGTTGCAGGTTTATTTGGCGCGTACTTTAGTAAGATTAATATCGAATAATGATAAGTTACAGTAACTTGGCGTGTTTAAAAGTTAATAATTTTATTTACAACAACTGCACCGTATTTACAGTTATTTACGCACTCCCTACCTACTTATCAACAAAACTGTTACGCGTGCTGTACCTATTACACTAACTTGTCAGTCCAAAGCCTGTTCCAAGTGTGATGGGAAGTTTATCATCTTATTTACCTACGTCAGTGTTTTTGAAGAATGCGGTTACTGGTAAGTACTTTTAAAACACTTGTATGCCTGCGTATTATTGTGTACCTAGTAGATTTTGTAGTGACGAACTAGTCAGCTGATTACAGTTCTTATTCACAGAAATGATTGAAAGAGATAGCAGTTGTTTTCATTGACGAACCGTCACATTGCGCGTAATTTGTGAAACACGTTATGCAGAATAGAGTTAATGTTCATTTAACTATTTTAATATCTAAAATTTTATTGACTGTTCGGGGGTACGAAAATTCTTCACTATTGTAATCTATAAACACAATACTACCTCCTATTAAAGCCGAGGCAGATATTTCGGAAACACCTTATATATATATTTTTAATGTACATTTAATATTTTATTTTATTTTTGTTCGTTTGTTGTGTGTGTGTGTTTTTTGTATTTTTTTTTTTTCTTCTAGACTTAATACTTCTGTTAAATATTATTCCTCAAAACAACAGTAATAAAATAACCTATTTACGTACATATGCGTAATATATTATGTATTTAACGCATGTCTTTAATACTGTTGATTTCGATATTTTGCTTGGCATATTGTGCTCCCTTAACATATCTCCACCTGTAATTCAATGGTTTCATAGTTACTTACACGGTCGGCGGCAACGTAATCGCTTCGATAATTCATTTTCCAATTGGAGTAATATTAGTGCCGGCGTTCCTCAAGGTAGCGTTCTTTTTCCTTTACTCTTCGCTATTTTTATTAATTCAATATCTAATGAACTTCTTTCTTCCTACCACTTGTATGCAGATGATCTTCAAATATACAGTCAATCGCCTCTTGCAAAACTACCTGAAGCAATCGACATTATGAAACAGGACCTGTGCCGCATTTCTCAGTGGAGCATGAGATACGGCCTTACAGTAAATCCCATTAAGACACAGGTTATTGTAGTTGGCAGCTCTAGGACGATCGCAAAGATTGACTGGACATTGCTTCCTCAAGTTTCTTTCAACAACAGCTTTATTCCTTTTAGTGATAACGTCAGAAACTTGGGGATCGTGATCGACAGGAACTTTTCCTGGTCTGCCCAGGTCCAAGAAACTTGCCAGAAACTGTACGCATCGGCTGGATCTCTAAGGAGACTTCGCAACTTTCTCCCCACTACCACCAAAATTGCGCTCGCACAATCCCTTCTTCTTCCCATCCTTGATTAAGCTGATGCCAGCTATCTCGACATCAACGAAGACTTACTTGATAAGCTTGAGCGTCTCCAAAATTGTTGTATTCGGTTCATATTTGGTCTGCGCAAGTATGACCACGTCTCAGAATACCGCACTAAGCTTGAGTGATTACCCATCCGGCTTCGCCGGAATACTCATATCCTTTCTCTTCTCTACAACGTTCTGTTTCTTCCTTCAACACCTTCTTATTTAAAAAACCGTTTTGAGTTTCTGAGGGACTCACACTCCCGGTCCTTGAGGTCATCTGAGAGCCTAGAGTTGAAAGTCCCAGTGCACTCCACAAAATTCTTTGACCAGTCTTTTGCTGTTCAAGCAGCACGTTTGTGGAATACATTGCCTGTAGCTATACGTCGTGAGCAGAGCTTCCGTAAATTTAAAAAAGCTGTTAAGGCAAATTATTTACTCTCCATTTAAGATGGATGGGACGACAGATGGCGCTACAGCCACGATTAACATTAGCTCCGTACATATTAATTCTAAAAAATAGTTTAAAAGTAATAAATCTAAGTCTTAATTCATTTAATAGTGAAAGTGGGTCACAATTAACAAGTGACATTATTATCTAGTGACAATTTGTAGTGGTTTAATAGTTATAAACAGATAAAGTAAACAGTGAGTGAACAATTTCAAAACTGTACTACAAATACCAATTTAATATAATAAACAATAATTTAAGACTATTTAGTGCTACCACATATACTGTGCTTAATGATATAATGTGACGACAGTGCAATAATCATTAAATGTTATAAAAGTGATAAAAAGAAAAATTTCAAAACATTAGCGTCATCAAACGGTCAATTTAAAATTATTTACCCGCTTTATATTCAGAATAATTCAAATAGTGTTAAGTGAAGCTCAATTTGAACAATTATCGTCAATCTACTGTGGCTCATTGATAAACAACCAAACTTTGAAATAAGAGTCTCTGCGTTCGTTCCTGGACAACGAAGTTGTCTTTTTGCATTCATTAAAATATTATTGTGAATTTACAAAAAAAAAAAAAAAAAAAGAACACTGAAATTAAACCAAACTAAGAAAAAACAGTGATAAAAAAACAAAAATGGATTCCGAGAACGTTACTTTCCGAAGCAGCAGAACGGCAGTAAATGATTCGTTCAACCTCTCATTCACGTCAACTACATCCGATTACAATAATATGTCAAGAAGTTTACCTGATTTATCTACACAAAATGTAGATATTGCTGCCGATTCAGATTGTAACAACGAACAAATTGTAAGACTACAAGAACAACTTGAAAAAGCTCATGCACAAATAAATAAACTAATATTAGAAAATAATAATCTCAAACAACAAATACGCACAAAAGCACAAAATAACACAAAAAATAAAAGGTCAATTAAAGTAACGAAAAAAAACACAGTACAACATAAACCATTATTAAGCGCTGATAGCAGGAACAACATCGAATCAATCGTTATTAGCCAATTAGAAAAAACAGATGGCGCTACCCATGAAAATTATGATGGCGAATGTTTACCTAAATATTCAAGAGATGGCGCAATTCTAAAAAAACAGTCAATTAGCAGAGAATTATCAAAACAAACACAACACAAGTTGTGTATTATCAGTGATAATAAGAAAAATAATATCCTGTCTATTGCCAAAGAAAAACTTCAACATTTAGACATTATTCGCTACCTAACACCAAATTGTGGATTAAATCAGCTAATAAAAAACTTAGACGGAAAACTAAAAGGATATACAATGAATGACTACTGCTTAATATTGATTGGGGAAGAAGATTTCCGCAAAACTAATAACTATTGTGATATTGTCATAAATCTAAGAAACATGTTAAAACTAATAAAATTTACTAACATAATAGTATGCGCTCCTACTTACAAATATCATAGATATTCAGTATGGTACAATAGCAGGGTTTAACAACTTATTATATTTGGACATTCAAACACACGGATACGCAACTCTATATGATTCAAACCAGAAACTGTCATGTGATTTCGAAACTTTCTCCAAATACAGTGGTTCTTTGAGCGACTGTGGAATGAATACTATTTTCAAAGACATACATTTTATAATAAATTCACCTTATGAGAAACCTGATGACTATGAGAAAACAGAAGCGATAATTAAGAGCCAAGATAAGGATAATATTGTAAATAAACCCTCTTCGTCAACAAGTAATAATTTAGAGTTTTTTCTATTATAAACATGTAAACATAATGCATCAAAACATAGCTGGACTTCTAAATAAAGCAGACCAGTTAACCCTACATATTGAAGAACTACGCAATACCAGACAGATTGATGTCGACGAATTATGCATTACAGAGCATTTCATCAAGTCAGGTCAGGAGTCATTAATTAATTTACCTAATTATAAACTAGCTTCGTGTTATTCAAGAAAAGACCAAAGACGAGGAGGATCATGCATTTTACTTAAAAACAGTCTAGAATACAAAGAACTCCCAAAACTGCAAAATTTTTCGATTACCGGAATCATAGAATGTTGCGCATTAGACCTAATTAAACAAAATGTAATTATTATTTGCATCTATCGCCCTCCATGTATGTCTAATTTAAGTGTGTTTTATGATAATTTAGATAAGATACTAAAAATAACATGTTATAAAAATAAAAAAATTGTCTTATGTGGGGACTTCAACATAGATATCCTAAAACGGAATAAATTAACTTTGGATTTTGAATTTTTTCTATTAAATTATAACTTGAAGTTAGAAATAAATAAACCGACTAGGCCGGGCAGTAACACTTGCATTGACAACTTTGCTCACAACTCGCGACAAAAATGTACAAGTGAGGTGCTTGACCTTGCGTTATCCGACCATACAGCCCAGTTATTAAAAATCCAAGTCAGCAAAACATGTAAACTTAATTCATGGCGAATAGAAAAACGTAACTTATCTAAAGATAATTTAATTTTATTTAAAAAATATCTTGTCAGTTTATCTTTTTCTGATGTATTATCCTCTAATAACGCAAATGAAGCTTATGATATTTTTTTGGAACATTTTCAATTATTATATAACTTATGCTTTCCAATCCAATCCATTACAGTAAAAACAGACAAGAAAGTTAAATGGATGTCACGTGGCATAAGATTATGTTGCAAAAAACAAAGAAAATTATTATGGACTTATAGAAAGTCTCCAACTAGGGACAATAAAAATATATTTACTACATATTCACACAAACTCAAAACAATAATAAAACTTACACAGAAAGCTCAAAATAATTATATCATTAACAGCTCACATAATAAGTCAAAAGCTTCATGGCAAATAATTAACAACTCAAATAATATAAAGGAAAGTATTCAACAATTGAAAATACAAAATAATGTAATTCATGATACCAATGATATTGCAAATTTGTTTAATAACTTCTTTGTGGATCAAGTCCAAGAGGCTAATAAATTCACAAGAAATATATCGGGGCAAATCAATAGCATAACAAAGAATGTAAAATCTTTATTCATGTCTCCGGTTATACCTCAAGATGTTGACCAGGTGATTAAATTATTAAAAAATAAAAAAAGCTTCGGCTACGACGGCATATCAACGTCAGTCATCAAATTTGTTTCTAATATTATATCTGTCCCTTTAAGCCATATCATTAATACAAGCATTAGCTCTGGTATATTCCCCGAAAGTTTAAAAACCGTAGTTGTAAAACCTTTACACAAGAAAAATGATAAAAATGATATGTCAAATTATAGACCCGTAGCTCTAATATCAATATTTTCCAAAGTCTTTGAAAAAATTATTTACCACTCAATTTATACATTCTTAAATAATAATAACATTTTATGTGAAGAGCAAAAAGGCTTTCGTAAAAATAAAAATATAAACATGGCTATATATGACCTTCTCGAAAACATTATGATAAATGTCGACCAAAAGACACCTATATGCGCATTATTTACCGATATGACAAAAGCTTTCGATTACGTAAAACATGATATTCTTCTAAACAAGTTATATGATTACGGCATAAGAGGTAATGTTTTAAATTTAATTAAGTCTTATCTTACAGGTAGAAAACAATACACAGAAATAGCTAGAATTTGCACAAAAACGAAACGCGAAATTAAATATTTATCTAAATTTAGAGTGATTAAATATGGAGTACCCCAAGGTAGTGTCCTGGGACCCCTACTATTCCTATTATACATAAATGACTTGCCTCGCCAGATAAATCAACCGATGGTTCTATTTGCTGACGACAGCACTGCAATAATAAAATGCAAAAATAAAGCAACTTACGAAAACGATATTAACGAGACATTGGAAACACTAATAAATTGGCTGAATAGAAATAATTTAGTAAGAAATTTAGATAAAACGAAAGTAATGCATTTTTTTCAACGATTGCAACCTGATAATGTTAGTGTACAGTATAATAATCAGCAAATAGAAACAACTACACATAGTAAATTTTTGGGCATTGTAGTTGATAGTCACCTTTCATGGAAATCTCATGCAGAACAAGTTTGTAAAAAATTAAATAAATCAGCCTACATTCTATACAAATTAACGCAAAAAGTAAAATTAAATACTGTTGTAGTGGCCTATCATGGCATAGTAGCTTCCGTATTACGATACGGGATCATATTCTGGGGTAACTGCAGCGACAGAGAAACAATATTCAAAGCACAAAAGGCTTGCTTACGATCAATGACTGGTCTTAAAACTACAGATAGTTGTGAGCCGGTGTTTAAGTCCCTACGAATTTTAACCTTCCCGTCCATTTATATATTAGAATTAGCTATTTTTGTCAAATTAAATATACATCTTTTTACTACATTAGCAGATATAAGAAAACGTACAGGACCCATGAGATCACATTATAAAAATTTACTTTACACAGGAGGCTATAATACCGCTTTGTTAAAAAAAAGCCATATGTCAATGGGACCGATGATATATAATAAACTGCCCGACTCAATCAAAAAACTAACTGATAAGAAATTTAAAAAAACTCTTTCTAATTTTCTTATTGAAAAATGCTACTATAACTTTTATATTATATATATTATACTTTTATATTTCTTAGTACCTCAAACACTTGTTTATCTGGCGCGGTCCCTTAATTATATTCAGTATTATTGTAAAGGCAGCGTGCTACTGGGGAGTTTGTTGCGCCGTTTCTTCTCCTCGGCCGAAGCACTTAGGAAGCGGTGAAGGGTGGGCGATTTAGGGTCGGTTCATCTCTGGCGGGGGGCGCGTCGCGTATTGTCGGTCGCTTGGCGCTGGGGCGGACGGATGCGTGGTGGGGCGTTCAGCCTTTCACACTCAACTGATGTTGCGTTAGCGCGTCAGGTGTGGGGGTTGGATGTCTCATTGCGTGTTTGTTTGTTCTGGCGTTGCGCGGCTGGTGGTGCGTGGTGCGCTTCCGCCGGATATGAACCGACCCTTAGGGTGCTGTCTATTTTTGTTTGTATTGTTTGACGTTCGATAAGTGCTACTGTGTAGCCTATATTGAATAAAGAATTTTTGAATTTTGAATTTTTTGAATTTTATAATGTTAAAGATTATTTAAATGACAGTAACCTGTAAATTGCCTAAATAATTGTTATAGTATATAGATATAAAACATTATATATATATTTTAATTAGATATGCTGCTTTAATTTAAGATTTTTGTAGTGTGTTTTTGTGTTTGTAAGTGTGAAATTAGTTAAGTTAGTCTTATTGTATAAATTGTCTTAATAATATTTGTGTAAAACCCCTATTTTATATTTGTACGCCTCATAGGCAAAACATGAACGTGCAATTGATTGTATTTTAACACCCTGTGCTACTTAGTAGGTACATACCCATGTTTATACAAATAAAATGATCTTTATCTTTATCTTTATCTTAAGATCATTTTTGTTTCGTTCTTGTTTTTCTTTCTGTTTAATGTTTTATGTCATATTATTATGTCTATGTCTGTATCGGTATGTATGTCACGCAATCTTCTGTGAAAATATGTAAACTTAAGCATAATTTTAGTTGTTTTTATGTCTAGTATTGTTAACATTCTTGTTTTGTTTCCTTTAATATACATTTCTTTGAAAGGTTGCCTGGAAGAGATTGCTAGGTGCAATAAGGCCGCCTTTTGTACATGTTTTTTTTCTGTTATAATTTTTATTTTGATTTTGTAATATAATATGTAAAATAAAGAAATAAATAATGATAATAATCCGAGGAATGAAAACACTTTCATCTTTTCCACAACCTGTTAAAATCTCTGCTTCAATCAGATTTCGTTGTAAATTAGTCACTATTAACCTGGTGCCATTGCAAAGTTTTGGGGGTCTTAAATTTCTAAGAAGCATTCTTTAATTTTATTTTATGTGCTGGTAGTCCAGGATCATTGAGGGATTCTAAAAATTCTACAGGGTAGCTTGTAGATATTTGATGCAAAATTAATTTGAAGAAATTTAGGCTCATTTTGTGGAAGCAAAGATCCAATAAGGCGATAAACCTGGTCCTGCACCTTAAAAGTTGGCATAAAAGGACCCTCTGTAATTTGTTTGACCCCAAAAGATGACATTTGGAATGCACTATTATAAAAACGGATATTTAAATCAAGGAAATAAATGCCTAACCCATAACAAATGCTAACAATATTTTTTTACAAACCCTAAATAAAAATTAAGATACGTAAATACCTGAAAATCAAGAAAAGGACCGATCTTCGGCAGTCTATGTAATTACTCTGTTTCCCAGTAAAATGGGTTATGAAGGTCAGATATTCAGTCGCTCCATGTAAAATCTGGTATTCAGCTGAATCCGGTAAGACTGGTAGCTGACCCCAACATAGTTGGGAAAAGGCTCGGGAGATGGACGCGCAGGCGCGAGGCGTGTACGTCATCATATCAACCAGTTGCAGTCCACTGCTGGACATAGGCCTCCCCCAAGGAACGGTCACGATCTCCTGCCACTTCAGCTTGCTACATTTTTGGACAATATCAGTCACCTTGATCTTATGTCGTATGATCTCGTTCCGGATCTTATCACTTAATGAGTACCCCAACATAGACCTTTCCATAGCACTCTGAATGACGTGCAGTCGGTGGGCCAACTTGACTGTCATGTTCCACGTTTCGGCTCCGTAGGTTAAAACTGGTAGGACGCATTGGTTAAACACCCGGCTTCTCAGGCACTGTGGCACTGTCGACGTGACGATATGACGCAATTTCCCAAATGCTGCCCAGCCGAGCTGCACTCTTCTGGCCATTTCCCGCTCGAAGTTGTCTCTGCCGAGTTGTAGTACTTGCCCAAGGTAGAAGTACTCTTGTACAACCTCAAGCGTAGTGCCCTCGACGGAAATTAGTTCCGGGATGACATGTTTGTTAAACATTACTTTTGTCTTGTCCAAATTCATCCCAAGCCCCACACGTCTCGAGGCAGCGTTAAGACTGTGCAGCATTTTGTGCAGATCCTGCATCAATTCTGCCATAATAGCTATTTCATTGACAAAGCGAAGGTACGTAAGATATTCACCATTGATTCCCAGTCAAAATCAAAATAAAATCAAAATCAAAATCAAAAATCTTTTATTTAACTAAGGCTACAAAGTAGCGCTTATTAAACGTCATTTTTTTTACAAAAGACAGCACCCTAGGGGTCGGTTCATATCCGGCGGAAAAGGTAGCGCGCAACATCGGCCGCGCAACGCCAGAACGAACAAGCATACAACAAAACATCCAACCTCTCACACCTGACGCACCAAAGCGTCGTCAGGTCAGTGTGAAAGGCCGAACGCTCCGCCATGCGCCCGCGCGCCCCAGGGCCACGCGACCGACAACACACCACCACCGCCAGATATGAACCGACCCCAAAACGCCCACCCTTCACCGCTTCCTAAGTGCTCTGGCTGAGGAGAAGAAACGGTAGTTCTTGAGATATTGACGTCAGAAAATCGCAATTTTTACTATACACTCACTGACTCATCAAAAACCTAAACCACTTCCAATGGTCGTACTGACTTTAAATTTGGCATGGAGATAGGTCTTAAGGTCAAAGTAAAGAGAAAAATCTGAAAACGGCCAAGTGTGAGTCGATTTTAAAAATAGCGAAGGTGTAACTTTGTTCTACTATGAAGTCATAATGAACTCAATGGGTCTATCTTCCATTCTGCTCAAACTCGCACCGAGAACAGACGTGTGAATCTTTTCTCCGCGTTAATAAGTTGCTTACTTTACCCGATACTAGTCCATAACTTTAACTGCCTAATTGTCATTCTCGCGTACACCTACCATCCACGCAGCGGAGGTGCACCCGCGGACCCGCGACCCGCGAGTGACAAGGAACCACCCCATAATTGCTGTCCTGCTCCTGCGCCGCCCGCACCGCTGCTATCTTTCGTGCGTTGGACGTGTGACGTCGTCACTCACACCACGCGACAGTCGGCCAGTGAGTGTAGTATACGCAAGAAATCCAGATAAAATGCAACGATCACCTATTCAGTCCTCGTCGCATCCAGATCTTACCCTTGAAAATGTGTCGCAAGACCAAGCAAGTATACGAAATATAAACACAAGAAAACGAAGAAATCCTGACGACCAACAGCTTGAGGACCTAAAATGTGACCTTCTAAAGTCCTTCAAGGAAATGATGTCTACTGAGGTTGCTGTAATTAAGCTGCAAAATAGTGAGATACTCCAGTCCAACCTCGAAATAAAAAAACAACTTGAAGAGAATGCTGCTAATTACAAGGATATCCGCGAAAGGGTGTTAAGCCTTGAAACAAAGCATGAAGCAGCTATAGAGCGTATTAACCTATTGGAAACTCAAGTAAACGTTTTACAAAAACAATTTCTGAAAAACACAATAGAAATAAGAAATATTCCACAACATGATAACGAAGATGTGCAAAATATTGTTAAGAACGTATATAACACCCTAAAAATACCACCAACTAATGAACATACGGCTATTTACAGAAGAGGTAAGAAAAAGGGACTTATTGTTATTGAGTACCAGAACGCTAAAAATAAAGAAGTACTGCTAAAAGCTGTGAAAAAATATAACTCTGACAACAAAGATAAACCATTAAGTACGGATATCTTAGGATTCACCGGAGCTTTCTCACGGGTTTATATATCGGAGTCTCTAACTTTTATGTCCAAAAAAATTTTGGCTGCTGCTCGAGAACTGACGAAAAATGGTTCGTATAAGTACTGCTGGGTCTCAAGAGGAAACATACTCCTACGCAAGGAAGACGGACAGCCTGCCATAGTCATCAAATCTCTGAACCAACATAAGGATTTCACCTCTGAATGACTAGCTGTTGTTGAAGATTTTATGAAAATATGGTACTTTTTCTCTTGATTTACTATTTTTTATACTTTTTTAAACTCTAACAGTGATTTTATACGCATTTTAATTATTATATATTTTCTGATAAGATTTTTATACTACTATTATATTTCATTTTATATATCATTTTTAGAAATCTATATGACATTATTAATACCAGTCTGTCACAATAATAAAATTAACTTACTGATCTCAGAAACTACAATCGTCGACCAAAAATATAATTGTTCTACAATATGTGTTAAATATGGTTGTTATAGGTAACAACATAGATGAGGTAGTCACCGAGGTTGATAATACTATCAACGTAGGTGATTCATTTTTGGTCGAGGATCCAGAAGCGTTTCTGCAATACAAACTTGGAACGGAATCATCTCTTAGAATTATTGTTCAAAATATACGTAGCATACATAAAAATCTTGAAGATTTTAAAGTTTTTATTGCTAGGAGTAAAATAGACTATGATATTGTTATTCTGACCGAATGTTGGCTACAAAATTCAGGCTTAATACCTAAACTAGAACAATTTGATTCATTTCATACTAGAAACCATATTAACCAGAACAGTGGTGTAGTTGTCTATATAAGGAGCTGTTTGTCACATGTCACAGTATATGAACCAAATTTTGCTGATACGGACTGCTTGGTGATAAAAATAGGTAAAAGCCATGCTTTTATTTGTATATACAGATCGCCATCCTTTGCCTCTCTCTCTAATTTTGTTGGGTCCTTGGAAGAACTTCTAATAGACACTAAACACGTACCTAATGTTTATCTAACTGGGGACTTAAATATTGACGTGAGTTGCAATACTACTGACCTGAAATCCGATGAGTATTTGAATCTTCTTGCCACTTACGGTTTACTACCTAGCCATCAATTCCCGACGCGCCTCAATAAATGCATTGATCACTGTTTTGCGAAGCCTAACTCTAATATGCTGACAATAGTATGTGAATCATCAGTGACTGACCACAGTAGTTTATACTGTATCATTCCTTTAACACAAAAAAGTAAGTATAAAAGACCAGAAAAGACAGTGCTAAAACAAAATTATGAGAAAGCTTTTAAACTTATGAAGGACTTTGATTGGACAAATATAACAACTACGCAAGATCCAAATAAAGCGACTGAATTGCTCATCGAAACTTTATCTCAAATCAGACAAAAAAGCAGTTACAAGGTTACTGTGCCCAACAGGCGACAGACTTTTCAACCATGGGTAACCTCTGGTCTATTGCGTTGCATAAGGTTCAGAGATACGTTGCACAGAAGGCATACTAAGGCACCAAATGATAAAGATCTGGAGCTTACCTACAGGCGTTACAGAAATCATTGTAATAGTATTCTCCGCAATCTGAAAAATGAGCACGATAAAGCTGATCTAAATGCTGTAAAAAATTATATTAAAAAAACCTGGAATGTCATTAAGCGTGTATGTAATCTAAATCACCCTGAAAAATCTCAAGGGCCTTGTGAATTATTAAAAATTAAATCAACTCCTCAAGAATCGGTTGATTTTGTGAATGATTTTTTTTTGTAATATGGCATGCAAACTATCAACTGATATCCTACGAAAGTTAAAGCTTACAGAAATTGACCTTGTGCAAAAATTTAAATGTAAACACCGCCCGATTAACTCTTTTGTGCTATTGGAAACTGACGAAACAGAAGTTAAAAAAATTGTTATGTCCTTAAAAAGTACCAATTCTACTGCTTGGGATGGAATATCTTCTGTGTTTTTGAAGAGAAGTGTAAACCTTCTCAGTAAACCTTTAATTCAACTTATGCTTTACATGTGGAAGGTTTCCTGATGTACTAAAGGACTCCATTGTTATACCAGTTTTCAAGTCGGGGGAGAGAGACAGTATCGGTAATTATCGTCCAATATCGCTTCTACCTACTATGGCTAAAGTCCTGGAGAAGCTAATAAACATTAGGCTTGTAAATTATACGGAGAAAAATAATGTTCTTTCTAATAATCAATTTGGTTTTAGAAGGAACAAATCAACAATAGACGCGATTGAACATCTGGTTACTAATGTAGCAAGTAATCTCGACCACAAGAATAAGTGTGTTGGTGTTTTTCTGGACTTAGCCAAAGCCTTTGATACTGTCTCAATCCCTCTGCTAATTTGCAAATTGGAGGCTATAGGTATTCGAGGTGTGCCACTTGATCTTTTTAAAAGCTATCTTAGTAGTAGAACACAGGCTGTAAAAATGGGAAATTACCTTAGCGCTAAGCTTAATGTTGGCTTCGGTGTGCCGCAAGGATCAGTCCTTGGACCAACATTATTCTTGATTTATGTAAATAATCTTTGTAACATTGAATTACCCGATTCAAAAGTGATCACTTTTGCTGACGATACTGTAATCTTATTTCAACAAAAAACATGGAGTGATATCAAGTCGTCAGCTGAGATTGGTCTTAAAAATATAATTGAATGGCTTGATTGTAATCTGCTTACACTAAATCTTAAAAAAACAAAATTTTTTACATTTGGTATGAAAAATAATTTGCTACCTGCCGACTTTAATTTCAAAGCTCATTTCTCTAATTGTTCTGCTCCAAGTAATTGCGTGTGCCCTGTCCTATTTCCTAGTAAAAGTATAAAATACCTTGGTGTTGAGATCGATGAAAATTTAAATTGGAAACAACATATTCATAATCTAAAATCTCGCATCCGTAAACTTATACCGATTTTTTAAAAAATAAGAAACTTAAAAGACACATCCACGAACAAAACTGTCTATTTTGCACTGTGCCAATCGATAGTAACTTATGGTATCTCTGCCTGGGGTGGTGCTAGAAAAAGTACTCTTATAAAAATAGAAAGGGCCCACAGATGTATTCTAAAAGTGATTAATTTTAAAAAATTCAGATATCCTACAACTGCGTTGTACAAAGAGTTTGAAGTCCTAAATATTCGGCAACTCTTTATCAAAAAGATTGTCCTGAGACAACACTGCCACGAGAAACCTGTTTCCAAATCTCTCAGGAGAGTGCATGAGGTATATGACGTCCCAGCATGCAAAACCACTTTTGCACAGTGTTTCTCTTATTTCTTGGCTCCTCTATTGTACAATCGGATAAGTAAAATTAAACCTCTTAAAGATACAACGAGTTTTGTGTGTAGAAGCGCTCTGGATGAGTTTCTGAGTAACCTGGATTATGAACAGACTGAACAACTTTTACAAATATGTCAGTAATTATTATTTATAAATATATATATTTTATTGAATACCGATAAGTACGAAATAGTTTATATTAACATTAAAAAAATATATAAATGAATATATGTAAATTATATAAATATATACACTATTTAGTAATCATTATATATTGAAGATTAGCAAACAAACATTATTCGAATTAGAAATATATACATAATTACATATACACACGTACAGTGAATATATTACATTAAGACTTTTCTGCTTGTATCTGTAATTCTATGCTGAAAATACTAAACATATATATAGATATATGAGTACCAAATGAATTACTTATAACTATCGAGATATTCTTCAAGTTATAAAAAAAAAAAAAAACATCTATAGTTAGACTTTTACTCTTAATTCTATTATTTTAGTTTTAGAATCATCTTTTCATTATTTTATTTAATTTTTAATACGATTGTCATTTTGCAAATTCTAAACAAATATTGTTTTGTAAAAATACTTTGTTTAAATTTAAATAACACACTAAGTTGCATTGTCTGATTCCATTGCATATACTACTTGTTTACGCTAAGCTTGTAACTCATTATCGTCATCTATGATTGACAACAAAACAAATGTATTTTGGTAAAAAGTGTCTTAACGTGCTTACATTATGACTACTATTCCATGAGCGAGAATCTTACCTTGCCGTAACACAGTCCTTGACTAGCACGGGAGGTAAAGAACTTTTCTCTGTATACCGTCATTGGGCATTTATATATTTTATCAAATATGTGAACTATTGCTTTACTTGTGATAGCATTATTATAATTTTACTGTTCTTCTACTACCCTTGATACTTGTTATGGATAAATTGTAACTTAGTGTAGTTGAACGTAAGTGAACGTACCCTATACTATGTACTATGGAAATATGTATTACCGGTGTACTGTAACCTAAACTTATGGTCAATAAACTTATTATTATTATTATATCTTCCAATGGTCGTATCGACCTGAAATTTGGTTCGAAGGTTTGTCTTTAGGTTAAAATAAAGTAAAAATCTGAACACGGCCAAATGTAAGTCAGTTTCGAAAACAACGAATGTGTTATTTTTTTCTACTATAAGTAGGTATGGAGTGGAAATGAAATAAGACTTATTAAAAGGAGAATGACCAAGTGACTAGGCACTTAGTATGACTATCAAATATGTTGTGCCACAATGTTATATATCTTTATATAAAGTATGATTCATGTCCTTTTAATTACAGTAATTATTTTTTAAATACTTCGCCGCATTTTGCCGTAGTTTTGAATTGAAATAGTTGAAAAGCGATTTTTTTATGAAATTTATCCACAGATTTCATCTTGTTAGAATGAGAAAAATCAATCTAAAGATAATCTGTATGTTGTGCTAGCAGTAGGGGACGGTCCACCTACTTTATGCTTCAGAACAGTGACTACTTTTTAGAACCTCGTCATCAACATGTTAGTAATTCCAATTGTATCCGAAATGTCGATAGACGACGGTGACCACTTAGGTACTTCTTTCTTTGCTAGATTATTCTGTTGGTCGGTCTAATGGTATAAAAAAATATAAAAAGAAATACGAATCACACAGGCATTTTTAAATGAATACTGCAAATACTCAAACATAAGTTTATTAAATAAAAGTGTAGAACTTGATGGGTACACCCATCAAGTTCTACATTTTCATATTATCCTATTCGTACAACAAACGCATTCCTCGTAGCCCATGATATGACATTATTTAATACAAATAATATAACTATTACTTCTTAAAAGTAATTCGTAATTGTATTGAGATAATCAGGACTTTAAAATAAATTAAACGAGTGGATTATGGATGAAAAACGTGTATTCAGAGCACAAGTGCTTATGATAGAAGAGAGGAAAGAATGAAATGACACTAAAAACTAGTAATGGCTAATTAAGGTTGCGTCGCGGCTCGCTGCTATTATAATCTCGCCAGGCGCTCCAACATGCCCCCGGACGTTGAAAGGTTCTCTTTCAACAAGAATCAGCACAGACAGGCAGCGGGCAAATTTTACTGAAAGCTCGCCGAATAATTCCAGTAGACGTCCTGATGTCAGCCACACGAACGATCGCATCTAATCCTGGATGGACGGCAACAATTCTTCCCAGTTTCCACTTAAGGGGAGGTACGTTGTCCTCCTTAACCACAACCAAGGAGTTCAGCTTCAGCGTGTCTTTACTGGAACGCCACTTGGTTCGCTGCTGCAACTCAGATACGAACTCTTTACTCCACCGAACCCAGAAATGTTGGCGCAGTTGTCCAATCCGTTGAAACCGGGTTAAACGATTTGCGGAAGCGTCCTGGTAATCTCGCTGTGGTAGGGAAGTAAGCGGTCGACCAATGAGGAAATGTCCTAGCGTCAAAGGGTTGAGGTAAGCAGGATCAGAAGACAGCGGCGTCAGCGGGCGAGAATTCAAGATCGCTTCAATTTGGATTAGCGTAGTGTTAAGTTCCTCGAAAGTAAGATTACACTTACCCAACACTCGATTGAGGTGATATTTAGTCGACTTAACACCCGCCTCCCAGAGTCCGCACAAAGTGAGGTGAATAAGCGGGAATAAAATGCATTTTAATGTTATCATTGGCTAGACTTTCACTCAAAGAATCGCAATTTGATTTTAAGAATTTGGTATACCTTTACCAGCCTACACGTGGTTGTAGGCTGGTAAAGGTATACCAAATTCTTACCTTGCCGACTTGCACACATGATAGGACCGGCATAATCGACGCCAACACTTTCAAAAGGATAACCTGGAAGGAGACGCTGCTGTGGCAAGTTTCCCATTAAAGGAAAAACTACGGTACCTTTCATACGACAGCAGCGCACGCAGTTACGATAGCAAGACTTGGCTAAATTTCGACCGCCTATAGGCCAGTAAGATTCCCTAATTGATGCCAATAACAATTGCGGACCTGCGTGCATCAATTTTTTATGCTCATAATTAAATAATAATTTTGTAAAAACATGAGTGGACTGTATAATGACTGGATGCTTTTTGCTGTAAGAAAAATTAGAATTTTCTAGGCGTCCCCCGACACGCATAATTTTATTGCTGTCCAAATAAACATTAAATTTTAGGAGAGCACTTTTAGCAGGTAAACTTTGTCCATGTAAAAGTGGTATTCTGGAAATGATTCAGTTTGGCTCTTAATAATTATAACATTTAATGCTTCATGTAGCTCGGCTTCTGACAGGAATAGACTATCTACAGGCAGTTTCCTACAAGTTTTAACAAATCGCAATACATACGCAACGCAACGAACAAGTCTTAAATAATTAGAGAAACGTTTAAAATCTATAAATGCATCGTTGAAACGATCTTGTACTATGGCACTTAAGGAAACTTGAGATCGTGTTTCGGGTAATGACTCGCAATCGGAAGGAATAAATTGAGATGGCCAGTTGGATTGATCCTGCATCAAAAACTCAGGGCCACATCACCATATAGAAGAACCTTGCAGAGTACTAATATCCAAGCCGCGGGATATCAGATCTGCTGGGTTCTTGTCAGTCGGGACGTGTTGCCAAATGCAATTACCTGCCTTGTCTAGAATTTCAGCCACGCGATTGCGCACGAAAGGCTGTAAATTAGAAGGCAGCATCCGTAACCATCCTAAGACAATGGTTGAGTCCGTCCAACAATAAGCCCGATCGAACTTTACTCGAAGTGATTTGACAACCTTGTCATAAATACGAGCTCCCACTACGGCGCCACACAGTTCCAACCTCGGAATTGTAGTGGGTTTGATTGGTGCCACACGACTTTTACCGATTAGTAACCGAGCCAGAGAGTGGACAAGGATGCACCTTGTCCACTACTGACGCTGCGTACATAGGCACATGCACCATACCCTCGCTCAGATGCATCAGTAAATACATGAAGCTCCAATGCATGGTAGGAAGCAGACATGACAAGACGTGGAATGCGAAAATTGGTTAAGACAGGTAGATCCTTTGCAATAGCATTCCAGCTTGCACTGTATTCCAAAGACAAAGGTTCGTCCCATGAAATTTTATCTAACCACATTTGTTGTAATAACATTTTCATGGATACTACAAAGGGAGATAACAGACCTAACGTGTCAAATATACACGCAATTGCTGAAAGCAAATCACGCTTAGAGCTGCCATTAGCCGGCATTTTAGAACTAATACTAAAACCTAACTCGTCAAGATCAGTGAACCAATCAAGCCCTAGCAGCTTGTTATGCTCACTAGACGCAACTCCTAAATCTAATGATGACTGAAAAGTCTCAGAAACTAACTGAGGTGCGTTCGATTTCCACTTTCTGAGTGGCATACAAGCTGACGCAAGTACCTTGGTGACTTCATTACGAATGTCAATAACTTCAGTTAAATCATTGCCACCCGTGAGCAGGTCGTCTACGTAAAAATCATGCTTTATGATTGTGGCAATCTTATCATTAGTGCACTCTATACCTAATTGCTTGAGACACCGCGTCGCAAGAAATGGTGCACTAGCCGTACCGTAAGTTACGGTGTTTAATTTAAATACCTTGACAGGATTGCGGGTATCATCACGCCAAACTACCTGTTGCATATGCCTATCAGATGGATGGACCACGACCTGTCTATACATTTTCTCGACATCAGCCGACAAGACATATTTATACTGTCGAAACCGAAGAAGTATAGACAAAAGGTCGTCCTGAACCGTAGGACCCACCATCTGTATATCAGTTAAAGAAACTCCTGATGAAGTCGGACAGCTAGCATTAAACACTACGCGAAGTTTGGTAGTGGTGCTACATTCGCGTAATACCCCGTGATGAGGTATGAAGTATGCCTTATCATTCAAATCTAGATTTTTAATTTCTGTCATATGTCCTAACGATTCATAGTCTGACATGAACTCGTGATATAATTTGCTCAAATCTGGTTTATCCTTCAGTCTGCGTTCCAGAGAATATAAACATTTAGTGGCCCCATTAAATGAGCTACCTAGAATAGAAGGATTTTGCTTCAGTGGTATCCTAACACAAAACCGACCGTCCGCTAAACGCGTCGTATTTGCGACAAAATGTTCATCACACATTTTTTCTTCAGGCAAATAATCATAAGATTGGGAATTAATCTCTTCGAGGTTCCAAAATCGCGTTAAATCACTGCGTATTAATTCTAAGTCCGTGTCAGTACAAAAACTAGAAGTTTTAGTGAAATTACATTTAACCCTCAAGCGGGCGCGTGGTTATTTATAACGGGAGCGGGCGCGCGTAACCGAAAAGACCTATGGGATTAATAATAGAAATAAAACACTTATTATCAATATTTGTTTATTTATTTGTACTCAGGTTGATTATCATTGTCTTCAAAGCGTAATTTGTCAAACAAAAAGTAATTAAAATCATAAAAAAGAAACAATGATTAGATTAATTAACATATCTCAAATATTATAGAAATACTTGTCTTAGATACATAAAAGAGGTGTGTGTTACTAATTTTTGTTTTGATTTCTATATATATATACCTAGTCTAATAATAAAAATTACGAATTATGAATAAAAATAATTAACTTTGGTTTAATTTTCATTAGAATCAATTTCTTCGTCCATATAACATTGATTGCAAATAAATGTTGTATGACTTCTGCAAATATTTTTCATACATAACTTACTATTATATAATATATATATATAATATTACGATAATATTGAATAATGGCCGAAAAACTATTACGAGCGTGAACGAGTGTATGTCGCGTTGAGCGTCGCGCGTAACCTTTTCGACGACAGGCGCGTGTAGTCTTTTTGACGACTGCGCCGGTATTAAAACAATTGCAATTTGTGAAGTGGGTGGAGCGCCCCGCACGACGGTTTATTCTTTATTATACCCCCAATGACTTAGCGATAGGCTACTAGAAATGAGAAATAAATGTGATGCGTAGTAATAAACATATGAACGAAAATGTACTTAGCGCGGTCGATTCGACTACACGCGCCCGCTTGAAGGTTAACCCTATCAACAGATTTATCACTTTTGTAATTAATAGGGCCGGACACGATCCAACCTAACCTAGTCTCACATAATACTGGCATTCCGACACCTAACTTTATCCTCTCCGAACATAGCAAGTCCCAGAAAAGATCAGCGCCAATTAACAGATCTACATCTGACGGCTTGTAAAAAGTAGGGTCAGCTAGACAAATATCGGAAGAAATATTGAGGTCTGTTAAATCTAATTCTCGACAAGGCATAGTATCACTAATTAATGGCAAAACAAAACAACTTAGCTTTATAGCTGTTATTAAGTGACGTCATTTTAACTTGACATGTGTTGCCTACGTGAGCAATCACGTTATTTATGCCATAGATTGACCCGTCTATTACACTTGTTTTTAATTTTAAAAGTTTGCACAGTCGCTCCGTCATAAAACATGATGTGCTACCACTGTCGAGTGTCGCTCGGACAATATGCTCACGATCATTACAATCGTACAATTTAATTAAAGCGGTAGACAATAATACGCCGCGCCGTTGGTTGCTATAAGTAGGTAGAATGTTCGCAGACAAAGCAACGTTATTACCGGCAGTGCTACCTGAGTGCGCGGGCGCCGCGGACGTGGATGGAGACGAAACTGGACCATCAGAAATATCATTATTATTACTACCTTTAATATCGGAAACGTGAATTAATGTGTTGTGTTTGCGTTTACATAACTTACAACCGGGTTTCCTGCAATGGTTGGCAAAATGACCTATACGAAAACAATTGTAACATATTTTATAATTAGGCACTAATTTAAGGCGGGCTTCATTACTTAATGAAAGGAACTGAGGACAAGTAGATAAACTGTGGTCACCTTTGCACTTGGGGCAAGGCTTTGTGACAGATTCACTGCTAGCGTTATTAGAACTTTGCGTCGCAACCATAGATTTAACCTTACAAGTGGAACTAGGTTTAGCAGTAACGTGCGCGTTATTTCGTGATAATTCTAGTGTCTCAATTAAGTCGGCGCGTGTGCGGAGGAATTGAATAAATGTATCAAAGGTGATCTTGCAATCCTTGTCCATACGACCCTTAAGCTCCTCCCACTCGCGATAAGACTTCTGGTCAAGCTTACGCGTAACTATATAAATAAGTAAAGTGTCCCACTGCTTGACTGGCTCGCCTAACGAGTCTAACGATCGCAGGTTTTTATTTCATTGATCTATTAAGTCTTTCAACGCAACAGATGACTCCTTTGTGATGTGTTCTATATTAAATAACGCTGACACATGATTCTGAACTAATAATCTTGTGTTATTAAATCGATCACACAATAAGCCCCAAGCTACTACATAGTTGGCAGCAGAAAACTCAATAGACTGAATAACCACAACAGCAGATCCCTCCAGAGAAGCACGTAAATAATGGAATTTATTAATTTCGTCGATCTCGTCGTTATTATGAATTAGGCTAGTAAAGGTGTCACGAAATTCCATCCAATTGCTATAGGACCCATTAAACTTTGGTAATTGTATTGTAGGCAACTTAATAGGTTTGTGAATACTACCACGAGTACTTTTATTACAGGTCGACTCATTATCTTTCGAATATTTATTTAACAATTCTTGAGACCTAGATAATGCTTTGTAGTATATTGACTCGAATTCAGAACGCTCGGACAGCTGCGTTTTTATATTATCTGAAATACATTCTAACTGCAACTGTACCCCATCGTATTGCTCGTACAATGACTCAAGCTTGCTCATGCGCAGACGTAACTCCGTGATGTCGCAACTACTTAGTTTTATATCAGTTAATGTGTCCAGATAAGTAACAAATACTGTTAAGCGACCTTTGAAACTTCCACGCTTCTTCACTAGTTCTCTTTCGTCAGACATACTGGGAGTCGAGTGCTGTCGACCTGGAATGAATACAATAACAAATTAACCTTATATTTAAACAAACGTTTTAATAGTGTATTTCCTAAAACCAACTAGCTACAATAAAATTGATTTTACTGTTTTATGTGTTTTTTATTTACTATGCAAGTAGGTGGGTGATTCTTAATATAAATTAAGATAACCACAATAATGAATTTGATGGAAATGAAATTATAAATTTAAATTACTCAATAACTAAACTTGAGATTAGCTCTGTAGCATATAAGCACAAACTACTTAAAATTGAAAGTACATTACATAAGTAACTAAGCATGTAGTCACATTGGTGATAATATCTAACACTACGAGATAACTACGTCTTACAAATACCAATACATTAAATAAATTAATTGAATAGCTATCGCATATCTTGTAAAACACAGTATTAATTTTTATTACACCTTTTGAGGATGAAGATAACAATTTTCGCTAATTATACAAGTAAAATAAACGAAACTATTCACAATGCAAATTGGTACTCAGTGAACATAGTTAACATAAATACAGGTAAAAAATGTACTAACCTTTTATAAGCTTAACTAAAGTTAAATACAACCTGTTCGAGTGTTGGGTGATGATATTATCCAAAATAAACTTAACACCGTTGAATTTATATGCACTCAATCCATATTCCACGCTGCCGCGTTATAACCCTTTTAACACACGTTGGTTAATTTTCTTCATTAACGCTGATTTCATAAATCTTCGAATATATAATTCATTAACACCATCCGGCTCGATAAAGGACCATGTATTGAGATAATCAGGACTTTAAAATAAATTAAACGAGTGGATTATGGATGATTTAAAAACGTGTATTCAGAGCACAAGTGCTTATGATAGAAGAGAGGAAAGAATGAAATGACATTAAAAACTAGTAATGGCTAATTAAGGTTGCGTCGCGGCTCGCTGCTATTATAATCTCGCCAGGCGCTCCAACAGTAATGAAACACACAAACACTCGCTTCGCGTGTCTAAATTTTGGTATCGTTTTGACTGAGTGTAGAGTGTAAGTAGTAATGTACGAAGTTGATAAGTACCCACATACAAAAAAAAACAAACTCAGTGTTGTTTTAAAGCAGTTTTTCAAAAACTGTTTACCTTATATACATAGCCATGTAACGAAACCATAGCGCCTTTTAATTTTACATGTGGTGCCATCTCTTGTTTATTTTTATTACATTTATTTTTATCAGTTTTTATTCCGGGGAAGTTATGATTATCTACTATTATAAATAGGCTTTAAAAATAAAAAAAAGGAATTATCGTTATTACAAAATTATGGCACAATTTAGATTGAAGCGATACTGGAAATGGTCATTCTCTTTTAGATACATACCAATTTTTTAAAATAATACATGTTTGTCTTAATGACAAAAACAAGAAAATTGTTCACCAGTCTGTGTGTGTCTGTTGCGGGAACCGAACCCACGATTTACGAAGTGCAAAGCAGATCGCACACTAGGTGCGATCTGCTTTCAAAAATGAAAAGACAATTTTTTTCTCGCAATCTAAATAATTTCTAATTTTACAACTAATAAAATCGCATATTCAAGAACATGGAAATCATATATACTCTAAGATGGAATTATATATACTACTGCGCATCACACCCTCTGATACGCCACGGGATGAGATAGGATGGCGCACTTCTAGGGCTACATAATACCTACTGGTAGGTAGGTATTACCAAGTTATTAATTATCTATGTAGGTAGCGTACTTACAAACAGAATAAAGTACCTTATTGATGTATGTAGTAGTAGTAGGTACATTTTATAAGTGTATAGCCAGTTCATTTGTAAAAATCCCCTATAAATAAATAGTAAAATAGGATTTATCATGTGACGGGCCTGAGGTCTAGTGATTAGTGACCCTGACTGCCATACTGGAGGTCGTGGGTTCGATTCCCACTCTGGACAAATGTTTGTGTGATGAGCATGATCATTTGTTCTGTGTCTGGGTGTCATTTATCTATAATATGTATGTATTTAGAAATATATCAGTATGTAGGTATATCAGTTGTCTGGTTACCATAACACAAGCTCTGCTTAGCTTGGGATCAGATAACCGTGTGTGAGATGTCCCAGGATATTATTATATTATCATAAATTAAATTAAAAAATAATTAAATAATATGTATGTATCGCACCCTCCGTTGCTGCCTTCACTCGTCTGCCGCGCTCGCGCTGTCGGCCAGCTCATGCCATCCGTTCGCCCGCTCATGCCGCTGACGCGTACGCGCGGGAGGCGGGGAGTCGACTAACCAAACCGTTCGAAAGCCGCGCGTCATACGCGCGAGCGCCCAGATCAAAGAGTATAATAATGTAACGGGTAGTCCAGATCCTGTGCGGTTGTGTTCCGACAACGTACTTATAATTTTGCATTTGCGACTTATTTGTAAATTGCTTGATTGGACATTGAATTGATGTATGCCTTCATTTATTAGCTTGGTCTCGTTAATATATCAGTTGTTTCAAACTTAATATACGTGCAAGTTAAAGAGGTGAGATATTCTACTCGTATAAATTAAAAAGGCGCGAAGGTGCTCAATATAGGCCAGAGCGGACGCATTCCGAGTACGATTCACTTTTAATTATATTTTCCGCATTTAATTAGGGACCGCAATTAAGAAGGTGTTCATGTGGAAGTATTTTGATAAATATATGTTTTTAGATTTGTGGATGAATAAAGTAGGCATCTCTTATTTTCGGTTTTAAAAGTAGGTTGTCTACAACATTTTTTAAACTCTTTCCGCCAAGTTCGAGCAAAAAAGCGACACACCGCCGTGGGTTATATTACAAGAACCATTTCGGGCCAATTTCGACCAGCCTATAACTCAAAACATATTTTATCTACGCATATGAAATTTCGGGTGTCTGTAGACATCCCCTTAATTGTCTAGAATACAAAATTTCATTATTCTATCTATAGTAGTTCTTGAGATATTGACGTCAGAAAATCGCAATTTTTACTATACACTCACTGACTCATCAAAAACCTAAACCACTTCCAATGGTCGTACTGACTTGAAATTTGGCATGGAGATAGGTCTTAAGGTCAAAGTAAAGAGAAAAATCTGAAAACGGCCAAGTGTGAGTCGGTTTTAAAAATAGCGAAGGTGTAACTTTGTTCTACTATGAAGTCATAATGAACTCAATGGGTCTATCTTCCAATGGTCGTATCGACCTGAAATTTGGTTCGAAGGTTTGTCTTTAGGTTGAAATAAAGTAAAAATCTGAACACGGCCAAATGTGAGTCAGTTTCAAAAAACAACGAATGTGTTATTTTGTTCTACTATAAGTAGGTATGGCGTGGAAATGAAATAAGACTTATTTAAATTTAGATACATACCAATTCAAGACAATACATGTTTGTCTTAAAGACAATAAATTGTTCACCACTCTGTGTGTGTCTGTTGCGGGAACCGAACCCGCGATTTACGAAGTGCAAAGTAGATCACTAGGTACACCAGGTGCGCTAATTCAGTCAAACATCAATGAAAAGACCATGTTTTTCTCGCGTAGTCTAAATAATTTCTAATTGTACAACTAATAAAATCGCATATTCAAGAATATGGAAACCATTAATACACTAAGATGGAATTATATATACTACTGCCCATCTCACCCTCCGATACGCCACGGGATGAGATGGGATGGTGTACGTCTAGCGCTACATAATAGGCAACCAATTATAATACCTACTGGTAGGTAGGTATTACCAAGTTTTTAATTATCTATGTAGGTAGCGTACTTACAAACAGAATAAAGTACGTTATTGATGTATGTAATTATATGTAAGTAGGTACATAAAGCAAAATAGATAAAAAAATAATAAAGAACCTACACCTAACAAAAATAAATGAAATCCCATCAAAAACATAAATGTAAAAGGCTGCCAAGTTCGATACTATGGCAATGCTTCGCCTATAAAAGAAGTGAAATCTAAATAAGTACCAAGTTCCATAAAAACAACTCAAATCATAAATAGTTAAAAGAATGCACACTTGTTTTACAGTAGTTTTTAAGGTAGATTTTGAATAAGTATCATGTTACAAAGAAATACCTAAAATTATAATAGTCAGAGAAACGTACACCGGTTTTTTAGCAGTTTCCTGATATCATTTATTATTTTCAGTACTTTTTAATGATGTAACTTGGCAAGTTGTTCCGTTTTAGCGTGCAAAAATGATAGTAGGAGAAGAAATCTTACAAATGGAGGTATTTCGTATCATCGGTAAGTACGATTTTTATTGTTTTCTAATAAAAATCTTATTTTCTTCCAATTTACAAAAATTTAATAGAACGGTTAGTCAAAATAAACCTTATGCAGTAAGGACAAAGTTTATTTTCGATTGTTTTTTCCATAGAACATTCTAGAAAGACCTTCGCTACTCAATGTAGTGATGTGGTCAAGTCAAAAATTGATTTTGTCGATTGATGTCGATACGAGGAATTATATTATTTTTATTAACTATCTTAACCCAACCAGTTATTTTTGTTTATTTCGTTTTGTATTACAATATAGGTACGAGGTCGCCTTAATTCATACACGAAATTTATATTAAGTAAATTTATGGTCGTTTAAGTGATATAAAGCAAAAATATAATCAATTTTTATAATAGTAACATAATTATTATAATTTAACAACTGAGACGTTAAACACAGAGTGTTACAAACAGTAGGTAATAGATTTTTTAACCTTCATTAAAAAATTGTTTCAGGTTTCCCAAAGTCACAAGCATGAAAGAGAAATGGATAGGGAGTGCGTCCTTGCGTTGTGGGAGGCCGGCCGGCAAGCTAAATCCTGATTCATCCACCGGTGGATAGATGAAAACTCGTGAAATCGACACTGCACTTCCTTTCTTCAAGTTTCACGGCAAAAAGTCTATTTAATTCACGAGAATCATGAGAATTTCAACATATGCGGAATATACAGACGATTTTTTACTATAAAACCCGAAGTTTGATTTATCTGATTCCTTCCTTAATTACATGTTGACAATCGATATTAAATTTAAGACATCATATCATAAGTGTGTACTCTGGGCCAAACTCACTATGAAACTTGGGCATGGCCCTTTACCTATCTGTCTGTCAGTCTTGTGTGTCTATTAATTAATGGTTGAAAAGGTACAGCGGTTTGTGTAACAAATAAATAAATGTACTCCCAACGAGTCGTATTTATCGTATTTGAACAAAAATCGGGTATCCATCGATATCGATAAAGAATTTAAATGTAATACGTGGTGTGTCCTTGGCCGAGTAGCATTAGAGTCACGCCATTGTCAACCTTATGTCTAAAGCAATTATGTTTATAATTGCTTATATTGATTATATATCGCCATCTATGGTCAAGTAGCAAAACTAACTCGTCAATCGAATTTAGTGCGACTGTAGACCGTAAATACGTATTGTTGCTAATGCAAAATTAACCTTATTTTTAGAAAGGTAGGGTCTATTTTTGTTCTGTGATGTAGGCTAATTTCGTCAAAATTTTAAACCACCAATCATACGGATTATTTCGTTGTAGTGCATATGTTATTATCGGATTATTTGTGTGAGTTTGGCGACAGCGGTTCCTATAGTAATTTTGGCGTATTGCACTTCCACTTGTTTTTTCTGTTCCGTGGTAGATACGAATGCTAAGTCCTATAAATGAGTTATGCACCTTGTGCAGCCGGTGGGATGTAGTGCATAACTTATGCTTATTTCTAGTATTAATGTTGTGTATGTCACTGTTTTTAGTGTATAGGTGAATGTTTTGTCTAATGTATAATATATTGGCTACAATAAATTGTGAGGCAACAGTTAGAATCTCAATTTCTTTAAAACGCTCCCTAAGTGAGACCTTAGCGCCTAGCTGGTAAATGGACCTAACAGCTCGTTTTGCAGAATAAATATTGTTTCAATGTCTGCAGCCTTACCCCACAACCGAATGCCATAGGACATAACGCTGTGAACGTAACTAAAGTATACTAATCGAGCTGTATCCACGTCCGTTAGCTGCCTAACTTTCCTAACTGCATATGCTGCTGAACTCAGTTTGCTTGCGAGATATGAAATATGAGCTGCCCATTTAAGTTTAGCATCTATTATAATACCTAAAAAGACGATTGATTCTACAGTCTCCAGCACTTCATTATTAACAATTATATTTGGACCTAGATTTTTAACGTTTGGCATTGCAAATTTAATGCACTTCGTTTTCTTTGCATTCAATACTAAGTTATTAACAGTAAACCAATTTGTTGCTTGTAAAAGTGCACTGTTAATGTGATCAAAACTATCACTATTTCTATTCACTTTAAATATGAGTGACGTATCGTCAGCGAAAAGTACAGTATTACAGATATCTTCTAAATAAAACGGCAAGTCATTTATATAGGGTGACTGGTAATTAGTAGCCGGTAGCTAAACACTTGATTGTACTCATGATTACAAACAACTTTCCCAAAGATACTTTTTTTGTGTACTCATTAGTTTTCTTTTTATCATTATAACAAAATTTCTGGCGCGCGAGCAAAGTTCAAACTTCGCGCGTGCGCCGTCGCCCGATCAGCTGTTAGCGGCGAGGCACCGCGCCCGCACACGTTAATAATATTATTAAATTGTGACTGTGCCCTATCCCTCTTTTCTAATGTTGCTGTGTCCGACAGGACTGTTATTGAACTTTTACCTTGTTATGTATTAGATAAGAAATGCAATAAATACTTAGTGTTGAGTGTGTATCGATAAAATCATATCCGAGGCTAGTATTTAGGTACTTACGCGCGCGCTACTACACTAAATACATAATCTTTCTAACTTACACTCCACTAACAAAATACCACTTTATTATTATTTGACTTGATACATACTCGACACTGGGCATGATTTAATTTATTCCAAATTTCCCATCACACTTATCTAGGCTTTGAACTAGCAGTCTTAAGCAAAACGTAGATACTTTATAATTAGTCTCGTTGCTAAAACTACGCATATGACTGGCGTGTTTAATAAAAGGAATAACTTAGCTATTTACAACGATACATTAATACTGAATCAGATACCTATTATGATTTTAGTCAACAAAATTTTACCTTACATTAATTGTTGGATGTGTCCATCTTGCACCTCAACACACTTATTTTCACGTTTTATAATGTGAGTCTGCACTCGCCGCAGAGTCTTAGTGTCAATTTGCATTATTTCGAAACAGTTTTCGATCCTAGCTTTTAATTTATCGGAAATATTGACTGGCCGATCATGATACACTAGGTTTTATACGTGTTGCTTCACCATTACCCCTTTCACAATAGTAGCACATCACAATATCACTGTACTCACTCGCGGTGTACTTTTAAGGCAATTTGGGCGCGGTCGGGGCGGCTTTAGGCCAAAAACAATAAACAAATAATGCGCACGCGACACGCTTCCCGGAGCAACTGTTTTTATACCTACGTCACTTTTGCACGCAGTGTTGCCACCTTGCAGAAAACTTTGTCACTAGAATTGGACTGAAATTTCACCACATTTAGGAATTTTTTTACCGAAAAAAAAAATCACCAGCATTCACTAAATAATTTAAAATGAAATCACAAATTAAGTCAAAAATAATATTATTAAAATTGTGAATAAAACGAATCAACAAATAAACATAAACATAAAAAAAACTTCAAATACTTCTTGGGAACCAACAAATAAACAATTGTACATAAAAAAACTAAAAATCAACATCAAATACTTCTTCTGGTATTTCTTCTTCTTCTTCTTCATTAGAGATACACGGCTGAGATGGATCACCATTTTTGTTTTAAAAGAGTATTTAGAATTGCTTTCAATAGCACTGATTACATCGGCCGGAAGCTTGTAACTGTAGTAGCTCTTCTTAATTATTTTTAACTGATTTCTTATTAAAAGATTACTATTTAGAGTGTGTACAGCCATTTTGTTTCTCAGTTTGTTTCAAGTACGGATCAAAACCTATCATTCGATAAATATCACTAAAAGTCGTCACAAAAACATTCAGTGACTTTTTTTTTTTTAATATCACTGTCCACCTCGCAAAATTCACTAGATTTAGTGACAAAATCACTATAGTGGCAACATTTTCTGCTTGGCAAGGGGCGCGGTACGGGCGGGGGGAAATGGCTCCAACATTGCGCCATAGACAAAGCGGGCGCGGGGGCCTCGCTAACAGCTAATCGGGCGACGAAGCGCGCGCGAAGTTTAAACTTTGCACGTACGTCATCAATTTTGTTATAACGATAAAAAGAAAACTAATGAGATTGTACTCATGATTACAAACAACTTCCCAAAAGAAACTTATATCCTCATTAGTGTTCTTTTTAAAGTTATAACAAAATTGATGGCGCGCGTGCAAATTTTAAACTTCGCGCGCGCGCCGTCGCATGATTAGCTTTTAGCGGTGAGGCCCCCACGCCCGCTTTGTCGATGCCGCAGGCATTGTAGTAGCCATTTTCAAACAAAAAAACAGTTGCTCCGGGAAGCGTGTCGCGTGCGCATTATTTGTTTATTTTTTTTGGCAAAACGCCGCCCCGACCGCGCCCAAATTGCCTTAAAAGTACACCGCGAGTGAGTACAGTGATATGGTTATGTGCTACTATTCCGAAAGGGGTAATGGTGAAGCAACACGTACCTATAAAACTTCCGATAAACTAAAAGCTTGGATCGAAAACTGTTTCGAAATAGTGCAAATTGACACTAAGACTCTGCGGCGAGTGCAGGCTCACATTATAAAACGTGCAAATACGTGTGTTGAGGTGCAAGATGGACACATCCAACAATTAATGTAAGGTAAAATTTTGTTGACTAAAATCATAATAGGTATCTGATTCAGTATTAATGTATCGTTGTAAATAGCTAAGTTATTCCTTTTTTTAAACACGCCAGTCATATGCGTAGTTTTAGCAACGAGACTAATTATAAAGTATCTACGTTTTGCTTAAGACTGCTAGTTCAAAGCCTAGATAAGTGTGATGGGAAATTTGGAATAAATTAAATCATGCCCAGTGTCGAGTATGTATCAAGTCAAATAATAATAAAGTGGTATTTTGTTAGTGGAGTGTAAGTTAGAAAGATTATGTATTTATTGTAGTAGCGCGCGCGTAAGTACCTAAATACTAGCCTCGGATATGATTTTATCGATACACACTTAACACTAAGTATTTATTGCATTTCTTATCTAAAACATAACAAGGTAAAAGTTCAATAACAGTCCTGTCGGACAGAGCAACATTAGAAAAGAGGGATAGGGCACAGTCACAATTTAATAATATTATTAACGTGTGCGGGCGCGGGGCCTCGCCCCTAACAGCTGATCGGGCGAAGGCGCACTCGCGAAGTTTGAACTTTGCTCGCGCGCCAGAAATTTTGTTATAACGATAAAAAGAAAACTAATGAGTACACAAAAAAAGTATCTTTGGGAAAGTTGTTTGTAATCATGAGTACAATCAAGTGTTTAGCTACCGGCTACTAATTACCAGTCACCCTGTATATACCAGGAACAAGAAAGGACCCAGTATAGAACCCTGGGGCACACCCAATTTAACCGCAAGTGGCCTAGATTTTACGCCATTTACATCTACACATTGAAGGCGCTGCTTTAAATAACACTCCATTAAGTTAAGGGCTATATTCTGTATACCATAATATTTAAGTTTGGCGAGTAGTGTGTCGTGATAAACGCAATCAAATGCCTTAGAAAGGTCACAAAAAACTCCTATGGCATTTTGTGAATTTTCCTAGGCGCTATAGACATGTTTTAGTAAAGCTACACCGGCATCAGTTGTTGAGCGACCCTTTGTAAAACCATACTGCTCACTGTGGAGCAGGTTATTAACATTAAAAAGCTACCTACCTAGGAATAGCTGTAGTATTAACTTTTCAAAGATTTTGCTAAACGCGGGTAATATTGAAATGGGTCTAAAATTACTCACTTCACTTTTAGTACCGGATTTAAATAATGGTATAACTTTACTGTACTTCATCAGGTCTGGGAATACTCCTAAATCGACACACTTGTTTAAAGTAACAACAAGATAAGGAGCAACATCATCTATAATAATATTTAATAACTTTACAGAAATACCCCAAAAATCGCCAGTATTTTTTAAATTGAGACATTTGAATGTAGTAATAATATCCCGTGAGATCACATGTTGAAAGGTAAAAATTGAGTGACATTTTGGGGCGCAAGTTAGCATTCGGTTTTCCGCAGCAACCGTGGATGAGTGTAAGGAGCAAGTTGTGGCTATCGGAATGTTAGCAAAAAAGTCACTAAAAGTCTGAGCTACGTCTACTGCTTCGCTAATAAATTTTTTGTTATCAACTATCTCTATTTGATTATCGCGTTTGGTACATTTACCCGTTTCGTTATTAATAATTGACCAGGTCGTTTTAATTTTGTTTTTCGATTGCTTTATTTTATCACTAATGAATTTAGCCTTGGCCATGTTACAAACTCTTTTAAAAGTTTTAGAGTAAAGTCTAACATAATTCAAAAATGACTCATCAAATTTATATTTTTTCATTCCATGTAACTCATATAGTCTCGCTCTACTTTTATATATACCAGCTGTGGCCCATTGATTAAATGGAGCTATCGTATTCTGAACATTAAGGGTTTTAGTTTTAAAAGATTTTTGAAATTCATTTTTAACAACGTCAAAGAGAGTTCCAAAGATATCGTTAGGATTCTCAAATTATAAAATTTATGGTTTTATTTGAGAAACAACCCTCTCTTTAAAACGATTACAACAACTAACAGTATACGGTCTGCATTCAATTTTTCGCAACTTTTTTAAGACTAAGTGTGGGAAACTAGCTAATTGTCCACAGTGGTCTGATGTTATGTCAGTCAAAATTTGTTTACTATTAGCAACACAATTACTTAATATATTATCGAGACAGGTGGAAGATGAGGATGTGATTCTAGTGGGTTCGGAAAATAAGTTGTTTATTTATTTATTTATTTATTTAACTTTATGCAACTTGGTACATAGGCGGACTTAATGCCACAGGCATTCTTTCCAGTCAACCTTAAGGTGATGCAGAGATAACATGGTAGGTGCATTCAGTTGTAAAGAAAGTTACTGAAATTAAATATAATAAACTGAACACTACTTATATTTACATAATGATATATACTTACATAAATATATAATGTCCATTTCACAAATATTTAACATACATACATACAAATATATAAATATATATATATATATATAATAAATATAGAAACAATCATGATGATAATTCTTCCAATTTCTTACAGATAAGCTTCCGAACAGCAGTTTTAAAAGATTGCTTAGTAGTGGACTTCCTGATTTCCAAGGGCAGCGCATTCCACAAAAGGATAGCTTGGATATGGAAAGAAGAATGGATAGTGTCAGAAGTATGAGAAGGACAGTGTAGAAGAAGATTGTGAGAAGAGCGGAGATGTTTAGAGTGACCAGAACGTAGGTATTGAAAATGAGGAATCAGATATGAGGGGGGAGTGGGAGAGTTGAGTAAGGAGAAAAGGGTCGTCAAAGCACGATACGATCTCCTCTGGCGAATGGGCATCCATTTCAACTCGGTCCTATACTCAGAAACATGATCGTACTTCCGCAGGTTAAACACAAATCTGATGCAATTGTTGATGAGTCGATCAAGCTTGCTGAGCAAGTCCGAATTGAGGTCGTAGTAACACACGTCACCATAGTCAATAATGGGGAATATTAGGGTTTGCACAAGCATTGCTTTGGTCTTCGGCGGCAAAAAGTTTCTCAACCGGTTGAGATGGCGCAAAGTTCCCGTTACCCGCTTACTAACACTGGCAACCTGCGTTTGCCAACAAAGCGTAGTGTCCAAATTTAGGCCGAGATTCTTAACGTTGGAGGTAAGTGGAATCGCAACACCATACAGCGAAACCGGGGGAAGGTTACCAATATTAGTCTTATCCACCATTCGAGGACTATAAGAATAGCCTGACACTTTGTTGGATTAATAGACACCCCAAATTGGTTAGACCATCGATGAACTTCAGCTAGATCCCCATTAAGTTTAACAATAGCCGTATGCAAATCCTCCGGCCGTGCCCGAGTGTAAAGCTGAAGATCATCAGCATACAGATGATACGCACACTGAAGATTATGAGTGATAAAGTTAATGAAAATAGAAAATAATAATGGAGAAAGAATGCCGCCTTGAGGAACACCAGCCGTTAGAACACGCCAATTTGACATTGTCTCGTCAACGCGAACGGCCTGCTGGCGCCCTCGAAGATAAGATGAGAACCATTCCAGAGCCCCGGGCGAAAACTTAAGATGGGAAAGGACGGATTCTAAGATTTCATGACAGACAACATTAAAGGCATTGGAGAAATCGATTAAAACCATGGCTGTAACCATAGTATCCTGTATTCCCTCTCTAATGTCACCTGTCACTTTAAGGAGTGCTGTAGAGGTGCTATGCCCTGGCCTGAACCCAGATTGCAAGGGACTAATCAGGTTTTGTTGGAGGATAAAACTCGACAGTTGCTTGTGGACACAGGCCTCCAGCACTTTGGAGAGAAAAGGAAGGATTGATATAGGTCTGAAATGGGAGGGGAGGGTAGGATTTGTGATTTTAGGAAGAGGACGGACGTAAGCATAACGCCACAAGGAAGGAAATTGACCCGAGCATAAGGAGAAGTTGATTATATGGGTTATAGATGGAAGTATATACTCAAGGATCGGGATAACCATGCTTCGACTGATATCGTCATAGCCCACGGCCTTGGATTGGATGGAAAGGATGATCTTTTTGATATCACCCGTGGACACTGGAGAAAATTCAAAAGTTACGCTGCAGGGATGTGGAAGGCTGGAAATAAAGTTTACCGTCTGACGAGTGGTTTGATGATCCAAAATTAGAATGGTGGAGAAATGGCGATTGATATCATCTAAACCAATCGTATTAGGTAACTCTGTATGACGGGACTTGCCGATACCTAACGATCCAAGGAACTTCCAAGTATCGGAGGTAGAGCTAGAAGTGATATTATCGAGAATATGGCGGCGTTTAGCATTACGTATCATCTGGTTGCAACGATTTCTTGCTGTTTTAAAAATAATCCAATTATCCTCAGATCGATCCTTTTTGTATTTCCGAAAGGCCCGATTTCTCCGTCTCATGGCCATACGTACACCTCTTGTCATCCATGGAGCTGGCGGACGCTTAACTTTCACTGACTTAATTGGAGCATGAATGTCGTAGAGGCTTTTAATCATATGGTTCAGAGTGGCCACTTTATCGTCGACAGTAGAGGCATTGGATACTTCAGCTTCCCACTCAAGCTTCGAAGCATCGTCCCGCAACCTATCAACATCCATCTTTGCAAAACAACGCATGCGCAGAACCTTAGGAACAGATTTTGGGGGCTTGAGGAGATAGGAAAGGTGAATCAAGTCATGATGGGAAAAACATGGAGCAGGACATTGGGCATGTGAAGAGGCTAGGGAGGGATTAGAGGTCAGCATCAAGTCTAGCCACGTATCATCACCAGCAACATTGCAGTGAGTAGGTTGAAGTGGTAAAACATGAAGACTGGAAGACTCAAAGATATGGAGAAGCCTACGGGAACGATGGGAAGAGTGCAAAAGGTTAGTGTTGAAATCGCCCATGATGACGTGGTGTTCATACTCTGATCCAATGGATTCCAAAACCAACTCAAGATCAAAGAAGTAGTCCACCATGGGAGGACAGTAGACAACACCAAGCAAGACCTTAACTCCTTTTATCCAAACCTCAAGGAAAATGTACTCAGCAGATGAACAGAAATCAGAAGGGGAGGTGGCAAGTATTTTATGTGGAAAATTACTCCTAAGGTAAATAGCAACACCACCACCACCCCTTCCTATCCTATCATTTCTGATGAGTACAAACCCAGGAAGGGAGTAGCTGGTGGAAGGGAGATGAGGTTTAAGCCAACTCTCAGAAACCAGGACAGCATGAATATTAGCATCAAAGAAAGCTTCATATAGGTCATTGTAATGACTTGGTACACTCTGAGCATTTATGTGACATATATTAAGCAAATGTCTGTTGGCTAGTGGGGAGGTCTGACGCAAGTAGTCACCAAGTGTATCACTACAGGAGCAGAAGCTTGTGTTAGATGAGTCAGAAGAGCTGTTGGCAGAATGAAAAGAATCATCATGGGATTGCATTATATATAAATAACAATACTATATACTAATAAAATAAAAAAATATATAAGGAAAACTAAAAACAAATAAGCAACAAGATGGCACAGCACTAAATGAGATCTCTGCACCACCCACCAGCTGTAACTTATTGAGATACAGGAAAAATGCATCTATGATTAACCTAAAAAGAATTTAAAAAAATTAACAACCAAAATTAAGCTAAATAAAACTAACTATAAAACCAAACAATGATAATTAAGGACAAAATAGAAAAGTAATACGTATAACGGAACGCAAAACGGCGACATTGTGCAACATTATATTGACAATGACATAAATGTCAATGTCACCAACAACTCATGAACTTAAAAAGAACGGTGACAAATAAAACAAAAACAATAATTTATAAATTGCGAACAGTAGGGTAACTAAACAATTTTGTTAATATTAGAAGAGAACTAATGTAAATATGTCTTACTACATCCGATTACGCTCCATACGAAAAAGTTGTTTATTTAGGTAAGTAATAAATATTGCTTATTAGCCAAAATGATGGTGATGTTAATAGATTAGACAATGACTAAAACAATGTGTGTAATTTTAGGACTTGCCCCGGGCTGCAGATGTTGGCTCGGCAGATACCTTAGGGTATTTCAACAGCAGCGGATCAAGTTCAGCCTGCGAAGATATTTTGTGTCGATGGCCGTCGGCGGTTTTGATGACTATGACCCCGTCTTGGGTCCAACAAAACCGCATGCCAAAGTGTCGTCTCGCCCTACCGAAGACAAGCTGCCTGCTACGGGTCAGGAACTCCTTGATTGCGATTGAAGAACCTTTTAATGCTGTCTTGGCCCTCCACACAGCAGATTTCAGTCCAACTTCACTGAATTTCACTAATACAGGCCGGGGTTGCTCACCATCAGACGCTCCAAGTCGATGACACACCGTAATGGTTTGCGCTGTGATGTCCTTTAGTGACAGTTTGCCATGAAGCACATCAAGAACTTGGGCTTTGCAGTCCTCCTTCGCAACTTCAGGGATCCCAGTGAAAATAAGCGCCTTCCGCCGACTCCTCATCTCTAAACCATCTTGGCACATTCCTGAATCTGGGTCCGTAGAAGGCCCAACATACTAAACACCAGCTCACGGAAACGGCGAAATTCCTCGGCGAGTTTGGCAACGGTGTTAGATTTTGGAGCACTAGCCGACTGGATTTGAGCCTCCATTTCAGTCATCTTGTTCAAGATGAGCTCTTCCAAGTTCTTCTGAGTGGCTTGAACATCAGCAAGTTGTACTTTCGACATTTTAGTGGTTGATGAAAGTGATGAGGTCAATCAGTTGAAACTTAAGTGAAAGTGATTAGCTGGCAGGTGGTAATGTACAAGTGCTACTATTTACATAACACTTTACCTTTGATCTATAGTGATTATCTATTGTGTATTGCTCCCAAATCAAAGAAATATTGTAAATAACTAATAAAATTAATAAATATTTTCTAGAGCACAGAAAAATCGCGTCTTGACTTTTTCACACCTACCGCCGAAAGGTTTAAATCAAAAGACCTAAACAGATTAAGTAGCCTAGTAGTGGTAACAGTAACATCTAAAATATTCACATCAATCCCCACACACAATTATATTTTTCCTACTCGACTTAATTTTATTAAGTGAATCCCCCATCACTGTGTCAAATAAACTAAAATCACCTATAGGGGGCCGGTAGACACACACTATAACATATCGCTCTAGCTCAACACAAGACAGCTCAATAGTGCGCTCGATAGAAAGCTTTACAATATCTAACCGCTCTTTACACTTAACAGTATCTGAAACAATAATCAGAGATCCACCACGAATTGCATTCTTTCTTATGAACGCACTCTGTACAGAATTACCAGGTATGTTAAAACAATTTAGTTCATGAGCATTTAACCAATGTTCAGTCAAACATAACACCTGAACATTGTAGTTTTCTATAAATAAACTTAATTCTAGATCTTTGCCGGAGAGACCCTGCATATTTTGATGTATAACATTCAATTGATGCAGCCCTCCCGTTGTCCCACCTTGTAGTTTAAACTACAAGATGTATCTAAAGAGGTATTAGTACTACTACTAACACAATCAATAATCTTAAGTACATTGCTAGTACCAGTGTCACAAAGTAAATTATATGCTAAAAGCTTAGCAATTTGTCTCTTACAACTAATGGACATATACATTGTATATTTAGTTAATTTATAAAATCAAAATCAAAATATTTTTATTTCTCATAAACAAAAAAAAAACGTTACGTTAAAAACTACTGACTCTAGTTGCTCGGTTCCAAAGTGTCATTCCTATAGAAGAGCCGGCAAGAAACTCCATAGGTTACTCTTTTAAAAAAAAGGTTAACAACGATGTTATGATTACATTAATTTTAAAATATGCGAAAACAACGTAAACAGCAGAATGTTTAGATTAATGTAAACTAAGACATCCAGAATGGAAGAAAAAATAAAATCGAACATTCAACTCAATTTACATTGTCGTCACATTTAAAAAGGACGAACATAATATAAGAAAAGAAAAATCTCACGAAATTAAAGAAAAAATAAAAACACACTTTACATACAATCAATATGTAGTCCTAATCGAATCCCTAACAGGAATGTCAAGGCATGTCAAGAGCCTTCTGAGAATAGAGGCTATGGGGCAGCTAACTGTAGTAAATAAGGTAAAACATTATTAGCAGACCGCCAGGGAGGCCACATATGCAGATGATACTAATTCCACGCGTGCTTATCCTCTACGTAGTCCCTAACCGTATAACACGCCTTCTTTATTAGTTTTGACTTAATGCACGTTTTGAACTTTTTATTAGGCAAACTTGTTATCTCTTTCGGTAACTTATTATAAAATCGAATAGAATTTCCTAGGAAAGATTTAGTATTAGTTTTAGTTAATCTATATCTTGGGACTACTAGCTTATCTTTATGTCTGGTATTTATATTGTGGTGATCACTATTAATACTAAAACTCTGTGGTTTGGAAATAAACGAGGTATATCTTTAAGTGGACTGTATTTTTGGAGGATGGCTGAATATCGCCAAGAGGTGAGCGAGCGATGTAGGTCTATGGGAAAAAGCACGCATACCTGGCTCTCCAGCGTTGGGCAGTACAAGATGGCGGGCGGCGTTCTTCCCGATGCGATCACAAAACTGTCACGTTCACACCCGCGGGCGGATTATCACAAAAGTTCGCTATCCGGCAGCAGCAGTAAGGAGGCGATGCAGCACAGGAGCGACACGGGCGCGGTATCGTGTGCCTCCTCTCGGCGATTCGTTTATTTCCAGCGGTTTGCGAAAGCGCGTACGTGCGTTACGCGCCAGGCGTGCGGAAGGATTGGGAGGAAGGAAGGGGCGGGGGTCACATCGCGCTACAATGACCGAATGAATGAAAATGAGCGGTCATTCGCAAATCGTTCAACAGTGTCTGTCAACTGTCAAATGATGTTTGAAAAGTGAAATTAGAAAAGATAGATGGCGCTACCATTTCCCCCCGGCCTTAAAGGGTTGCCTTTAAAAGAAATATAATAATAATAATCTAGATATGTAAGGTGTACTACCGCATAACCTATACACAGTTTTAGACAGCGAGCGTTAAAATATTTTAAATTAATTGCGTTAACAAAGCGGAACAAATTATAATTGAATTACAAACTAAATACCTAAACTAAGAAAGAGATCCAACTTCAGGCTAGATCTTACTGAGTCGGTAGCGGACAGAGACGTACAACAGGGCGCACGTAGCTACCCTTAGCGGTTTTTACAGTAACGAAGCGGGTTGAGCCGTCCTTCGCGGTATGTAACTTCTCAACAATGCCCAGTGGCCATGAAAGCGGTGCTGAATTATCATTTATAATAATTACCAACGTACCCTCCTGTATAGGGGATGCAGGACTATTCCATTTAGATCTAGCCTGAAGTTGGTGAAGATATTCTGAGCGCCAGCGCCGCCAAAACGACTGTACGAGGTTGTCAAGAAGAGTATGTCTCTGAAGCAAGCTAGAAGAGTCTGCTTCAGGCGCGGGAAGTGACGACAATGGCACAGTATTTAAAAAATGCGCGGGAGTTAACGCGGATGGTTCAGCAGGGTCACTACTGAGTGCTGTGAGCGGGCGCGAGTTAACAAGTGCCTCGATTTGCACGAGGACAGTTAAAAGCTCTTCGTAAGAAAGGATTTGTTGACCTATGACTCTGAAGAGATGCGTTTTAATTACTTTGACCATGCTTTCCCAACATCCGCCAAAATGTGGTGAAGCAGGCGGAATAAACTTCCAATCAATGCGATTAATGGAAAGTTCCGCCTGAAGACGTGAACTATACTCTTTATTGAGAAGTTTATAGAGATCGCGTAGATAAGAAATTGCACCCACGAAACATGTGCCGTTATCCGTGTATTAACACTTTACGGGACCACGTCGCGAAAGAAAACGTTTTAGAGCTGCGAGAAATGAAACCGTACTTAAATCCGTCGCAACTTCGATGTGCGTAGCGCGAGTTGTAAGGCATGTGAAAATACATAGCCAAGCTTTACGGCTTTTGACGCCTCTACCACGAACTGGTGTGTACTGCAGTGGTCCTGCGTAATCACAACCGGTATGTGTAAACGCTTTATCTACCTGGTTGACACGTTGGCTAGGAAGATCTGCCATTGGAGGAAAGATCGGACGCGGACGGAATTTAAAACAGCTGTTACATTTATGAATTATGTGGCGAATTATTCGTCGTGCAGCGAGAATCCAGTAGTTTTGCCTAAGTAAGGACATGAGTAACTCTGGACCTGCGTGGAGATGCTTCTTGTGATAGAAATCAACAAGAAGGTTGACTACATGGTCGTGACGCGGCAGGATGCAAGGATGCTTGTAGTTGTAAGGTACGTCCGAATTTGACAAACGACCGCCAACACGTATGATGCCGTGCTCATCGAGAAACGGCTTGAGTTTAAGAAGAGCGGGAGAACAAGGAATGTTATTTTTTAAATTTTGAACATCCTTACTAAAATGAACAGCCTGTAGGGCGCGCAACAATGTATACTCTGCGACCTCAAGATCAGAGCTTGAAACAGAAGTTCCCTTAGGTAATTTCTTAATAAACCTACAGACATAGACGATGACACGTAGTAACTTAGACCACGATGACATGCGTAGCGCGAGTGCGTAAATAAGAGATTCCGCAACCTCAATGGTCACGGGATGAGAGACAGACTTCCGCTCAGGTATATCCTCGTCCTCTGCATCGTGGACAGATGGATGTATAGGCCACTCTGATGGATCACGAGAAATCCAAGAAGGGCCATGATGCCACAAAGGATGATCCAGAAGATTAGCCGGAGTAACACCACGAGACAGGCAATCCGCAGGATTCTCAGTACCCGCGACGTGATTGAAACAAGTAGCAGGAATAAGTTCAATTATTTTAGTAATGCGATTGGCGACAAAGGTCTGCCAGCGGTGCGGAGAAGAATTAATCCAAGCGAGCACTACTTTGGAGTCTGAAAATGCATATATCTTATTGATGGAGTGATGGGGCGCAATTGTGTCTTGAACTTTGCGAAGCAACCGAGACAGCAACAGAGCCGCGCACAACTCCAGTCTCGCAACCGAAATGGTTTTGACAGGCGAGACCTTAGACTTGGCACAAACTAGCTGCACAGAGTGGTTAGATCCAATGCGGACTTGCAAATATATGACTCCGCGATAAGCGCGTTCACTGGCGTCAGCGAAACCTATTAAGTTAACAAAACATCCATCTACTAAACCTAGATGGCGCGGCACAATTATTTTATTGAGTGCGGGAAGCTCAGCACAAAACTGTTTCCAAACAGCGACAATATGGTCGGGAGGAGTGTCATCCCAATCACATTTTGCTAACCAAAGCTCTTTGATCAAGAGCTTGGCATACAAAATGGTAGGAGCCACAAAACCCATTATGTCCCATAAACGAGCCACTGTGGATAGCATTGCGCGTTTGGTACACTTATCACCTGGTGATAAGATGTCAAAGCGGAAGTTATCACACTGTCTGTCCCAGCGTAAACCAAGAACCTTGTGATGTGCGGACTTCTCGAACTCAATGTCCGGAGAAGCTTTATGCGAATCAGGTATGTGCGCGAGAACCTCTTTGGAATTGCTTGTCCATTTGACAAGGTCAAATTGGCCTCGTTTGAAAAGCTGAATAAGCTCTTCACAAAGCGAAACTGCTTGCGGAGCGGATGCGACACTACAGACAATGTCGTCCATGTATAAAGCGGAAGCAGCAACAGCGGCTGCAGCGGGAAAGTTGTCGCCTTCATCAGCGATCAACTGGCGGACAACTCGTAACGCGTGATATGGACTAGACTTAAGTCCAAAACAAACGCGATTAAATTGATACACGGTTAAAGGCTCACCATTGTCAAAACGATATAAAATTCGTTGAAATCTACGGTCGGATTCGCGAATGCCGATATTGAGAAACATTTGTCTACAATCAGCTGAAAGTGCAATTTTGAAAAGGCGGAATTTAATTAAGATGTTAAATAAATCACCCTGTAGATCAGGACCGGCATGCAAAATGTCATTGATCGACTGACCCGATGTAGTTCGGCAACTAGCATCTAAAACCACACGAAGTTTAGTGGAGGTCTTATCTTCGCAAACCACGCCGTGATGCGGAATATAATACGCGGGAAGAGAATTGCCCTCGTCGTTTACAACTGGGCTTAAAAAACCTTTATTTATGTAATCACGCATGACGTCATTATAAGCACCGCGTAATTTAAGCGACGCATCGAGTTTACGTTCTAAACAGTATAAGCGCCTAAGTGCAGCAGCGTGCGAGTCGCCTAAAGAATACGGGTCGCCACAGAACGGCAACGCTACAACATATCTACCACTATCGTCGCGAACAGTGGTAGCGCGGAAATGTTCTTCACACTCGAGATCCTTACGGCTCAACGAGGGCGGTGCGGAGACCTCTTCAAGCTCCCAAAATCGCTTAAGAAGAGAATTAATATTATTTTCTTGAAGAACAGAACAGCAAGACGTAGTATAATGCGTATTATGCAGCGTAGGTACGGCACCCATAACTACATAGCCTAATACCGTCTCAATAGCGGGAGGTAAATTATATTGCTCACTACGTACAACATTAGGTAGTAGTAAGTGCGGAAAAACTGAAGCACCGATCAAAACATCGATATTACCCGGCTGCACAAAGTGAGCATCAGCGAGCGGCAATGTCTCGAGGTGCGCGAGTAACGACACGTCCACGTGAGCGCTAGGCAACGTGTCCGTAATACGTTCCACAATAAGCGATGAAACGTTGAAATTAATATCATTATTGAAACGCGAATGTATTTTAATATCGACGGAACCCTTACAAGATTTTTCTGAACCACCGATCCCTTTAACTACTAAGTTAGTATTTTTAAAGTTATTCCAAAGTCCAAGACATTTGAAACAATCTGAAGTAATGAAGCTACTTTGTGATGCACTATCAAGTAAACAACGAACCACGCGCGGTGTGTTGTTCACGTCATAAATAATAACTTGCGCGGTCGCTAATAATATCGTAGTAGACGCGGTACATTGACGCTCGGCTTCGCGCTGAGTATGTTGAATGCGTGCGCACTGCCGGCGTGCGAGCGCAATGGACGTCGTACACAAAGAAACTCCGGGCTGAGACGCGGGAAGGACAGGCGCCGTGGTACGAGCGGCCTGTGCCTGCGGTAAAGAGAACGAAACAGCTGGACTAGGATTTACGTTTACATTAAGGTTACCGCGGTCAAATAACGGAGATTTTTTCTCAAAATGCAATAACCTATGATGTTGTTGATTGCATGAGCGACACTTAGTTTTACTAGAACAATCGCTTGTTTTATGCTTAATACTCAAACAATTAACACAAGCTTTATTTTCTTTAGCGGATTTAAAACGAGCAGTCGGATTTAAATTATTAAAGGCGGGACATTTAAAAAGGTGGTCGTGAACAATATTGTCGCACAGACACTTGTGTGAGTTATTTGCGGAATCCAAACATGCTACGTAAGATTGTGGGTTAGGGACCGACTTATTATTACTATTTCGCGATTTATTAAAGTTTTGTTTACTTGTATTATTATTACTAGACGAGCTAGACGAACTAGGCTGCGTATTCTGATATATTCGACACTGATCTTTAATGAATGAAAGAAAACTATTTAGGGTAGGTATTTTATTTTGACGTTCGGTCATCTCGAATGCACGAACGGTTTCCGTGTCGAACTTTTTCAATGCGAGTTGCAATAACATAAAGTCTGCAAGGTTTTCTAACTTTAGGTTTTTAAGGGAATTTACTGCGGTAACAAAGTTATCAATAAACAGTTGGAAATTCGAAACTAACGCGGGACCAGACAATTTAAGATTCAAAGCTTGATCAAAGTAAGTAGACGCGAGGATGCGAGTATCCTGATATCTATCAAGAAGTGACTGGAAAATGACCTGATAATTCTCAGCACTTGGTGTGACACCTGCGAATGTAGATTGCGCTTTCGGCGACAGCTTACCTATTAAATAGTACAACCTGTCAGCGTCCGTCAGCGAGGCGTTATCGTGCACTGTAGACTTGAAACTTGCATAAAGTAATGTCCAGTTTCGTATATCGCCATCGAATGACACGAGTTCAATCGCGGGCAGTTTCGGTGCCCGGACAGCCGGTCTGGCGCTGGGCTTCGCGGACTGTCGATTATCTAACTGCGATTGTATGCGTTTTATGATACAATAAAGATCTTCGAATGGGGTGTACGCCTGATAATTTGGTTTAGATTCAGGATTAATAGAAAGTAATTGTGCGTTATAAGCGTCTAATAATTTATGAAAATCGGTTCGAATATCGTCTACTGTCATACAATAACTAAGAAATTATTCTTTGTTGACATCGGAATTTTTGGCGGTTTTCGAACGCTCGTAAATGTTTTGCATGCGCTCAAATAAAACATTGCGTTTAGCTTCTAAGATAGCTAATTCATTCTCGTCAGAAGTACATTTCTTTTGTTGCGACATTTTATATACCTAATGTAGGTAGAAGTAAATAACCTAAAGTTATCTGTAGTTTTATGTTATGCGGAAAGTAAGTACTTGTACCTAATAATAAGGCAACGACTTTAAAGGCGGTGGTAAAAGGCGCTTGAAATTATGAATTTACAAAACGACTATATACCTAGTTTATAATTATTATTGTAAGTCAGTAGGTAGCTACGTTGAGTATATTACCTACTGGGGGTGCGGGAATAACCACGTAATGGGTATATATTTATGAACTAGGAGTGCAGCTAGGTGCTACAACTACCTAGGGAGGCACTTATAAAAGATACCTACGCGAGTGGGAATACGGATATATGAATCCGGCTCGAAGGACCAAAAAAATGGTTTGGAAATAAACGAGGTATAAGATTTAAGTGGACTGTATTTTAGGAGGATGGCTGATTATCGCCAAGAGGTGAGCGAGCGATGTAGGTCTATGGGAAAAAGCACGCATACCTGGCTCTCCAGCGTTGGGCAGTACAAGATGGCGGGCGGCGTTCTTCCCGATGCGATCACAAAACTGTCACGTTCACACCCGCGGGCGGATTATCACAAAAGTTCGCTATCCGGCAGCAGCAGTAAGGAGGCGATGCAGCACAGGAGCGACACGGGCGCGGTATCGTGTGCCTCCTCTCGGCGATTCGTTTATTTCCAGCGGTTTGCGAAAGCGCGTACGTGCGTTACGCGCCAGGCGTGCGGAAGGATTGGGAGGAAGGAAGGGGCGGGGGTCACATCCCGCTACAATGACCGAATGAATGAAAATTAGTGGTCATTCGCAAATCGTTCAACAGTGTCTGTCAACTGTCAAATGATGTTTGAAAAGTGAAATTAGAAAAGAAAGATAGAAGCGCTACCACTCTGTAAATTTTTACGAATGTATATTATGTTTTCTAATATATAGAGAGCTGGCAAAGTTAGAATATTGATTTCCTTAAATGTATTCCTTAGAGAGTTGCGAGGGCTCATGCAGTAGATTGCACGAACTGCTCGTTTTTGCAAAATAAATATAGACTCCACATCCGCTGCAGAGCCTCACAGCAGAATGCCGTATGACATTATGCTGTGAAAATACGCGTAATAAACTAATTTAGCAGTGGGAACGTCTGTTAATTGGCTAATTTTCCGAACTGCAAATGCAGCCGAACTAAGCCTTTTAGATAAAGTTGTTATGTGAGCACCCCACTGTAACTTAGAGTCTATTGTAATACCAAGAAATACAGTATCGTTAATAAAATCGAGTTTTTCGCCGTCAAGCATGAAATTTAAATCTGACTGAGACCGCATATTTGAAAGAGAGAATTTGAGACATTTTGTTTTGGACGTGTTTAAAAGCAAATTATTCGTTGAGAACCAATGCGATAATTTTTCAAGGTCGCCATTTAGATAATTAAGATCTTTCATTTTCCTATCTATTTTGAAAATGAGTGAGGTATCATCATCAAACAAAATAATGTCAGTTACAGTTTGTGCGCTGTAGCATGGTGCGGGTGACAGTTGTCAGTCATGTTTCGTTTCACTCTTGAAAGTTGCAGCGATTTACAATTATGACCTTAGTATTTCAGGTGCACCATATTTTTAATATATTAAATCATTAATCACGGTTCTTAATTAAATTAAACCAACCAGAATGTTCTAGTTTACAAATAAAATTATATTGGAAGAAAAAATAAGCAAAGTGTTATGCGTATAACGTAACGCCAAAGACTTCTTTAGTGATGGGATGTACTGCTACGATGGATATATCGATATTTTTATAACTAATAAAAAAGTACATTTATTTCGTCTTAACTCATATCAGAGTCAGAAACATCTAAATTGTGACTCAATTGATCATCTGAATCTGTAACTGATATTATTAACGATGATTCCATAAAATCACCAATATGGATATCACGATCGCAATCAGACATAATGTTTATGATAAATTTTACATTCAAAAATATATTTTTTTAAATAATTCAAAAAATAATATACGATTAAATTTAATGTTAAATTATTTTTATAATAATGAAAAAGAAAATGTGATTTTTGCTGTGAAAAACGTAATCGATAAAAATGACTTGCATAACGTTACATCCTTAGCCATGTGATACTGATAGATTTCAACGTCATACTGACAAATGTCACCCGCACCAAGCTACAGCGCACAAGGTATAAATCGTCCATCATGTAGGGGAGATCATTAATATATGCTAAAAATAGAAAGGGGCCTAGAATTGAACCCTGAGGCACGCCCAGTCTTATTAAGGAACCCGACGAAGTTACTCCGTTTACGCCTACTGTTTGCTGTCTAGTTGAAAGATATGACAATACAAGTTCTGAGGATTGTCCTCGTAATCCGTAATGTTTTAATTTAAGAATTAGAGTATCATGATCAACGCAATCAAAAGCCTTGGAGAGATCACAAAAAATGCCGATGGCGTCCTGTGAGCTCTCCCAAGCTTCTAAAATATGAGACACTAACTTGTCCCCGGCGTCGGCGGTGGACCTTTTTTTTTTTCGGGGGGAAATCCTCATGGACTTCCTCCGCCTGGGGAGAGGCGGAGGGGCATGCCGGACTCTTACCGGCTAAAACCCCCCGGTGTCTCCTCCTCGCACGTGCACGTGGGGCCGCGGGAATCCAAATTCTTCCGCAGCCCCACGCTGGTGCTGGCCCGGTTGTCCGGGCCTCATCTCGTGCACGGGATAGTGAGGTGTAAGACTACCCCGTGCTCCGCCTCGGAGGCGCGCGCCGACACCCGCGCGCGCCTACGCCTCGGGTCCAGCGGTTAGGGGGCGGGGACTTCCCCAAGTCCCTCGCCCCTGGACCCATTCATGGGGGGCGGAAAAGAGCGTTGTCCGCCCTTCTCCTGCGCCCGGTGCGCCTTCTGCGGCCGGGGAAGAGAGATGAGATCTCCCTCTCCCGTTCCGCAGTCTCCTTCTGCGACATCACGTCCTCGCAGAAGGACACCACCGCGTCCCACGACTCTGCGCTACCGACCATACTCTGCACTACGGCCGGCAGCGACAGATCGCCTCCTACTTTATTTGTGAGGACACGGCGCTGCTCCTCCCAAGCTACACACTCAGCGAGCGTGTGTTGCGCCGTGTCCTCCCCGCAATGGACGCAGTGGTGGCACCGAGCGTCCGGCTCCCTGCCCATGCGACACAGGTACTTGCCGAAGCACCCATGCCCCGACAGCACCTGCGTCACCCTGAGCGACAGGGAACCGTGCCTTCTCCCGAGCCAGTCGTCGAGTACTGGCCGGATCGTCGGCGGTGGACCTGCCTCTAGTAAAACCATATTGACGATGGTGAAAAATCTTATATGTACTAAAATGTGACATCATCTGGTCTAGTAACATTCTTTCAAATATTTTGCTCAAAGCAGGAAGTACTGAAACTGGTCTATAATTAGATGGTTCATTCTTGCAACCAGAATTAAAAATAGGAATAATTTTACTGTGCTTCATTAAATCAGGAAAGGTGCCACAGTCATTAAATATCTTTGCAAGAATCGGGGCAATAGGGTCAATTATGGATTCAATTACTTTGACAGATATGCCCCATAAATCTTCTGTGGTCTTTACTTTAATACAATTAAATGATTTCTTAACAATGTTAGGAGATACATGATTAAAATTAAAATTTGGAATACTGCTATCAACGAATTTCTTAAGTAAAGATTCTGCTTTTATGGAAGAAGAAGGAAGAGCTTTTGTTACTTCTACAGGTATATTCGAAAAGAAATCTTCAAACGCTTTAGCAACTTCTGTCTTATTTGAAATTATTTTATTATTTATTTTCAAAGACAGGTCAGTATCTCTCTGTTTACTATTACCAGTTTCAGAATTGATAATCTTCCATACTGTTTTTATTTTGTTAACTGATTTATCTATACGCTTATAATAAGTTTAGACTTGGCCACTAAACAAACTTTTTTAAATATTTTTTAGAATAATTTCTTACATAATTTTGAAAATCAGGATTAATATTAAATGATTTTTTCTCATAAAGACTATAAAGTACGTCCCTACTTACTCTAATACCTTTAGTAGCCCACTCATTGAATTTTAATTTAAAATTAATTTTAATCTCCTTTAAAGGACACATTTTCTTAAACGAATTCTGTATAATTAAAAACAACTGATTATAATCCTTATTTGGGACTCCAGAAAATGTGTATTTACTATACAGATTTGAAGTTATATTATTTTTAAATGAATTTAGAACATGATTAGTTAAGGGCCTGATAGTAATAACTTTAGTTAAAGGCAATTTACTTATAGCTTTAATTGATACTAATTGACCCATATGGTCAGATCTTACACCAGGAATCACATTAAAGTTAAAAACCCCACCATTTGTAAATATATTGTCTATGCAAGTGAGAGAATTTGGTGTTATTCTAGTTGGCTCATTAAAAATATAATTTAAATTAAATGACTTAAATAAGGCCAACATTTTACATTTATCAACGGAATCAACTAAAAAATTAATATTAAAGTCACCACAAATATATATTGATTTGTTGTTGTTACATAATCACTTGCGTTCACTTGCGAAATAACTTTTTGTTTTTATGTTGTGTTGTTTACATTCCGCCAAAATGTGACTGTAATGAGTATATGCATTTATTTAGAATTTTAGAAACTGAAATTGTAAAGTACAACAAGGTGATAGTGTTTGGTGACTTTAATATGCCTTCTGCGACACAAGAAATAAGTAGTTATTTTGAATATGTGAACGCGTATTGTGGATTTCGCCAGGTAAATAATGTAGTTAACATTAATAGCCGTACGTTAGACCTAGTATTGACAACATTATTAGAGAGTGAGTTGGAGGTACAACTGGCGGATCAACCGTTAGTTGATATTGACGTGCAGCACCCGCCACTTAGTACCTACATCGCAGGGACGCGGCGGGACAGGGCGTCTCGGCCGGATCATAATTCAAATACCTTATTAGGAAATACTGTGAAGTGGAATTTCAATAAAGCCAATTTCAATATTTTATATCATAGTTTAGAAAGTATTAACTGGGATTTTTTATATGATACGCAAAATCCGCAATTAGCTTTAGAACAATTTTATAATTCTTTACATGAAACATTTAGTCAGTGCATTCCTTTAAAACGTCCAAAATCAGGTAATTCAAATGAAAGATATACGTATCCAAATTGGTTTACGTCAGATTTGATTCAGGATATTAAAAAAAAGTGGAAATATCATAAGCTATATAAAATTACTGGTTGTCAAAACGATTACAATGCTTTCAGTGAATTCCGGTCAATAGTTAAACATAAAATTGCATCATTGTATGAAGTTTACCAGAACAAATTACAGCTTAACTTTAAAAATGACCCCAAAACATTCTGGAACTACATAAGAAGTCAACAGACAAAACGCAATAAGAGCCGGGTAACTAAAGAAGGAGTGGATTTGACTGAGGATGAGTCCGCGGAATGCTTTGCTTCATATTTTCACTCGGTTTATAGCAAACTACGGCCTTTGTTAGACCCGGCGGCGGCGGAGCGCGCGGGGCGAAGCGCGGGCTCGTCGCGCATACATATTGACAAGGTCACCTTAAGTGACATGCGTGCTGCTTTGCAGCGCCTTAAACCAAAACACTCAGTAGGTCCGGACGGAATACCACCATATATTGTTAAAGACTGCAGCTCAGTGTTTCAGAAACCATTATTGCATATCTTCAATTTATATTTAAAAGTAGGTCGGTACCCTGAGGCGTGGAAGTTAACTAGAGTCATTCCAGTCCCAAAAGGAGGTTCAAGCACTGATGTAAGTAGTTACCGGCCCGTAGCGGTGTTGTCGGCTTTCGCCAAGGTATTCGAATCAATTTTACATAAACATATTTTAAATCAAGTTAGTTCCCGTCTAAGTGACGCTCAACACGGTTTCAGATCAAGTCGTAGCACGGTGAGTAATTTGTTATCATTTGTTAATTACATGACGCCGGTTATTGACGGTGGGGGGCAAGTAGATGTCGCCTATTTCGACTTTCGGAAAGCCTTTGACACCGTAGATAACGATATATTATTAAATAAGTTCTCTGCAATAGGTTTCACACCTCATCTATTAAAGTTCTTTGCCAGTTACCTTGGCGAAAGGCGACAATACGTCGAGTACGCAGGACGCACATCTAGGCCTTATTACACGTTTTCAGGAGTAAGTCAGGGCAGTAATTTGGGTCCGTTATTATTTATTATAATGGTCAATGACCTCCCTGAAGTGGTGAGCGCGGCGAGATGTTTACAGTTCGCAGATGACCTAAAGGTGTTTATGTCGGTATCGGACAATTTAGATTGTTATCAGCTGCAGCAAGATATTGAGAATGTGGTTCAATGGAGTAAGCAGAATAAATTATATTTTAATGTGTCGAAATGCTGTGTGATGAGTTACAGTCGTGCTCGCACCCCATTACAACACGGGTACTGTGTGGACGCGAGGGAAATGCAGCGGGTAACTCAGGTGCGTGACCTTGGCGTTCAAATGGTAACCGACCTAACTTATAGGAAACATATTACAGACTTATGCGGAAAGTCATTCAGAAATTTAGGGTTTATCATAAGACAGTGTAAAGATTTTAACAAGGTGGGAGTTATTAAAATTTTATATAATGCTCTTGTTAGGAGCCATCTTGAGACGTGCGCCATAATATGGTGTCCCCATGAAGCTAAGTATAGCCTCATGGTGGAAAAAATACAAAATAAGTTTACCAGATTTTTATATTTAAAACTATACGGGGTATACCCCTATTACCCTTTGATGTACCCGAGTCTGTTTGTACTAGGAATGGTTGGGTACACTAGACTTTCAGTTAGGAGGGATTTACTATTAGTGAAATATGTGGCTCGGGTGCTGCGCGGAGAAGTACACCACCCGGACGTGCTGGAGGCCCTGCGGCTGCGCGTGCCCGACGGGTACGTGGGCGCGCGCCGCCGCCCGGCCCTGCTCAGCAAGCCGGCGCCTAGGACTAACCTCCTAAAGTTCGCTCCAATGTCGCGAGCCATAAATTTACTTAATGTCCTCCATACCGAGGATATTGATATTTTTTCTTCAAGCCTGGCGAAATTTATAATGTCTTCACAAAAGTGCTTAGAAATTTTATAACAGATTGTTTTTATTTTTTGTTAAATTTTTGATTTTGTAATGTTTGCTATATTGATTAAGTGTTATGTTTTTTATATTCTAGTTTATAATGTAGTTCATAAGAATTTGTACTCATGGCATCGCTTTGGTGTAAACTGTCAAGATGTTATGTTGGTGAATAAATAAATAAATAAATAAATAATTTACTTAGTATTTCTTCCATAATATTTAAAAAAAGACGATAAATGAGATGCGGGAGGTCTGTATACACAAATAATAATAAGACTTTCTATCTCTGCACATGCTACCTCACATATGCGGTCAACAGACAAGGAGGTTATGTCTTGACGTTCCTTAAATTTAAGATAGTTTTTACATAAAATAAGAGACCCACCCCCCACAGCTGATAATCTGTTGAACACACTGGCTACTGCAAAATTATTAACATGAAAATTCATCTTATCTGGTTTTAACCAAGTTTCACAAAAACAAAGAATATCAATTGAATATTTATCTACTAACAGTTCAGCATCTAGAATTTTGCCAGAAAAGCGATTTATATTCTGATGGTAAAGCAGAATGCTATCTGAATGCTTCTCTATTGTCGGCAGTGAAAGTTTAAACAATCTACATTGTTACTTAAATATACACTTAACCTACTCTGTGTTATATCTCCTATAACTGAGTTAATATTAAAAGCTATTAAACTAGCAACTAAAAATTTATATCTTCTAGGAAGATACATAGTTTCATGGGTTAGTTGAAACCCAGTAATAAATTGGTTCGTGTCAAAAAACACTAATTTGTCACTATGACAACAAGTATACATGTACAATCGGGGACATCTTCGCCTTATCACCTTACCGTCGAGAAACGGCTTTCGTCGCTTGCGCTCTTTCTAACGCTAGCGACACGCGGCGACGCCCCCTTATTTCTGATTTGTGTTTTAATAGTACCTATAATTGCCAGTGTCATTGTAAAAGTTGACACTGTGCACGAGTAAAACAATATATCGTATGTAATGTTCGTTGTTGTCGTCACTAAATACTACGAATGTTTTGACGACTTACGCATTATCTTTCTCTTATGCACATATTTTCATAAAAATTATTTCATTAATTATGTAAACTATAAATGCTAGAATATTAAGATGATTTTTTTTATTCAATTTTCAGTATATTTGCAAAAATAATAATAATAGAGTAACGAAAAAAGCTAGCTTTACCGACAGTTATGTGTTTACACATAAGTATGTAATTTATCGTTATTCTTACTCGGAAATCAAGGAACTGTTAGGTTTATTGCTCATGTCTCATAATAAGTTTCTAGATTTATTTTTTTAAACGTCTTGACAGATTTCGACATTTTTCTATTATTTCGATGGGTGATTAAAACGAAATTGACGATTTTTTACTTCATCTGTTGAGTGTGTTTTCTAAATCTGTTTTTATAAATGGCTGATCTGCGACCGTAGGTTGTGGGTTTGATTCCCACCTAGGACAATTCTTTTTTTGATGAGCACAATCATTTGTTCTGTGCCTGGGTGTATTTTATCAGTAAAATGTATTAGAAATATAATAATATGAGGATATTTATCAGTTTTCTGGTAACCATAAAACAAGCTCTGCTTACTTTGGTATTAGATTGCTGTGTGTAAGTTGTCACAGGATATTATCATTATGTTATAGTATTATTATAGATACTATGTCTTTTTTTTATTTATGTAATTTGTTGCATAATGTTATGTTTAAATGTAATTTGGGTTGAGAAAATATGAATTATTATTAAAAGCTAGTCGGGATTTTTATGTTTTTTTTTTATATTTTGTTTACTTTATAGTAAAATTGCATCACTACTGCACACCTACCTTTAAATGTTATTATTAGTTGCTTTGTTTAAGTTAATTTATGTAGGATGCATAATGCATTTTACTACTGCTAAAATACTAATTAGATGTAAACTTAAAATGTCTAAATAGTATTTTAATACTATTTACTTACTAAAATCACCGTTTATACTCCAGTTTAGAGTTTTTAAGCTCAATAAACCCAGTATCTGAACCTTACCACCTTTCCCTGTGTGTAGCAGGAATTCTTTTCAATGGAGTCTGGAGTGTAAATTTAGTTGTGCCTTAAATTGTGATAGCAATATTTTATAAGTATGCGTCTACACCTAGGACACTTGTAACAAGGAGTAAACGCGCAACAAGGAGACGATGCTGGTCGGTCAACGACTGGCTCCATGAACTTCAGCATGTTTTTTTAGAAGTAAGGAATAAACAAAATAAAAAATATTAGATACTCAAAATATATTTTTATTTATAAGATTATTAAAAATATAAACATAATGAGAGCTACCGTTATGACGCTCACGTGTTGATGCCTCTAGCGTAGTTCAGAAAATGACAAAAACTTATAATTAAAGATTTACCGCGCTTGTCGCGTTGTGTTGTTTTTTACAGTCGGTTCTGAGTTTCGAAGTTCTCGTAATAGACAAATAACTCGTTTTAACTGATAAGTTGTATTTACTATGATGTTATGTTAGTAAGATGTAGAATATATTGTGGAAATAATATTTAAAGAAATAATTTAATAATTATTTGGTACATAACTCTCATTTTGATTAAAGTAAAACTGAATAATAACCGGTATTTAATTAATTGGTAAATCTCGATCTTTCATCGTTCATAAAAATCCTTGAATGAGTAGTTCTAACAATATAATGGTTCACTTTTGTTACCATTTGCCATCAAAATTATGACCCAAATCGACCATCGATCTTGGCGGTGCAATTAGCAACCACTTAGCATCTAATGAAGCTTACAGTCAATTACAAGTAGGGATATTATATCTATCTTATTAAAATTAAGTTTATAAGAATAATAAAAAACTTGTGAGGTGTCAAGGGACACCCGGATGGAACGAAGTTCCTTTCGATTAATTAGTAAAGTAATTATCATATATATATTTTTTTAAGTTATAATAAATAAAACAAAAAATTAACAAATATAATGTAATATAAACTTTATCAGTAGGCTCAATTTTAGTAATGGTATTATAACTGATATTATAACTGAAGTAGGAAACATAATGTTTGGGATTCTATTTTATTTAAATGTCTTGAAAAATCTGGATCAATGGTAGTATTATATTTTGTTGTTGATTCTGCTGGATTTAATTAATAATAAATTTTATTTAGTAAATAATAAATTTAATTAAGTTTATATTAATAATTTTACTAGGGTATTTTTTTGTATTTTTTTTTATTTAAAATTATTAATTGAATTTAATTATAATTTAAATAAAAATTAAATTAAATTAAAATAATAACTTCATAATTAATTAAATTAAATAATTATTAATTAAATTAGATAAATATTTTTATAATTAATTAAATTAGATGAAAATTTTTATAATTAATTAAATTTAATTAATAAAAAAATATATATATCACATATATATAAAATATATATAACACCGTTGGTTGTGATCGACAAGCGAGCCACGAGCTCGTTGTAAAGACTACGGTGGTTTTTTCGGTGCTTGTCATACCAGATTATAATGCGAGGCGAGACAAAACAGTTATTTCTCGGTGTATTGCTATAGTAACACATTTAGTACTAAAAGTCCGGTGAAGCAGTCAAAGACTGCGCTCAGGCTAACTACAAAGATCTCTACCAAAAAAAAAAAACATTTGCACTAAAACTGAAATGCCTAAAAACGGAAGCTACATTAAGTGATATAATATTATTTATTAACAGCCATGATTATACTTAGAAAAAAATAATCTACTAAGAAACGAAAAAAAAGCTGTCTAGAACTATAAAGATTATAATTATAAGAATGACTGAAAAAACGTACTCGTGTTTAACGTATTGCTTGTAATTATAACACATACACAAAAAAAAAACGCCGTTATCTGGCGGCTCCTTTCGCCCCTCGGTGATCGACGCATAGTTTTTGACAACGCGCCGTGTCGCGCCAAATGCCAAACCGCGGTATAGCTTGTTCGTAAATCACAGGTTTCAAGAAAAATACAATTACATAATTAATGACGGTCCTTTATCCAGTCAATAAATATTATTTATTAGGCTTACGTCAAATAAACAAATTCTTATAACAATAAAAAAATTACACTTCGTATTAGTAATAGTAGGTAGCTATTTTACTGAATCCATAATATTTATTTAAATTATTTTTAATTCATGTTTAACAGAGTTTTACAAAAAACTAAAGGGAAGTCGGGCATGCATTTTCTAACTGCCGGGCCAAAAGACGGTTATAATCGAATAAAAAAACATACCTTGTATCAACTAGATATTCTACTTCAATGGTTTGACAACCAAAATAATACTTATGATTTTAGTGTCGGTCTAACTATCCGAAAAAGACAAACAAAAGGTATATTTCTATTCTTTTCTAACGCATGGCTTGCGCGCAGGATAGAGAGAGTTGCATTTTGTGCATTAAATTACAGTTCTTGAGTACACTTTAACGATAACAATAAGCTGTCGCGAGCAAAACTGAACTGTTTGACAATGAGTTTAAGGTTCATAATAAGATGTTACTGTTTTTTTATTGTTTCTCATAGAGTTTTTGTAGCTTTTATTCTACACCCGGCGTCCGTTTAGTGTGTTAATGTTAAAATACTATAATAGGTATATGTATAGTAATAGTATATATTATATTAACAATGCCAACCAATTTTCGAATGGCTCGCATTATACTCATATTTATATCTTTAGAGGTTAATAAGAAGATTATCGGTGGAACTTATAACACTACTTTAAACCGTCCGGGGGCTGAATATATACCACGAATGACTTTTTTAAACATAATAAAACTGCTAAGAATTATGCTACTATTATATTAAATATCCTCATCAGAATCAACGTCCCAATTTAATGATAGAAAGTTAAAATAATTGTTACAAGAAAGTTTTAAAAACATCTAGCAAACAAGTAAAAGGGTCGGAGTCGAGGGAGGTCGGAGTAAAAGGGTCGCCTTCTTAGGTTCTCAGCCTCCGCTGTCAGTCTTCTTCGTTGATGACAAAGTAACCATGTCGTCGCTTCCCGCGGGCAGTTATTTAGTCTTCCATCCTCTTACTATCGTCTTATCCACAGCCTTACTGTAAGAGCGCTGCAAACAAAATGTTTAAACAATTAATCCATATGTAATAAAATTCTAGTAAGTTTACAAAAACAACCGAAGACTGTAATCACAAATAGATTTCGAAGAATCAGACAAGTTGGGTTCGAACTCGAGACTGAAGTTATAACGGATAATACCAACCTACTAGACTATCGCTACTCTCTGCTAATTTGGTCATCTATGTATTACCTACATTGCTCTTCCGTGGTCTAAATCACCTACACGATTATAAAAAATTCTCTCTCAAAAATTAAAACGATTATTTTTTTAATCTGCTCCAATAAAAAAATGTTTATTAGCGCGAGCTTGTTTATTAATACATTTTGCGGTGGCTACCAGTGGCTAACTTTAATGAAAATACTTGACCTAACCAAAAACAACCAAAATTTTTTTTTTCAATCCAGTATTTATGATTTTATTTGAAATCATTTGGTCATAATAACTAACATGCGCTTTGCGAAAACAAGTACCCGAAAGCTCTGGTTTATGACTCTTTTGTTAAAAGTGAGCCGACTAGTTTTTTATCTTTAGCAGTGGAATTCTATTGTTATAGCTCCGGCCAAACCGGCCGACTTTGCTACTTATTGTTTCATTTTTTAAATTAAAATTAACACGTTTATTTAATTACTCTTTTAAAGGTAGATCTGTTATTATAATAACCGTAAAAATGAAATGTTATTGAAAAAAAAAACACCTAACAAAACACTATTATAAAAAGATTATTATTTAAAATAATGTGTATACCCTAAACAAGAATATAGCCGAGCTATCTATTTAACTATAACTTTTTCTATTTACCATACCAAACGAGTGATATGTTAATCACTCGTTTGGTATGGTAACATAAATCCCAACAAAAGTATGAATGAAAATGCACTGATTTACTTCATACAGAGCGTAAATGAAGCTTTAGTTCCTTTTAAAAGTATGTGTGACATGTAATATAAGGAAGTTTGAATAAAAAAAAAACTAGAATTGGCCACAAAGATCACTTTAAAATAATACACGCTTAATAGTTAAGATGTTAAAACATGAGACTAGTGTCAGATAACTCACGCAATCAATTATAATTATCAATTCTAAAAACATCCCTACTTAGCAGCACAACAGGCATTTTTACACATTTGTGTTAAACACATTATTAAAATGTCACCGTAAACAACACTGACTAAATCTATTTTCATGTTTAGTGCAATAATAATTAGTATCTAAAACAATTTTGACCGACTAGAATTAAGTGTTATGTAGTTCACGTTAATCTTTTTTCTTTCTATCCCACTACTTTGCAGACTCTTTATCTATCTGGTTTTAGAAACTGACTTATAAACACATAATGCTTAAAATATAATTAAAATGTTAATACTTACAAATATTCTCAGGTCATCCGCAATTTGACTTATAAATTTGTTCGCTCTTCGATCGTCAATTTTAGATATCACACAAACAAAATAAAAGTCCGGTAAACACGCGCGAGTATTCGTAAACAGTAGTCAAAGTCACGGAGAAAGCAGCGAACGTCAACAATGAACAAACAGTGAGATGCGACTGACGTCCACAAAAATAGTCAAAGCATATATTTCCATCTCGTTACTGCAATGTCCTAATTGGTCAACGTCCCAGGAGGGCGGAGCTTCCGTGCCAGTCGCCTGCGTCGAACGTCAAACGAAATCTTCTAAAAAGTGATAAGGCTTCGTTGTCCCCGATTGTACAAAGTGTTATTTAAGTAATGCACATACTGAGTGATCGTCACTTAATGTGTTTGCATAAGGCAAAGCACACAACATAATTTTACCTAAATCTAATCCTAGCAAGGTGTCAATGCCATGAACAATGTCCTTTCTCTCTATGCCCAAACTGTTACCAATTAATAAAACGATGTTTGTATTTTTATGTAATTTCATGTGTTTAATTTTAAGAATAAGATTATTGAAATTAGCCTTATGGTAGCAGTAATTTGTTACATTGTGAGTGTTGTTGTTATGTAACAATGACCCAAATTCTGCTCCTAATGTGTCTGAAACTACAATACAGTTGTTACAATGATAGTCACTGTCAGCTGATGGCTGCGACACTGTAGGTAAAGAAGGGACCTGTATGGGCTCAGATGGTTTAACAGAGTTAGTACTATCGCAAGAGAGATTGTTTGTTAGTGACTCATATTTCTCTGCATTGCATTTTACTAGGTCTAAAAGTTCACTAGCCTCTACCATACGCTGACTGAGTTGTTCTTCATTTGAAACATATTTATGAAAGATATCTTTTAGCATATTCTCTTTGTACATTAAATCATTATATAACAATTGAGTGTCTGTGTCATATTTTGACCTACATTGATCCAATTCACTGGTATATAATTTTAATTGTGTTACCAAGTGAATATGTCTTTTGTGTATATTAATATTATTTAATTTTAAGTGTTTCATTTTTCTTAATGCAATATGGGCCTTCCTAATTAATTTCCTACATTTAATGTATTTTTTTTATCATAGATTAAGGGATAGTTATTTAGTAAATAGATTATTAATTTATTTTAAATTAAAATTAAAAGGGATACAAGATTTATTATTATTGTAATCAAAGTATGATATAATTTCTTTATGGTGGTGGCATATTGTATATATAAACATGTTTAAATTAAAGATATACTCATTCTGAGAGCTGGTCAAGTTATTTGAGTATGGCAATGCACAGAGAATGAATTTACAATTATTACTCTTATTGAGATCTAACATCAACTGAACACATTGAATTATGTCTTTTTTACTAACATTTAAACTATCACCATACAGTAATACACAGTGGAACCTTTATTTAATTTAGACTGTACAATAGATTTTGTCAAATGACTAAAGCTGGCACCCGGAACACAAATATTAGTAACATGGTGCTGGGAATAGCGGTTAATTAACCTACCAAAGTTTTGGCCTATCTTGTCTGTAAACATGTATGAGGTCTTATTTGATACTAATTTATCAGGATAGTCTATTTTGTGTTGCTCAATTGTTTCTATCATTTCAGCAATGGGTTGCATCACTTCAGGAGCAGGTAAGGCAGGTTGTGGTTCAGAGCTTGGCGGTGAGCCAGAGCAGGTACAGCACAAATTGTTTGTGAGTGATTCATAACGCATTATACCTGCATGCATGCATGCATGCATTATATCTCACCAGATCCACAAGCTCACCCGCCTCCACCAAGCGCTCCTGAAGGTCTATTTGAGAAGCAGTATACTTTTCAAAGATATCATTCAGTTTCCTTTGCTTCTCAAGTAATTGAAACTTTAATGACTGAACCTCATTATCATATACAGATCTACATAATTCTAATTCACTACTAGAATTTTGTAATTGACTGATAAAATTAATTTTCTGTTTTCTAAGACCTAAGTTAATTCTATTAGTATTCTGTTTTGTTATACTTTTCTGGTACTTTTTAATGAGCCTATTAATTCTTATGTATTTCTTGAATTTGTTATGACTATTAAAGAAAGTAGGGTTTGACAATCATTCCCAGTTAAATCTATTATAACAGGTTGCTTTTCACATCCCAACCCGGAGACACTACCAACCAATTCATTATACAGGCTACAGGTGTTGGATGCCTGTTCAGTATTTCGTTGTGATTCTAATAGTGTTATAGACCTATAGGCCTCACTAAGTTCGCACTCAAGTTCAGCTATCCGTTTCAGTGACTGCTCATGTGTGTCCATGCAGTGTTGATAGTCAGCCACTATTTGTCGGAGCTGTTGATGTTGATTGTGAATGTCTACGTGCTGAATGTGAAGTTCAGATAGCTCAGACTTCAGTTTTGAATTCTTGTCAATAATCTTCTTTAGTTCCACTTCGCTGTCATCCCTCTCCTGTAGCAGCTCTTTGCAAAGCGCTTTAGCAGACTCTTAACTCCTTCAGTGTAGCCCTCAATTTGTTCTCCATGGAAGCAGCTCTGCGGGTCAGCATGGCTAACACACAGAGGCACCTAGAATATTATGAAAGACAGCTAAGTACTGTGAAAGGAAGGTTTGTTGAGTAACGAAAAAGAAGTTGTGGGAAAGAAAGAAAACTTTGAAACAAAATGAAGAAATTGAGAAACTTAAATAAAGTAATAGAATGAGAATTGATTATGAAATGTTTTGAAATAATGCTTTTTAATTTATTACTTTTTAATATGATATTATAAAGATACTTTTAATTTGTTAAACAAATGTAGGTAGATAAATGATTTTAAGTATCTTTAAAGTTTTGTTGGATTGAATTTACTAATTAATGCTACACTATTAATATTAATATTGTATAAGGAGTCCGTTTAATTGGTGAGATTTAAATATTTACTTAAAACAAACAAGGATGAAACAGCACAATCAGCTGTTTGTCAAACTATGTCAGATTACTCGAGGTGAAAGAAGATTGCATGTGAATATTATTATAATATTTTAGGATAATAAGTTATCCTGAAGCGTTATTTATATTATAAAGTAATGGAATTAAACCTAGTACTTCCCCGGTTTTAAGAAGTTTTGAAAACCAATCCGTTGGCAGTTGACACGGCCGCCGGTACTCTTGAGTAGATATTTTCACTTGATTTACGTACTATAATGTCTAATTAACACAGGCACTTAGTAAATTAGTACTTTATGCATTGATTTTACACAATTTATTACATTTTAGCAATAATTTTAATATTTATAACAAATAATTACACGGAGCCGTTTTAAGAACAACTTGTCACCAGTGTTGCCACACCAAAAAAAAAAGAAAAAAGTCCGTTCCAATCCAGCGTCTTGAACATATCCCCCAGTGAATTGGTGAACAGGTTTGAAGATATGACATCTCCCTGTCTAGCACCTCGGTGCAGCTGGATGTATTTTGTTCGGTGGTTTTGTACTTGGACGGACATTGAACCCATACTGTACAGGCTTCTTAGTACCTTGACGTACTGCAAATCGACATCGCTGCAAGGATTCCAAAACAGCCCAGGTTTCGACCGAGTCGTAGGCTTTCTCATAGTCCACAAAAACCACGCACAGGGGCTGGTAATACTCTTCGGACTTCTGTATAACCTGCCGCACCGAATGTGGCCTATGGTACTGAAACCTTTGCGAAACCCAGCCTGTTCCGGTGGCTGGAATACGTCAAATCTTGCGAAAAGACGGTTTGTGATGACTCTCGAGAACATCTTGTAAACGTGACTCAGGAGTGTAATTGGCCTTTAGTTTTTCAGGAGTCTTTTGTCACCTTTCTCGAAAAACAATGCCACGACGCCCCCACTCCACGCCTCCGGAGTTGTCCCAATGGCTATGACGGAATTGAAGAGCCTCTTAAGAGCCGCCAAGCACAGGTTGGCCTGCAGCTTTTAACTCTGATAGAATACCTTAACGAATGTTCGCCGTGATTTTTCAAATTGACATAACTTTTTTATTTATGTACCGATTGACATGAAATAAACACTAAATGTTAAGTAAAGCTTACTAAAATATATTCGTGAAAACCGCATCTTAATCAAGTAAGCCGTTTCTGAGATTAGCGTGCACAAACACACAGACAAACAGACAAAAAAAAATTAATTATAATTTCTGGTTCGGCATCGATATTATAACAACCCTTGCTACTTTTTTTGTATATATTTCCATTGTACAGACACCACTTTTCTACAATTTTATTATACAGCGTGAATATTAGGTCGTTGTTTTCCCGAAGCGAAATGAGTTTGTATCGGTCATACAATCGATTATTAATATATATAAAAAAAATTAGACTCAATAAATGGCGGATAAACAATTGTTATAAACAAAACTCGAAAGTGACTTGAACCAGTAGTAATACATCGCGCTATACCTACGCGGGCGGGCGCGCGGTTACCCCGAACGCCGCGCGGTCGTTGCACTTCGCGTGTAAATCAGCTGATCGCTACTAGTGATTTAATAAAACACAAAACCTATAAGTAATTCAAATTTTCGCTTCAAACTTTTACGGGCTTAGGATCGTCATAAATACTTAAAAAATCTAAATAGGTATCTTTAAAAAAAGTCGGAATTTGATAATTAAGTATTTAAGGCGTAGGTATTTAAAAATGGAATCAACTTATTTACAATGATTTTGATTACCTAACCTACTTTTAAATGTTTATTTACAAAGTACGAGTACTTACACTTAACGGTAGCGGAGTAATTGTTCGAAATGTAAACCACTACGTTCAATGCACAAACGAACACGTTTTAACTGATTGTCTTTCAGTTTCATTAAAGTGTCTCCGTCACGCTCACGATATTAAAAGCGTCCACTATCGCACTTATCAAAGAGTCGCGTGTTTGGTGTTCCTCACGATACACCAAGTTCTTGAGCTCAAACCACAAATAAAAGTCCAAGGGAGTCAAGGCCGGGCTCTTCCACGAAAAAAAAAATGATAAGGATGCAGTCCTTCTGTGTTGAGCACTTTCATCGCACATTCATCACTTGACGTCATCGACGTTCGCGCACAGAACACTAACTAATAAGTAATAGGTCATAGGTCACATGTAATATGCTGATCCGCAGATTTGCGCGGTGTACGAGGGACGTTAAAATTACTCTCTTTAGAGCCTATTGCCAGTCCTTTTACACATGCGCTCTGTGGGTCGGCTATACGCAGAGGGCATACAGCGCCCTGCGTGTTCAATACAACAATGCGTTCAGAATGTTGAATGGACTGCCACGTTTTTGTAGTGCATCAGGCATGTTTGCGGAGGCCAGAGTTGATGGTTTTCATGCCATCATACGCAAACGTTGCGCTTCCCTCCTGCGCAGGATGCGTGGCAGTTCACACAGCATCCTGAGCGTATTGTGTGATAAATGGGACAGTCCAATGTTGGGCCATTGGATTAGACTGCACGCGATGTAGACTGTAAAGTAGAATTAGTTTTGTTTATTTATATTAAAATACTAACAATAGTATAAGATCATTGTTACTAACATTTTATGGACTTTTGGTCTGAAATAAATGAATAATAGGTACTAAGCCATAGGCACAGAGCGCAACATTTGGCGGCATTCTATTGTGTTTCGGCGCTTGCCGCGTGCATGCAAGCTAATTTATACCGTATCACCATGACCGAGAGCTTATTTTGCTCTGAATATTTATTATTGATTATTTCTTTGTAAGTTTGCCGACAACACGTGGCGGCGGCGTGTGCGTTTCTTGTTACCTACAGGTGCCCACGTTATCTCTAGTGAGTGAACTACTATTGATTATCGCTCTTTAGAGTTTATGAATACTTTTTTAATGATTTGAAAAAAAAAACATTATGTTTTTTAAGTTAAACTTTGTATTTCGATAGTACTAGTGATGGGTAATCGTCCTGCCACGGGAAAAAAACCATTCAATTTTCACGGGTATGTATAGATTTACAATATTTCTTTGATTTGGGAGCAGTACACAATTAATAATCACTATAGATCAAAGGTAAAGTGTTATGTAAATAATAGCACTTGTATATTACCACCTGCCAGCTAATCACTTTCACTCAAGTTTCAACTGATTGACCTCATCACTTTCATCAACCACTAAAATGTCTAAAGTACAACTTGCCGATGTTCAAGCCACTCAGAAGAACTTGGAAGAGCTCATCTTGAACAAGCTGACTGAAATAGAGGCTCAAATCCAGTTGGCTAGTGCTCTAAAATCTAACACCGTTGCCACACTCGCTGAGGAATTTCGCTGTTTCCGTGAGCTGGTGTTTAGTATGTTGGGCCTTCTACGGACCCAGATTCAGGAATGTGCCAAGATAGCCGATGATTTACAGATGAGGAGTCGGCGGAAGGCGTTTATTTTCACTGGGATCCCTGAAGTTGCGAAGGAGGACTGCAAAGCCCATGTTCTTGATGTGCTTCATGGTAAACTGTCACTAAAGGACATCACAGCGCAAACCATTACGGTGTGTCATCGACTTGGAGCATCTGATGGTGAGCAACCCCGGCCCGTATTAGTCAAATTCAGTCAAGTTGGACTGAAATCCGCTGTGTGGAGGGCCAAGACAGCATTAAAAGGTTCTTCAATCGCTATCAAGGAGTTCCTGACCCGTAGCAGGCAGCTTGTCTTCGGTAGGGCGAGACGACACTTTGGAATGCGGTTTTGTTGGACCCAAGACGGGGTCATAGTCATCAAGGCCACCGACGGCCGTCGACACAAAATGTCTTCGCATGCTGAACTTGATGCGCTGCTGTTGAAATATCCTAACGTATCTGCCGAGCCAACATCTGCAGCCCGGGGCAAGTCCTAAAATTACACACATTGTTTTAGTCATTGTCTAATCTGTTAACATCACCATCATTTGGCTAATAAGCAATATTTATTACTTACCTAAATAAACAGCTGTTTCGTAAGTGGAGCGTAATCGCACATATTTACATAAGTTCTCTTCACTTAACAATATTAATGATCAGGATCAATAACCGTACATCAGGTCAAAACCGAAAAATGAAAGTTGTGTGTTTCGACACTAGATGGCGTTGGCGTCGAAATAGATAGCGCAATGGTTTCGTTACACCGAGTTAGAGAAATGTCAACTTTTTGGTTTTAATAATGAGATCAGAAGCTATCTAGATCATCACGGAACAGAAAAAACAAGTGGAAGTGCAATACGCCAAAATTACTATAGGAACCGCTGTCGCCAAACTCACACAAATAATCCGATAATAACATATGCACTACAACGAAATAATCCGTATGATTGGCAGTTTTAAATTTAGACAAAAATAGCCTTTATCACAGAAATAAAATAAACCCTGACTTTCTACAAATAAGGTTAATTTTGCATTAGCAACAATACGTATTTACGGTCTACTTCCTAGTCGGGGTCACTCTTGACAGAGTGGTCGTGGTCATCACTTCAGGTGTTGGTGGCAAGCTTCCCAACACGCCGCCACTCTTCTCTGATGGCTGCCATCCTCGTGCATTCATGTAGTGATGATGAGCCATTTACTATCGATTTTATTTGGTCAGTCCACCTCATAGGCGTTCTTCCTCGGGGCCTGGTACCCTCAATCTTTCCTTGGACCACAAGTCGCTCAATAGCCACCTCACCTCGGCGGCATACATGACCAAAAAAAGGTAAGGATACGAGACTGTACCAAAGATGATAAACGCTGCTGGATGCCGAGTTCTCGAAGTATAGACTCGTTTGTGCGGAATTCAGTCCACGATACTCCGAGCATTCTCCTCCAGCACCACATTTCTAGGGCGTCTATCTTCTTCTTCTCTACTTCTCGAAGGGTCCACGTTTCTGCGGCGTACAAGAATATGGGGAATACAAGTGCCCGAACTAGCCGGATTTTTGTGGCCTTATATATGTTACGATTCCTCCATATTTTTTTCAACTTGTCCATTGCAGACCTGGAGATTGCCATACGCCTCTTCACTTCGTCGATACATCCACCGTTGTTCGTAATCAAGGCTCCCAGATAAATGTATGATTGAACCACATCACAGTTAGCAATTTGTGTAGTTGCTGGAGAATTGTTATTCATGCGGTCGACAATCATCATTTTAGTTTTATTCCGGTTGATCTTAAGTCCAAACTCAAGGCTGACGCGTTCCATTTTGCCAAGAAGTTCTGCCATGTGTTGGGTACTAGTGGCGAACAAAGTGGTATCGTCTGCATATCGTAGGTTGGAGATCTTGTAGCCACCAATTGAGATGCCATCTGTCCAGCCTTCAAGTACAATCCTCATTATCAGCTCTGTATACACATTGAACAGTAGTGGAGAAACAATACATCCCTGACGGACTCCAGCGCTGGGGTGGAAGTGCTTGGATTGAACGTCATCTGCGCGTACTGAGGCTGTGCCATCGTCATACAGTCTTCGCAGAAGGTGTATCAGGTGGTTTGGAACACCCATCGCCTTTAGAGTTTCCCAAAGTTTGGGCCACTTGACAGAGTCGAACGCCTTAGAGAAGTCTACAAAGCATATATAGGCGGGCTTGTTGAATTCTCTGGCTTTCTCTATAATTTGTCGAACTGTCAGAATTTGCTCTCGGGTTCCCCTCCCCTTAACAAAACCCGCCTGTTCAGGAGCAATTTCTTTGCTTAAGTAGGGCTTTAGACGCTCGTTTAGCACGTGAAGTAAGATCTTGCTTGCGTGAGAGATAAGAGCAATGAGTCGGTAATTACTGCACGTTTTGGTGGAACCCTTTTTGTGCAAGGGAACGAGAACAGTGTGAGCCCATTCTTTCGGCCATTTCCCCGTGAGCCATATCTTATTGCACAGGGTGTAGAAGATTTGGACACCATGTTCGCCCGATGTCTTGATCGTCTCGATTGGTATGGCATCTGCTCCTGGGGCCTTGCCGTTCTTTAGGTGTTTAATAGCGGCTCGTATTTCGTCTTTCAGAATATCGGGCTCAAGATCTTCGTTTCCGGGTTCCATAGGAGCGTAACATTCTGATTGCGGGTCTTGAAAGAGGGACTGGCAGTATTCTCTCCATGTTTCAGCTATTTCCACTATGTTCGTCACCGTCTTTCCAGTAGAGTTTTCGATGGCCCAGGTCTTGCAACTCAGGGTTTTGGTGATAGCGCGAATTTTTTTATGTAGGTCCCTAGATTCGTGCTTATTCGCATGGACTTCCACTTCTGCACAAATGTTCCGAAGTTGGTCGTTCTGGTCCCGCCTGCAAGCTTCCTGAATTCTAGCGGACTTTTCGTTGAGGGATCTTATATCAGCTCCGGATGCTTTCATTTTTCGTCTTTCCTCCACAAGACTTAAAGTTGCATCGCTCATCCAATGCTGCCGTTTTCGTTTCTGAACGTTTACACTAGACTCTTTGACTGAGCTCACCAGAACGTGTTTTGCCCGATCCCACAATTGCTCTGTAGTCTCCGTGTTGAAGTCCACGCTCGTCCACGGTATCATCGCTTGTTCTAGTGCATTTAAAAACTTTGCATTGTCAGTTACTTCAATTTTTCGTCGTTGTTCGACTTTCCTGACTGCTCTTAACTTTAATTGCACTTTTGATATCAGGAACTGATGATCTGACCCGCAGTCTGCTCCCGGTAGGGTATGAGCATTCTTGATAGAGGTTTTCCACCGCGATCTAATCAGGATATAATCAATTTGATTGCGATGTTTGCCATCTGGTGTTATCCAAGTATAAAGTCTGCGTCTGTGATGTTCAAAAAATGTATTGGATATCACCAAACCGTTATCTACCGCGAATTGAATGAGCCGGTCTCCTCGCTCGTTGCGTTGTCCTAGGCCAAATTTACCTGCACAGTGACTCAGATAATGAGCATCTGCTCCCACTTTTGCGTTGAGATCACCCAAGACTATCAAAACCTCTCTGTTGGCGATCTTTTCGATAGTTTTTTCTAGTTCAGAATAAAAGCTCTCTGTGCAGTCGCGATAAAAACGATGAGTAACCACACACTTGGGACAGCCCGAGAGGCTGGACGATGACACAAACGATGTTCAGGAAGTGCAGCAGTAACAAACTAAAACACGTGCACGTACCTTGGTCTGCTATGTCTGCTGCCGATGACCCGCCTGCGTTCTGATTTCACCACAGTTGTTGCTGAAGGTCACGAACTGCTCGGAATAGGGATTCCTAGCAGAATATCGATCGAGTTGACGCGTTTAAAGGGTTTTTCTTGAGATAGATCGCGGAGCGCGCGCGCGTGCAAGATGGTGAAAAAACGAATGTTAGTTAGTGGGGCGGCCGTTCGTCCGTTAGCGGTTGTGACGTCAGGACAGTTGCAGCAGGAGCACCAATCGGGTAACGAGTACGGCACGTATGACAACCGTAAAAACAGTTGTGATTGCCACTGCTGAAAATCGTTAAGAACATCGTGTGTGTCCGTGGTACATTGTAAACGATCTGATTTTAAGAATCTGTATGATGACGAAACATTCCGCCCACCAAAATACCTATGGTATTTTCGAAGATACGAAATATAAATAGAAAAGTTAGGAAGAAAACGTTAAACCTTAATAGTTACTGAACTACGAATCTAATCAACCTAACCTACGGTGCTTAATAATCTTAAGTTAAATAATACGTTAATCCTCTATAGGTAGAGGACAGAGTTTAACTAGCGGTCGCTTAACAGAATTGCTGGTAACTGGTAGCGGTCTTAAGAATTGCAACTCTAACTACTCCGTCAGCGCCAGGAAGAAGATCAGTAACCCTACCGAGTGACCATGCAAGAGGAGGTCGATTGTCATCCTTGATGATCACAAGCGAGCCCACCCTTAATGGTTTTGAGTTCTTGGTCCATTTGGCGCGTTGGGTGAGTGAATTTAAAACCGCCTCGATTGGTACGAATAAAGTAGAAAGTTCTTCAAATGCTAGAACCTGATCACCGACTATGCGATACAAATGATGACGTTCTGAATTGTTAAGAAACGCACTACGGTTAGCAATAGTCGGGTTTCGAGAATTTTGAAGAAAGCGATAGATGTACGCAAAGGTACGAACGATTTTTTCTAACGATGAAAAACGATTTAATAAATTGTCGATAATTGAAACTTGTTGTTCCCGAGGATGCACAGTCGATATTAACACAGGAGATTTACGAGTCTCGGCCTCAACAACCTTCTGCTCGTCATTAGTAACGCTGTCAATACAAGATGGCCATGTCTCGTGCGGTTCGAATAACCATCGTGGCCCCGCCCACCATAACGAGTTGTGAAGAAGTTCACTTGGAAATTGGCCTCGCGAACAAACATCTGCAGGATTGTCTGCAGAGGACACGTGATGCCAATATTCAATAGTTGTTATTTCTTGAATATGACTCACGCGATTGGCAACGAATGTAGACCAACGAGATGAGGGTGAACGCAACCAAGAGAGTGTAACGGTGGAATCGGACCACAAAAAGACAGCTGAAATAGGAATACGAGACAGATAAGTTTCTGTAACGAATTTGTACAAATCTGAAAGCAAAACTGCAGCGCAGAGTTCGAGACGTGGCAATGAGGTACGTTTTAATGGCACCACGCGAGCTTTCGAACAAACGAAATGAACGTAAGAATTGTTATCTACGTCTGTTACTCGTAAATAAATGACTGCGCCATATGCAGTTTCCGAACTGTCGCAGAACCCGTGTAGCTCGTAGGATTGTGAATCAGTACGAGTGATTCTACGCGAAATTTTTAGATGGTGCAACTGAGAAAGTTGCTCCTGATATTTGTTCCATGTACTGATGACCTCGTTAGGGGGAACATCATCCCACCCGGCACCGATAATCCAAAGCTTTTGGATTAAGCTTTTAACATGTATTGTCAAGGGGGATAAGAATCCTAACGGGTCGAAGATTCTAGCGAGTTCACTAAGAATAGACCGTTTGGTACATGGCCGATGTGAAGATTGAACTTCAAAAAGAAACGAATCAGTTGAGGGATCCCATTTGAGTCCCAACACTTTGAAAGAAGCCGGTTCAACTTTATCTAACGATACAGAATCAGTGAGGCAATCTTCAGGTTGAAGATCCGATAGAAGACGATTGTCATTTGACACCCACTTCCGAAGATGGAAACCTCCCTTTTTAAAGAGAGCGATAAGTTGTGTTTTTGTTCTTTGCGCAGTGACGAAGTCCGGACTACCGGTGACGACATCATCGATGTAGGTGTCCGACAAGATTACACTCTTGGCGAGCGGGTAAGAATCCCCCTCATCATCAGCAAGCTGTCGCAAAGTACTGCAAGCGAGATAGGGGGATGAAGAGATGCCATACGTGACTGTGTTCAGACGAAACTCTGAAAGAGGTTCGCCAGGCGAAGCTCTCCAGAGGATTCGCTGACAGTCACGATGGTCGCCGAAGAGTATAATCTGTCGGTACATCTGACGCACATCTGCCATGAAAACGACGTCGTGTTCACGAAAGCGTAAGAGAATTTCCAAAATGTTTGATTGTAATTTTGGACCGATGTGTTGACTTTCGTTTAACGATCGAGAACGTGCATCTGTTGCAGAGGCGTCAAATACGACACGAAGGCGAGTCGTGGTGCTATCAGGACGTATGACGCAGTGATGGGGAATATAGTATTTCCCATTCCCCACGTCATCTGGAGAGACTAATGACATATGGCCCGCAGTTAGATAGTCGGACATAAAATCGCAAGATTGACGATGACATTCGGGGTCACGTGACAGTCCACGTTTATTCGCATAGAAGCGACGCAAAGCAATGTCACGTGAACCAGTGAACATAGGCTCGGACTCGTCCCTGAATGGCAACTGCACGATGTTCCGCCCAGATGAGTCACGAGAATGATTTGCGATAAAATGTTGTTCACATGTTATCTCATCTGGGGTAAGGGATGCTGCGGGTGGTAATACGTCTAAACAAGTTTTACCGAGCAATAGCCATCCAAAGACTGAGTCGAAGGCGGTGGGTTGATATGATTTTCCTTTAATATTACGATTACGAAGCGATTCCGCAAACACATCCGCACCGAACAGTAGGTCAATCCGGCCAGGAATGTCAAAACCGGGATCGGCTAACGATAGTGAATTGATGTGAGACCAACCCGATGTATTTAATTTAGCTATTGGTTGGTCCCCGCAAATTTTCGACATTACGTGCATATTTAAATTAAATAAAACTTGATCACCAGTCCCAATGGAGCAATTAATGTCTCCTAAGATTGAAGCCGGGGCTTCACCGATTCCACTTATAGTTGTGGTAGGACTGGATAGTTTTAAATTTAATTTTTTAGCAGCTGAGTCAGTAATCAGATTAATCTGACTCCCGGAATCGAAAAGAGCTCGAAAAGACACGAACTTGCCATCCGCATCCCGTACCTGCACAATGGCAGTTGCTAATAAAACAGTTGTGTTACTATTATTAGAAAATAATGAAGAGGTTGGGTTCGACTCGACCGGTTTATCTTTGTGAAGTAAAGTGTGATGTTTACGGTTACACTTACGACATTTAAAAATAGAAGTACAACCTTTTAATTGATGTGAGGCTCGAAGACAATTAAAACACCAATTACTTTTGCTTGCGATAGATATCCGCTCATCTACTGGTTTATTTAGAAAATTTTGACATGATGAGATTGAGTGAGTGTCACCACAAAACGCGCACCTAACTGGTTGTGACGTAGGAGGCTCACGGCTTGTAGTACTAGCTGTGGCAACTTGAGGTTTATCAGTACTGCCCACAAGCGCATGAGACACGTTTGCCCGTTTATTTGTTTGAAAGGATATTGCAGATCGTTGTTGTGGCTTACTCGAAGGTTTATTATTAGCATCACAAAAATGAGAATCACGTAAAAGCGCTTCACATTTCAAGTGTAAGAAAGACTTCAACTGTGAATATGGAGGAAACTCAATATCTGGATATTTTTCCTCGAAATCGCAACGCAAGTCTGAGTCTATCTTAGAGAGAAGGTGGTAGACTAATACAAAATCCCATCGGTCCTCAGGTAAAATAATTTTCTTTAAAATAATTAAATTTTCCTCAAACAGGTCCAATGATTTTCTAAACTCATTACCGTCAGTAGTATTAAAATTAATATTTAAAAGGTCCTTCCATGATGTAAAAGCTAAAGGTCGTTTATTTTGATAGCGAGTAACAAGGGCCTGGTAGGCATCGTTGTAATGCTCACAAGTTAATGGGAATGCCTTGATAACAGATAATGCATCGCCGGTCAACGATGAGAATAAATAATGAAATTTTTCCGTATCGGTAAGATTACTAGAATTATGAATCAATGCATTAAAAGTGTCGTGATATTCAGGCCATTTCTTGATGTCACCACTGAAAGTTGGAAGAACAATTTTCGGTAAACGGATATTCGAAGATGAAGAACTTTGTTTATTATTTACTTGAGGTTCACTTTTAGTTAAACTACGATGAATAGATAATATTTCAAAATATTTATCGTCAAATGTATCCTGGAGCGAATTATCTGCATGATCCGGATCATCTAACAGCTCCAAAATAATCTGATGAGCACTCTCAAAGCTATCTAAAATATGTTTAAGTTCCTGATAATAAGAAAGAAATAAATTCCGTTGTGAGTCATCACTTATTGCTAATGAACCTATTTCCAATGCCTTATCTAACCGCTTCATAGCTAAAGTACGTTTTCTACGTAACTGTGATAAATCTTGAACTGTATATTCATCGTCCGTAGAGTGAGATTTCGATTTCTTAAAGCTACTTTGTTTACGAGACGAATGTTTACCTAACAATAATGACATGATGAAAACTATTTTATTAAACGATTAGCAAGATCGGTAACTGATAACGAATAGTCGGCGATACAAGGTTCCAACAGATGAGCGCTACCTGCTTATAAAGATGTAAACACGATAAGAACACGAGTACTTACGCCAACCGGTAGTATTGTTAATGTGTATGTGTAAATATATTATATATACAGATTATAGACTGAGTAAAACGCGCAACATAAATCCTTTGTTCAATTTTATCTGTTAAGTTGATTAAGTGTTGAAGTGAAATGGATGTAGGCTTCGTAATACCTATTGACACAATTTTTCTTTTATGTAATAGGAATGAATGTAGCTAAATAGTCTTGCCTTGGTTTTACGATAATCTCACGAAGAGTATTATCGCGTTTCCCGAAGGCGGAACGTGTTGGTTGCGTTTCCGAACGCAAGCCGCTGACAACTCGAGACTACTAGCGCGGTACGTTAAAATAATTTATTTACTCCTACCTACGAATTAAAATGTCACACGAACAAAGGAATTTTATGATCGATATTTACGATACGATATACCTAAAATAGTTAATATAGGCCGAAAATGATAATACTAAGCACCGAAGGGAGATAGATTGCCTAATATTGAGATCCTACAGTAACTATTAAGGTTCAACTGGATGAAAATTAAGTCGTATAATGGCGGGTCCCGGGTTTCGGCACCATAAAAATGTGCAGTCGCGATAAAAACGATGAGTAACCACACACTTGGGACAGCCCGAGAGGCTGGACGATGACACAAACGATGTTCAGGAAGTGCAGCAGTAACAAACTAAAACACGTGCACGTACCTTGGTCTGCTATGTCTGCTGCCGATGACCCGCCTGCGTTCTGATTTCACCACAGTTGTTGCTGAAGGTCACGAACTGCTCGGAATAGGGATTCCTAGCAGAATATCGATCGAGTTGACGCGTTTAAAGGGTTTTTCTTGAGATAGATCGCGGAGCGCGCGCGCGTGCAAGATGGTGAAAAAACGAATGTTAGTTAGTGGGGCGGCCGTTCGTCCGTTAGCGGTTGTGACGTCAGGACAGTTGCAGCAGGAGCACCAATCGGGTAACGAGTACGGCACGTATGACAACCGTAAAAACAGTTGTGATTGCCACTGCTGAAAATCGTTAAGAACATCGTGTGTGTCCGTGGTACATTGTAAACGATCTGATTTTAAGAATCTGTATGATGACGAAACACTCTCTATCTCATCATCACAAGCGGCACTAGTTGGTGCATACACCTGAATGAGGTTAAAATTCACAGGTGTCGCTTTGAGCTTTATCCTTATTATTCTGTCATTAATAGGTTCATACTCCATTACACTATTCCTTAGATTTTTTGGAATGAGGAAGGCAACTCCATTTCTGCTGTTATTGTCATTTCCTGAGAAGTATATGGCATGAGTATCTGTGAGAAAATGACCGTTGTTCTTCCAGTGAGTTTCACTAATGCCGCAGATGTTAATGCTACACCTCGTTAACTCCTTCTCTAGGATCTTTAGCTTGCCTGGTTGAAGTAGACCGCGAACATTCCATGTCCCTATCCTTTGGATATGACGCATCTTCATGGGGTCTCCAGTAGTATGTTTTCCATACGTTGCCTGGTCTCCTACAACCGTATGGCCGGTAGCCAACTTCCCACCGTCTGCCCCGGACGCAGGACGGCGCCGGTTGCTAAGCGGATCGTATGGCCTCCTCTGTATATTTGACTGTACCTTCATGATGACTTTCTTGGGAATTAGTTATGCAGTGGTTTCCCCTTGCCTTCTGCATTTAAGCCTTTTTGGGGTTATTTAATTCCCAAGGCCGTTTTAGCCTCTTCCTACCGGTTGCCCAGCCAGGTGAATGGTTATCCCGCCATTTGCTCGGTCGCCAGAGCCTCGTCTGTTGTCTAGCAGGGAGCACCACGGGGCAGTAATACGCCACCCCGCCGCCATCCGGCGCGTGCAGGTGAGGTTGACAATAGGGTCGGATAAGGTCTTAGTTCCGTTCTCCCCTTTCTCCCCGGAGAAACGGGGAGAAAGGGGACGTTACGGTCTACAGTCACACTAAATTCGATTGACGAGTTAGTTTTGCTACTTGACCATAGATGGCGATATATAATCAATATAAGCAATTATCAACTTAATTGCTTTAGACATACGGTTGACAATGGCGTGACTCTAATGCTAGTCGGCCAAGGACACACCACGTATTACATTAAAAAAAAAAAACTTCGGGTTTTCTAGTAAAAATTCTTTAATATCGTTTTCTAGTAATAATTCTTTAATTTTGCCGTGAAACTTGAAGCAAGGAAGTGCAGTGTCGATTTCACGAGTTTTCATCTATCCACCGGTGGATGAATCAGGATTTAGCTTGACGGCCGGCCTCCCACAACGCAAGGACGCACTCTCTATCCATTTCTCTTTCATGCTTGTGACTTTGGGAAACCTGGAACAAATTTTTAATGAAGGTTAAAAAATCTATTACCGTAACCGTAACCGTACCGACGTTACACACAGAGTGTTACTGTTTGTACACTCTGTGTGTAACGTCTCAGTCATTAATAAATTATAATAAATATGTTACTATTTAAAACATTGATTATATTTTTGCTTTATACCACTGAAACGACCATAAATTTACTTTATATAAATTTCGTGTATGAATTAAGGAGACCTCATACCTATATTGTAATGCAAATCGAAATAAATAAAAATAACTGTTTGGGTTAAGATAGTTATTCCTCGTATCGACATCGATCGACAAAATCATTTTTCGACTTGACCACATCACTACATTGAGTAGCGAAGGTCTTTCTAGAATGTTCTATGGAAAAAAACAATCGAAAATAGACTTTGTCTTTACTGCATAAGGTTTATTTTGACTAACCGTTCTATTATTTTTTTGTAAATTGGAAGAAAATAAGATTTTTATTAGAAAACAATAAAAATCGTACTTACCGATGATACGAAATACCTCCATTTGTAAGATTTCTTCTCCTACTATCATTTTTGCACGCTAAAACGGAACAATACGGCATAGCTAGGTAAATATTAATTTGTCACGAGACGAGCAACTCGACGCGATGACAGACGCAACTGGGATCGGTTAAGCGCAAGTTAAGCGTAACAACGCTTAATTGTGACACGCGTACCACGCCTACTTAGCACTTCCACCTGTTTTTTCTGTTCCGTGTAGATCATTATATTAGAATAGTGGTATTATTTCTCCCTCAAACCCTTTCAATATACCCATCAAGGTCAACCTCCTTTGCTGGCTATCTTTTCGGTAGTTCGGCATTTAACATTGGTCCTACGAGCCGGATCGTTTGGGCAGTTTTTTTTGAGATCAAAGCGAGGCCACCGTTGGCTCGCTTCCGTGTACTTGTAGAAGATCGCTACAGAGAGGTACACGAGTCCACCGCACTAGCGGCGACAGCTTCACACAACATAGGCGACTCTCAGATCGACACTCCACTAGAAGACGGCAAGGTGATGCAGGCGCAGCTAACACGCGACATCACAGGGGACGTATAAGCATTTCCGCAGGCAGCCACAGAGGGCGCCACTTGCAGGTTCCAAAAAGTGTTTTGTGAAGTGCAGTTCGTGAGTACATTTTAGTTGTTTATATCGTCGACAAATCGAGTCAAGTGATTTTGAACTTCATACCAACGACAATTTATACTTTGAAAAAGAAGAAATTTCGTCTAAGAAAAAAAAATAATCTCGGACTTGTAATATTTTAAAGAAAATTTTAAACTTAGAAATAAAATGTATTTTGAATGTATTGTGTGCATGTTATATTTAGAACTTAGAATAGTTTCTTAAAAAACGACGGAACGGGGAACCTATGCCCGATTTCCGCCAGATTACGAGTTGATAAAACACTTGTAAAATTTTGCGACTAATCTGGACTTATGACTTATGACTGACTATATTTTACAACTAGTAAATGTTGACTAAGTTTAAAACAAATTATTTACCTTTTATTCACTTGTTCTTTTTGCTTACATTGGTTTGGTGTTCGAATTTTTCATACATATAGATAACTGATTGATTATTTTATTCAAATCAACTTATACACTATTTTTAACAATTTATATTTACTGTTTGCATATTACATTAATTCTGTCTAACATGGAGGGATTAATTAATGTTTTAAGAGCATTTCTTTTTTTTTTTGCCATTACACATTTGTTGAATGTCCCATGATTTTGTAGATGAATAACTTTGGTCTAATCTATAAATTACTGATACTGTGTTACTAAGACGCACTTCTGTTATTAAAATTCACAGACAAAATTTTTGCAAATAATAAATATATAGTCCTAAAATAAAAAATCAGCTAAATATAAACTGTCGGAAATTACAATGTATGAAAATTCGTATGTCCCAGTCTACCATTCGCAATTTCAAACTTAATTATTTTGATATAATTCAAAGAAACTATACTGAGATTTTGATTATAAATCGTATAAAATGGTATAAGGGTTCACGTAGTATTTCTTTTTTGGTAATTTGGTTAAAATTTTACGGTTATTAATGAATTTTAAACATGTCCCAGAGAAAGTTCCAAAAATGGATTTCCATTTTTGTTACCTATTTTAGACTAAAATATTTAAAAAACACCAATTTAGTTACATTATTTTGAACTAGCAACAACGTAGATTTAATTAAATGCCGCCATATTAATGTATCGCGTCAGTTGTCGTTCCGACGTTGTGGGAGTGTGTGACACGTACTCGTTTTGGAGCGAATCTCATTCCGGCTTTTGTTATTGCTGTTTCAAGGTAAGTTGACAATATTTACCAACTCTTTTTAGTGCAATAGTTATTAGCTTAGGATAAAATTTAGTGTATAACAATAGAGGTAACTGCAATTTTAACTACAACAACAATATTTTGCTAAATCAAACACGTGTTTCGTTACTTCCTTTTTTGTTACTTCGGGGGTAGTAACGTATAAGCGGAAAAATTAAGTAACAAAAACGGAATTATAAAGCTTTGTTTACAATTTAACATCACAAGAAAATGCCACTAACACCGGCGGAAAAAATGAAGCGATATAGAGAAAAATTAAAACAGAACTCGGATAAGTTGGAAGAAATAAGAAAGAAAAATTTAGATAGAATTAGAACAAAATATAAATATAAAAAAATATCGGAAATGACTGTAACAGAAAAAAAGAAATCAGAGAAAAAAGTGGAAAGAAGAAAAACAAAAACAAAAGAACAAAAAATCGCTGATACTTTAACGGATACAACGGAAATATCAATGGGAACGTCCTCCTCGGAAATAACACTATCTGAAACAATATTAAGATTGACAAAAACTGTAAAGTCTACGAAGGACTAAAAATAAATTAAAAACCGAATATGACAAAGCAAAAAGTCGAATTGCTTATTTAGAACAAACTAACGAAACTGCAAAAAAAAAAAATATACCGACTGCAAAAACACGTAACGGAAAAATAAAAGAAATTTGAGACTGATCCACTAAAAGAGAAAGCCAGAAATGAAATCCTCGAAGCTTCTCTAAAGATAACCTACAAAAATTGTGGAAATAAAATATATATATATAAGGTGCTTCCGAAATATCTGCCTCGGCTTTAATAGGAGGTAGTATTGTGTTTATAGATTACAATAGTGAAGAAATTTCGTAACCCCGAACAGTCAATTAAATTTTAGAGATTAAAATAGTTAAATGATGATTGAATGAGAAGATATAAATTTACACTCTTCTTATAAATATCCAATAAATTATGATAAATCTATTTTTATGTCTCCTACCACCCCGGAAGATATTAATACAATCATCCAATCACTAAAAGCAACACGTAGTGTAGGGTACGACGGTATTAACACCTGTATTATAAAAAGAGTAGGTCCCATAATTGCTCCTTTGTTATCACATTTAGTTAACCTATCCATAGAAACAGGATTTTTTCCAAACAAATTAAAAATTTCGATAATAAAGCCCCTACATAAAAAAGGTTCTAAAGAAGACGTAAATAATTATCGGCCAATTGCACTTTTACCAATTTTTTCAAAAAATTTCGAAAAAGTTATTTATAACAGTATTTACAATTATTTTGAGCACCAAAAGTTATTTGCCGAAGAACAAATGGGATTTAGAAAGGGCATGTCTATTAATCTAGCTTTATTTAATTTTTGTGACAAAGTATTAACTAATATGGATAAAAGATGTCCAACGGTTGCATTATTCATGGATATGACGAAGGCATTTGACCACGTCAAACACGACATACTTTTAAATAAATTATATTCATATGGTGTTAGAGGAAATGTACATGAATTGATATCATCATACTTAAATAATAGGCAACAAAGAACTGTTGTATCCAAAATCTGTTCACAAACTAAGACCTTAAATACTTATACGTCTTCCATGAGATATGTTAAATATGGTGTTCCCCAAGGCAGTGTCCTAGGCCCCTTATTATTCCTTATTTATATTAATGATATGCCTTCCATCACAAATAACCCTATTACTCTTTTTGCTGATGACAGTACTATTCTTTTTAACAAATACAATAGAAATGACCTTGTAGAAAATATATGTTTAACTCTAGACAAAACCATTACCTGGCTTAATAGTAATAATCTCAAAATAAACATCAGCAAAACGAAGTGTATTAACTTTCAGCAAAGACAAACATTACAAGCATTGAATGTTAAACAATCTAATAAAGAAATTGATGAAGTAGACTCAACTAAATTCTTAGGCCTATACATAGACCAAAAAATGACATGGAAACTACATACAGACCATGTTAGTAAAAAAGTAAATAGTTTTTCCTTTGCCCTACGCAACCTTTGTAAAGTGGTTGATATTCCGACATTATTGACTGCATATCATGGACATGTCTCCTCCATTCTGAGATATGGAATCTTATTTTGGGGTAATTCAACTAACATTGATTCTGTATTCAGAGCACAAAAAAGATGTGTCAGGGCTATCTGTAACCTAAAACAAGAGGATTCATGTAGGCCACATTTTAAAAATTTGAAAATTCTCACTTTAACGTGCTTATATATCTTAGAGGCAATAATATTCATTAAATTCAATATCCATCTATTCGAACACAGAACCAGAAAACGTCATGAAACTAAATTATGTATTCGTCCCTCTAAAACTGCACTGTTACACAAAAGTATATTTTGCATGGGCCCTAAACTTTATAACAAGCTCCCATTCTACTTACATGAAGAAAAAAAATTTTGTAATTTTTAAAAGAAAACTTAGGCAATTACTCATAGAAAAAACGTAGTACTCAGTTACTGAATTTATGGAAGATAGTAATATATAGCATAGATAGGCTTCTGTTTTTATATCTATTAATTTGATTGACATGTAAGTTGTTATTATTGTTATTTTAATGTATAAGATTGTTTATTGTTTAGAAATTTTGTGTTTTTTTTTTTTTTTTTCTATGGATATTTAACCTTTATTTGATTTTCTCTTTTTAAAACATTGTATGTAAGGAACATGTAACATTTGCATTCTGAAAGGCAGAATATGGTGATACCATTTATATGTAATATAACATCCTTTTGTAAACCCATAATTCGCAAATAAAGAATTTGAATTTGAATTTGAATGAACATTAACTCTATTCTGGTAACGTGTTTCACAAATTATGCGCAATGTGACGGTTCGTCATTGAAAACAACTGCTATCTCTTTCAATCTTTTCTATGAATGAGAAACGTAATCAGCTGACTAGTTTGTCACATCAAAATCTTCTAGGTACGCAATAATACGCAAGTACAAATGTTTTAAAAGTGCAACTACTTACCAGCAACCGCATTCTTCAAAAAAACTGACGTAGGTAAATAAGATGATAAACTTCCCATCACACTTGAAACAGGCTTTGGATTGACAAGTTAGTGTAATAGGTATAGTACGCGTAACAGTTTTGTAGATAAGTAGGTAGGGAGTGTGTAAATAACTGTAAATACGGTGCAGTTGTTGTAAATAAAATGATTAACTTTTAAACACGCCAAGTTACTGTAACTTATCGTTATTCGATATTAATCTAACTAAAGTACGCGCCAAATAAACCTGCAACAAGGTTTGTTCACCTCCTTCTACTAATGTATCCCAATAAGGCGTGTTTAAAAGTTAATCATTTTATTTACAACAACTGCACCGTATTTACAGTTATTTACACACTTCCTACCTACTTATCTACAAAACTGTTACACAAGTCCGCCTTCGCGTTGCACACATGTCTCTTCACTTTAGTTAATGTGTCCGATTCACTTTTCACTTGCCTAAATGCGCGTTTGATCTCGTCAGTCCACATAATGTTACGGCGTTGTTGCACTCTTGTGAAGTGGTAAGGATGGAGCCCTTCACGATTTTAAAGTCGCCACACGTAATTGTCGCTCACGTCGAAGACTCGAGCAGCATCCCTGGTGCTCGCTAGAGGATGACGCCGGAAGAAGTCTAACACTTCCTCTTCGAGTTCGGCCGAGTATGAAGGCCTGCCTGCGTCAACTGGAGGCGGGTCAAAGCGGCCGTATTCTCTAAACCTGTACACGGCATCCAGAATGGTATGATGACTCACTCGCACACCAAACCTCTGCTTGTATAAGTTTACCGCGTGCGCAGTTATGGAGTTACACTCGCGGTAGCACGATACCATTTCAAGATAGTCTTGATTGGAATACCGTCGTCTGGGAGGGATTTTTAATCAAAGCGCGCGCGAAATCCTTGTCGCTAACCACTAAACTAACTTCCGGAACGCGCGGGAGGCGACTGGCGACCGGCGGTCGCTAGGCGCGTGCGACGAGCGGGGTAGCGGGTGAGGGTGGGGGCGCGCGGGGCAGGGCTTTGTAGACTGAGCGGCGCCGGCCGGCGCGTACGGCGGCATGCTTTGATAGGAATGGCAACAGCGCATGAACGAATTCGGTGCGGTGCGGCAACAGCTTATGACACGGGATGGTTTAATACTAATTAGTTAATTCAAATTTATACGATATTTATTTTTGTATGAAAAAAAAAATGATAAATTATCAATAATTTATCTTTACTATTGTAATCTATTAACACAATACTACCTCCTATTGAAGCCGGGGCAGATATTTCGGAAGCACCTTATATATCATCACGCCTGTATCCCCGAAGGGGTAGACAGAGGTGTACCAATGTACACCCACAGTTCGCCGATATGTTTAGGTCCCATGTAATAGGGGTCGAGCCTATTGCCACTAACCGGGCACAGATCCAAACTCCGACCTGCTACTGAGATTACCAACCTGCCCGGTAAGAAATTCAAATCTTGTGTCAAATCTATTCTTATAAAGAAAGCGTATTATAAAGTTAAAGACTACGTGGAAGACAAAAGAGCGTGGAGTGTTTAATATCTGCACATGTGGCCTCCCTGGCGGTCCTTAAGATTTGCTTGTTTACTTTAAATGAGTTCATAAGCCGCCTGTATTTCCTGAAGGCACTTGACATGCCTTGACATTCCTGTTAGGGTATTTCGTTTTTTTTTCTGTGACTACATATGTATTGTATGTAAAACTGTTTTCTTTTTATTTTATTTTATATACAATTTCATTTTTAAATTTTGGTACTCCTTTGTTGTGAATGCGTCAACAACGCTGTTTTTATTATTCATTATAACGGTTTGATTGCCATAAATTATTATTATTTTAATTTATTTTTTTCGTTATTTTATTAACGTAGTTTTACCTCGGTGTTGACGCATATATTTAACCAATAATGTAAAATAATTGTAATAAGTTTATTTTTAAAAGAGTAACCTATGGAGTTTCTTGCCGGCTCTTCTTCATAGGAATGACACTTTGGAACCGAGCAACTAGAATCAGTAGAGTTAACGTAACGTTTCTTGAGCGCCTTTTTTTTGGTTTATAAGAAATAAAAACATTTTGATTTTGATTTTGATTTTGAGAATTTCATAGAAAAACCCAATAACATCTTGGTCGACTCGGGAATCGAACCCAAGACCTCTAGCGTAGCAGGCGCGCTTAGCACCACTAGTGCAACGAGGCAGTTGGACTAGTGGTGTTAAGCGAAGAAATAAGAAATAGAAGCTAGGAAATAATAAAGAAAGAGACCTAATAAAGAAAATTGCACAAAATAATTTGGTAATAAATAGCAAAGCACAGGAGTCTGTTTCGAAACAAATTGGTTTACGGAATAGAAAGAAAAAATCTGTTAAACGTGTTATATCGGACTTAAAAAAATCTTTTATAGAATTTTACCTCCGAGACGATGTTAGAAGGGCCACTGCAGGCAAACGTGAGTGCAAAACATAAAAAAAAAATAGAGAGCAAATAAGATATCTTAATGGGTCTTTACGAGCTTTACATGAGAAGTACAAGAAAGAAGGTGGTATTGCAGCATTTTCAACATTTTCTCAATTCAAACCTTATTATATTTTAAGCCCAAGTATACGGTAACCGAAACACATGTCTCTGCATTAAACATTCAAACATGAATTTAAAAATAGTCATAAAATAATCGATTTTCGTAATTCGCATACTCTCTTGGAAAAAGTAGCTTGTGATGTAAACAATTTTGATTGTATGTATGGAATATGTAATAACTGTAATAACAATATTTTAATTAACTATAATTTAGAAAGTTCAAACGATCGAAATATTACGTGGCAAAGGACAATGGCGAACTCCCATACAAATTTTTGTTGACATAATTTTGTTGCGTCTACTAATAAAAAAAATCTTAAAATATAGAGTTTAGATTTCTGAACAATATTGTCTTAAGGTTTCCTGATGAACGAAGTCACGAATAAAATATATTTAAGTTTTAAAGAATTTGAGGCTAGGTGCATAGAGAATAGTAGGTTAGGTGTCTTGTCATTTAAGATTTGTTCAAACCATAGACTTTACATATACGTAGACCGATACCATCGCTAGTTTCCCCTTGTGCCAAGCGAGAGCACTTATTAGTCTGCATCTAGTACATTCCTTTACTGATTTTAGTTATTTTTCACGCAACGAGAAACTTATATACGAAACTGTCGATGGTTTTGACATTGTTAGGATAATATTAGTGTTTGAGATAGATTTATTAAAACGGCAAGCTCCATCTTCATACATAATTCACGACAAAACTAGTTCATACTAGTGCTTACGGTTCAAACTCTGATAGACTCACTCGTTAGTTTCTTATCTATATTCTAAGATTCAAACTAAAAGAAATTCAGTTATCTAAAAGTGAAATGAATGGGCAATCAATTAATTACTTTTGCTCGACCTTGCATTTTTATAACAGAAATTCATAGGAAATATGTTGAAGAAACCTCGTGAATTGGTCACTAATTTTTTAAAAGATTGAATGCGGTTATTTCATAGTTATTAATATAGATATAATTAAACTAGGTTTTCCCTGGTATCGCTTTGATAATATAGAGAGTAATAATCAGAGGTATCTTTTAAAATCTATAATCCTGACGGAATATTATTATGTTAATGTTTTCTTATAGGCTTTCTTGTAATATTGTTAAATGCACAAAATCGTCTATAAAATAGCTGACCAACTGCAAGAATGAAATAAAACAGCGTTAATTCTAACAGGGGATTTAGGACTTAATTTCGATCTGCGTTATGTTTTATAGATATAATTATTGACGTTAATTCATAACCTAAATAATAAAATTCTAACACCGAAATCTTTTTTTTCCGGCTTTCCCAAATGAAAATAGTCTCATCTATAGATTCTGGAGCTAACGCCAAATCTTTTAACATATTTTTCATAACGGGACGCTTCAATTTGATCACAGACAATTCTTAGTATGGAGACCTGCCATTGTTGTTGTTTGTTTAAGAACAAAATTAATAACTTCACATAAATACCTGGAACCAAAATTAAATAGTACTAGGGTGTTTCTCTCATTTCGTGCAAATCACATGTCCATCAAAATATAAACGAAACTATACACTCCAAAGAAACCAAATATTTTTTAAAATTTAGATGGCCCAAATAGGAACGTCTGCCATCTAAAAATAATTATATAATTACATCATAAGTACGTCAAAAAAAAAATGATACCTAAATTTCATTACCAATACCGTGCACGGTCTCAATTATGAGAATTGTAAGTTAAATATCAAAATAATCTTATGCTTTACAGTGTAATAATTTATTTATATGTTTCAAGTATATATTGAGGAATAAAATTATTAAACAAAAATGTAGTTTACGAGTGTTATTTACGTTTACAGAGATCAAATAGCTTTGTCTAAAAAAAATATCATTACCATTCGTTCAACTTTAAATAACAAAATCAGCCTATATACGTTCAAATGAATGGAGTTTACCGCTCCCCGCCCAGCGCACGATCATCGCTCAGTCGGCCGGTGAACAGTGAATAGTGCGAACGCTTGCAGGATTTTAATAAAATATCATTTACGACGACATTTTCACTCTGGTACGTATTTTTTTCATTACCATTCGAGTTATTTAGATAAAAGTTCGTATAGTTTTATAGTTTTAGTAATTCTAACATAATCATCATTGTGTTCGAATATTTTTTTAATGCTTTAAACATACTGATAAGAATTATTTAAGGAATAAATTTTACAAAAGTGACAAAATATCATTACCATTCTTCTCATTACCATAATTTACCATTTACTTTTGAAGAAAACGGTAATGTTCCTCAAATTATGGTAGTGATAACTCATTACCGTAATTTTATGATCATTACCATTTTATCTAGATGTTCGAGTGGTAAGTGTATCCGTTCATGATCTTGAGGGTTCGAATCCTAGGTCGGTCTAATAAGTACCTAGCAGTTTTCTCTGAAGGAATTCTAAGGAGTCCAGAATTAGGAAGCTTGCGATGTTTTATGCCTATGTTATGGCCTATGCTATTGCCTATGTTTGGTGTCTTTGGACGTGTCAATGAGTGTCTTCGGATTATTTAAATGAATGAATGGAAAGTGTATCTGTGTTTGTAAATACATTAGTGGTCCTCTTTACAAGAATCAGACCTGGAGGAAATTGTTATTATTATCACTATTAAAGCCATGTTTGTCACAACTATCACTGCTAAATTTACGCCGTAAACCAGAGACATTATGAATTTGAAAATCTTCATTAATTGCTATGTCCCAACCTACTGAAAACCTTTGTATTAAAAGCAATGGACTTGTAACATTTCTTTGCATTATTTTTGCATATTTTTGCGACTTATTGATATTGTCTACAATACTCAATGTTTTGCGCTCTAAAACACCAACTAGCTTGGGGCAAGGTCATCTTCAGTTTAATTATTGCAAACCAGTGCGTTATATATCTAACTGCAAATTAAATTACTGTCTTTAATTTACAGATACAAACATGGCTAAAGTAAAATCTAAGAAAAGTCGTGAAGACAAACTATCAGCTAGTTTGTCTTCACGACTTTTCTTAGATTGCGAAGGAAAAAGAAATATGAAGAAATAAAAAACGATCCCGAGAAATACGCTATTGAGAAAGAAAAAGAAAGAATAAGATATTTAAAACGAAAGGAACAAAAGAAAATTAAGAGTGTGGCTGACTTGACACCGAGGGAAAAGAAACTGCAAAGAAAAAAATGGAATGAAAATAGCAAACGATACGTAGACAAGAAGAAAACAAATAGAAGAATACAGCAGTTGATGGTTGATAACACACCCCCAGTAAGTGATCGCGAAGACGATGCCGAAGTGGCTCCTCAACAAGATCCAATAGAAGGTCCATCCCACCAAGCATAAGAGCAATATAACCATATTTGTAAGAATTGCGAAAAAAAGAACAACTTGATAAGAAAAGTGCGCTACCATCATAAGAAACAAATAGGGAAATTGAAACTGGAAAAAGAAAAACTTGAAAAAGAGAGAGGTTCAATGAAAAGGATGCTAGCTAAGATGATAAAGAAAAACCAAATATTACAAACACAAACTGTACCTTCAACAGAACAAAAAGTAGACAAAATGATTGAAACATTACTTACTGATAAACGCGAAGAAGTAAAGAAAAAAATATTATTTAGTGAAATTGTATCGAGAAATTTATTGGAAGGGTTTAGTGGACTACGGAAGAAAGAAAAACGAGTATTCAGTGATATCGTTATGAAAAACAAAGAAAATTTCAAGAAACACAAAATTCTTGGACATGGTAACAAGTTTACAGTACGAGATAAAATGTTAACTAGGAGCCAAGATTTTACTTACGATAAGCCTAATATCCAACAACAGATTGAAGATTTTTTTGAAGATGATAGCAACACCAAGATATCGCCCGAGAAAAATGAATTCATTACCCGAAATGGAATTAGGAAACAAAAGCGCTATTTAACCGACACGTTGAGTAATCTTTATAAGAAGTTTATTAACATCCAAAACAGTGACGTAGGGTATTCCACGTTCTGCAAGCATCGTCCATTTTGGGTTTTCTATCCCAAAGAGTCGGATCGCAACACCTGCGCATGTAAAGTAAATGTAAATTTTGTTTTTTTTTTTTTTTTGGTAGAGATCTTTGCAGTTAGCCTGAGCGCAGGCTTTGACTGCTTCACCGGACTTTTGGTGAGGACCTTAAGGCCTCCAGCCAGAGCAATAGGAAAAACTAACTACGTCAGCAACGTCCACTAAGGGCACCCCCTGCGGGGTTCGGACCTCGACTTAGCGCGTTGCTAACAATCTTAATAAAGCAAAACAGCAAGGGATGGCTGGATCTAAGTTTTTATTATTTAGGGACATATTTTTATTGCTAGTTTGGCCGGCTCGGGCCAGCTTGGTCTAGGGACGGGAGGATAACATTTACGTTACTATTATTTATATTACGCGACGGGCCTCGCCGGCGAGGACGTAATATACGGCGGTTGTGTTTTGTACTGCTACTGCTAGCTAAATCGAATGCTTCTTGGAGAAGCGTTGTTTTATCGTCGGGGTAGGAGAGAGTAAGTCTGGGGCGTTTAATCTTAGATATTACGGAAGGTACGTATCGCGCGGCCGCTACGATAAGCGGGTTACGGTGGGTTTCGGAGGAGTCGAAAAAACGGATCGCGGCGCGTTTCATGAACTGCTTGATAGTTGGCAGCTTTAAGTCACAGTGCAACTGCAAGTTACGGACGTAACCTGGAGCGCCTGTGGCTCTACGCATGACACGGTTTTGGAGAGTTTGCATTCGTTTGAGTCGATAATCGGGTACGTGAGAGAATACGACGCTGCCGTAAGTCATGATAGGCCTCACACACGCAGTGTAAATTCTCTTCTTACAAGTAAGAGAGAGTTTACTGCGCTTGTTCAACATACAATGAAGTCGGCCGAGGGCGAAGGCGGCTCGCGCGCGTGCCGCTTTAATATGAGCTATGAAGGTAAGCTTCCAATCAAGGATTACACCCAGGTATTTGGCTTGCTGCTCCCAAGGGATAGGCTTGCCGAAGAGGGATATAGGTGGAGGGGGAGAGGGAGGCTGCCGTTTCTTGCTAAAGAGCACGGCTGCGCTCTTGGTAGTGTTGACTTCGATTCTCCATTTCGTGAACCACTTCCCGAGGGTCGTGACCGCGGTCTGGAGAGTTCGACCTATCGCTAAGGGGCTGGTGCCTGAATAATAAATGGCCGTATCGTCGGCGTACAGAGCTACTTGGTGTTTGCCACCGCGAGGAATGTCGCTAGCGTATAGCGTGAAGAGGAGTGGAGAGAGTACGGAGCCTTGAGGGACTCCGGCGCGGATCGGGTGAGGGGAAGAGAGTGTGCCCTCAACGCGATAGCGGAAGGACCGATTCGACAAAAAGTTTCGGATGATGAGCACGAGACGATCTGGCACCTCGAGTTGGTTAAGCTTGAAGATCAAGCCATTGTGCCAGACCTTGTCGAAGGCCTTTGCTATATCGAAGAAGAGCACGCCAGTGAGCCTTCCACGCTGAAAACCAGCGCTTACATGCTCGACTATGCGGTGGACTTGTTGGACGCACGAGTGTTGGGTTCTAAAACCGAACTGCTCGTCTGGTATGAGACTCCTGGACTCGGCATAGTCCATAAGACGGGAATAAATAATTCGCTCGTATAGCTTCCCAAGAACCTTGAGTAAGCTAATGGGGCGGTAACTAGTGGGCTCAGACTTCGGTTTACCGGGTTTGTGGATGCCGATGACTATCGCCTCTTTCCACTGCTGTGGGAAGAGATTGTTGCCTAATGCTGCATTGAAGATGCCTGTCAAGAGGATTACTAATGCTGGGGGGAAGAGTTTAATCACCTTATTGGTGAGTCCGTCTGAGCCTGGGGCTTTACGTGGATGCAGTTCCTTGATCAGAGAGCGTACCTCGTCTACAGTTACCGGCGCGAGTGGGTGTTCCGGATCCTCAGAAGGAGGGAGCGAGGCCTTACGTTCGACTTCAGCGTCAACTCTGGCGAGGTGAGCTTGATCGACCGGAAGGTCGCTAGGCGTACACTGGGCCTCTAAGCTGTCGGCTAGGCATTCCGCTTTCTCGTCGTCTTCGAAGGCGGGGCTCTGATTCGGACGATTCAGCGGGGGCATAGTAACTTCGGTACAACTACGTAGTTTACGTTGGAGATTCCAAAACGCGTGATGATTGGGCTCTAATTGGTCGAGAAGCTTATCCCAGCGTTCGTCACGCAATATCCTTATGCGCTTCCTAGAGGCACGCTGTAGAGAGCGCATGCGGACGCGATTAGAGTCGCAGGGATAAGCGTCGTAGGCGCGTATAGCCGTTCTTCTCCGTCAGTAGGACACGGGCGTCGTCCGGAAGGAGCCAGCGAGCGTCTTCTGTCACCGGTACCGACCGTGAACACTCGTTCACCACGGACTGCACGTGCTCAGTGAGGGAGTCGATCGCGCCTATAGCGTCCGTCGCGGATTCTACGTGGTCTGGGATTGAGTCGAGATGCGCAGATTGGACTGACTTAAGACGGGTCCCAAGCTTCGTCCAGTTCGTAACTATCTTGGTGGGGATGGGCTGACCAGCGTCGGGAGGACCTACACGCGGACCGAAAGACATGATCACTGGTCGATGGTCAGAATCTAATTCCTGAATAACTTCAATTGACCGAAGCGCTAGGTTAACGTTATTAAGCAAAGCTATATCTAATATGTCGGGACGGTGATTTACGTTAGCGGGAAAGTGCGTCGGATTCATAGGCGCGATGATGTCAAAGTTTAGCTCGGAGCTAAGAAGGTAGATGTCTACCACGGATGTTACGAGTGTGGCTATTCCACGCTTCGTGTTTTGCATTCAGGTCTCCCGCCAGAAGGACGGAGTCGCCGAGGGCAAGAAGAGCTTGCAGGTCAGGTCGTAAGTCGACCCCCGATGTAACGGAGGGATATAAACTGAGACTAAGAACAAAGGTCTATGACCGGTCATGCCTAGCCTACAGACAGAGGCTTCAATGTGCGACAGCGTAGGTGGGTCCATCGGAACGCAGTACAGTGACCTTTTGAAATAAATTAGCGTGCCGCCGCCTGCGGCTCTGGTACGATCGTTACGGACTAGGTTATAATTCGCGATTCGCGGATTTCTATGAGACGGTTTAAGAAAGGTCTCCTGTACAAGAAAAACGTCGAGTTGGTGGTCGCGGAGAAACGTTGCGATTTCATCGTGTTTATTATTAATACTTTGCGCGTTAAAGAAACCTAATTTAAGGGAACGGGGTCTGAATTTACCGGCGGTTGTAGCCATTAGAACGCGGCGGCTTTGTATGCGGCGAATACGTCGCTGAACTGCTCCCTAATGAAAGGCGCGTGCAGAGGCGAGGGGTTGGCTCTAATCGCCTCAGCCATAAGGCGGATACGATTAAAGTCAAACGACTCGTATACCTCGATATAATTTTTAACTGACGCAGTGATGTCGGCTGAGAACGACGGTGCCATAAGGGCCGCGGCCGACGTTGATGCGTGCGCGGGTTTCGGTACGGGCGCGGGTTTGAACGCGGCGAGAGGTATGCGTGGGACAGAGGGTCCTTGAAGCGCGGTGATCGATGTTGTCTCCTTCGGAGGAGAGGCGAGAGCCGGGAAAGCACGGCGATGCGTTTCTCTATTCCAACAAGCCCCGGTTGGGCGTTGCGGACTAAGACGCGGCGGAGCGGTCGCGGGTTTTTGCGCGGGGGCCAGTGCACGGGCGACAGGCCGTTTCGCGACGGTTTTAGGGACCTTTGGACAGCCTCGATAGTTTGCTGGGTGACCCTTTTCGCCGCAGAGAACACAGCTAGGGGGCTCAGCGCACTGGGTGTGGTCCTTGGGCCGGGGACAGTCAGGCGTTCCGTGCTCACCGAGGCACTTCACACAACGAGGGCGCGCGAAACAATTACGCTGCGAGTGACCGTATAGCTGGCAGCGGTGGCACTGACCGACAGTGCCGGTTTTACGTGGCGGCTCAACTTTTATACCGGAAAGTTGGCAGACGGATTTAATGTTAAAGATGGACTTACCGTCAGCCGATCTCTCGGTGACAGCAAGGACCATCTCGTATGGCAACTTGCCTCGTGAGCGGAGTAGTATATTATTGGGCATTCTGTCCCACTTGTTCGCTCATGCTTGCGCATTCGCGACGTGGGACAGAATACCCAATAATATTTCTGGTAATTAGGTCTTGGGCATTCTGTCCCACCCTTGTATTGCGCGCTCACAACTCATATCATGTTTCATTTGTTGATCAGAAAGTTTAAATGTGACCGCTTTGAACATATATTGTCATTCTTAGATCAACTCTATAACATACTTATCATGAAGTTCATTAAACAGCCCCAATCGTTGAATGTAAACACTATCTGTGATGATGTTCCTAAGACTCGTGTTCGTCACGGTGAATTATTACCTAATATAGTACGTTGCATTATTTGCGGTCCGTCAAATTGTGGAAAAACAAATTTGCTCATTGGTCTTCTTATACATGAAAACGGTTTAAAATTTCAAAATGTTTACGTTTATTCAAAAACTTTGCACCAACCTAAATATATATTTCTGGAAAGAGTTTTACAACGAGTTCCAGGTATTTCATTTCAGAAATATCATGGAAATGAAGACGTTTTGAGTGTTCAGGATGCTAAACCCAACTCTGTAATAATATTTGATGACGTTGCATGTGAAAATCAAAGTAACATGCGAGATTACTTTGCAATGGGTAGACACAAAAATATCGATTGTTTTTATCTCAATCAAACATATACTAAAGTGCCAAAACAGTTAGTACGAGACAACGCTAACCTTATCGTACTTTTTAAGCAGGATGATATTAATCTCAAGCATATTTATGAAGAACATGTCAATACAGATTTGACTTGGACCCAGTTTCGTGAAATGTGTTCAAAAATTTGGAACGAGCCTTACAACTTTGTGGTAATAAATAAAGATTGCTCTAAAAATAATGGATGTTACAGAAATAAATTTGACACATTTGTTGTCTTTGAATAAGTAAATGATTCTATATTTAAGACCGTTGACATCGTTACGTTTTTATTCTTTAAACAACTCTTAAGCGATAACTATATATTTATCGACTATGGAAAAATCATTGAAACAACAAATCGTAGATGCCTCAGCTGCTGTAAAGAAAAAAGTACGTACCATGAGAGAACTTGAGACTGGGAATAAGGAAGCATTAGAAACGGTTTTTAAACCTATAACCGAATCACTTAATTTACTAACCAACCACAGTAATGGAACTTCTGCTGATGAAAATGAAAAAGTCTTGGAAAGCAAACAAAGATTAAACAACGAAGGTCCTATTAGCCAAGAGTACACGGAAAGCAGTGATGAAAATGAAATCGACAGTGAATCTTCATTTCAATCGTTGGGTGATAAAAACGAAGAATGCGATACATCAACTTGGTCTCTATCTCCTGAAGCTTTACATGATGTACCATTTGGTGTTCGGATAGAGCGTGGAAAACTAATGTTAGGTTCAGCTAGCATTACGATTGGTGATGATTTTATTACACTAACAGGTCGCAAATATCGAAATACACCGGGTTTGAAACAGTTGTTGCTAAAAAAAGATGTAGACTTAAGTTTAGTGACAGATAATGATATGCAACATTATAAGTCAATGCTGCTCGATACAAATGCACATCGTCGAGATTTTGAACCAAGCAAACCCATCAAAAGTAGCAAAGGGCAAAAATATTTACAAATTATTAAACCTCTTTTCAAATTACAAAGTACAAATCAGATCCACAATCAACCAAAGGGAAATGGACTACCGTTGAAAAAAATGTGGAGAAAAAACGTAGATTATGTCTATTGGGATAATCCAAACGAACTAGTGGATAGATTAAAACTATTGATTGCTTCACGAGACGCTGGCAACACTGGGCTGGACAATGAAATAATATCCATCATCGAAGAATTGCGTGAAAGTAAAGTTATTAATTAATAAATATCTTTTATTCACTGCATACGTTTCATTTTACTGTTAACCCTTCAATACAAAGCACATTCAACATGAATATAGACAAATTTGGGCATTATATTCATAAGAGAATGCGATTGTCAGAATTATTCGAGTGTAATGATAATGCATTAACGAAAACAGAAAATGGTGAATTTGATTTGAAAGCTTCGACGTTGAGAGGTATCAGAACTCCTGTAGAACCAGATGATGCTGTAAATAAGGATTATGTAGATCAGTTCATGACAAACATAACGAAAGATTTATATAAATCCATGCTGTTAATGCGAACTCAAATTATGAATGATGTACAAAATACTTTAAAAGCAAAGATATCTGAAGTTTCCATTCATTTAGAAGATAAGTTTTACACAAAAACAGCCGTAGATAACTTATTAGCACCTAAAAAGTCATCATAATGTCCAAACAAGAAATTGTAAATGAAATCCATAAAGCAGCAAGAAAAAATTTTAATCGACGTCCTGTCATTTTGAAAGGGATTGATGATTTGTGGCAAGCTGATCTAATGGACATGCAAAATTTAAGAAAATACAACAAAGGTTACAATTACATTTTATTGGTTATTGATTGTTTCTCAAAATACGCCTGGGCAGAACCGCTCAAATCGAAAAATAAAATTGATGTTACTACTGCATTTGAGAACATACTCAATAAAATTAAACGCAAACCAGTTAATTTACAAACAGATTCGGGAACAGAGTTTTATAATACATCATTCCAGATGCTCATGAAAAGGTTTAATATTAACCATTACTCAACTTTTTCTACAAAGAAGGCTTCAATTGTTGAGCGATTGATAAAAACTATTAAAAATAAATTGTATAAGTGTTTCAGTATGAATGGAAACTACAAATGGTATGAAACAGTGTTACAAGATACATTGAAAATGTATAACAACACAAAGCATCGTACTATTCAATGTAAACCTGTTGAAGTAAATGAATGCAATGAGTTAAACATAAAAGAAAATATAAAAAAAACACATAAGCAAGTTCCTTTTCGCGTATCTAAGTTCAAAGTTGGTGACAGTGTTCGCATTAGTAAATACAAGCATGTTTTTAAAAAGGGCTATACTCCTAATTGGTCAACTGAAATATTTACCATAAAAAAAGTAAACAATACCAATCCAAAGACGTATCATATAGAGGACCAGCGCAAACAAGCTATTTTGGGCACCTTTTATGAACCGGAACTTCAAAAAACATATTTTCCAAACGTTTATTTGATAGAAAAAGTTTTAAAAAGTAAAGGAAATAAATTGTTTGTGAAATGGTTAGGTTTAAGTAACTCAGAAAATAGTTGGATCAACAAAGCTGCGATAGTGAATTGATAAAATTAGATATTATTCATATAATATAAACATTATTATTTCTTACATGTATTTCATTTTACTTTGAACAATGCAAGGTGGTGGACTAGTCAATAGTGTGATTAATAATTTACCCTTTGAACTTCATTTGCCTGGTTATAATTATTGCGGACCGGGTACTAAACTTCAAAAACGGTTACTACGTGGAGATCGAGGCGTAAACAAGTTAGACGAAGCTTGTATGCATCACGATATCGCCTATCAAAACCATACTGATTTACCTAATCGTCACAAAGCGGATTTACAACTGTTAAACATGGCTAAACAAAGACTTAGATCCAAGGACGCAGGAAAAGGGGAAAAACTAAGTTCGTGGCTGGTGAGCAAAGTCATGAAAGCCAAAATAAAGTCTGGTGCAGGGATTAAAACGTTTAACAGTTTTGTCTCAAAAATAAGATCAAAAATTAGGAAACTCAAACACATGGACAGTAAGGCTCTTATAAACGCTGCTTACTTGGCTGCTAGAAAAATATTTCCGTGCATACAGAAAGTACGAGTTCCTCGTGTCATACCTATACCGAAGTCTGGTGGAGTTCTGCCTTTGATCCCAATTTTCGCTGGTTTATCGGCGTTAGGATCTTTAGCGGGTGGAGCTGCTGGTATCGCAAAAACAGTTAACGACTATAAAACAGCTCAAAAAAAATTACAAGAAACTGAGCGGCACAATAAAACTATGGAAACATTAGCTATAGGAAAGGGGTTGTACATTAAACCGCATAAAAATGGTAAAGGTTTGTTTATAAATTCGTCAAAAAACTGATGAGTAAGCTACCTAATCGTCCATTAACTGATGTTGACATCAAAAAGCACGCGCGCGACTTGCCATACTTTCGAGGAGTTTACATGAAAGATCGGTTGCCGAGAAAACCAAAACAAATTGAATGTGCAATCGTGAATTTGGACGATTCAAAAAATGAGGGCACTCATTGGGTGGCTTATGTTAAATTTAATAATTATTGTGAATATTTTGACAGCTTTGGTGATTTGAAACCGCCTCTCGAATTGATACGGTACCTAAAAAACTGTAATATATTTTATAACTACACAAGGTACCAACAATTCAATACTGTGAATTGTGGACACTTATGCTTAGAATATCTAAGAAATTTTTGGTAAAATAAAAAATGTATAAATTTATATGTTGTTCTTTCATTTTATCATTCTCAAGATGTCCCTCACTTTGTCAATAACTGGAAAATCATCAGATTTGTGTACTTACTATCCTAACACATTACAACTAAACGGTCAGTACGAGTGCGCATTATTGCATTTCTCAACGTTTAATTCTATTCCTAATATTGATAAAAAGAACAATAGGTTCTACTATGGATCGGAGGAAGTAATTGAAATACCTGAAGGAACTTATGAACTTCAAGATATCAGCGATTATATAAAGTCCAAAATACAAAACGCTTCGATAAAACTACTGTGCAATAACAATACTCTAAAAACTACTATAATCTGTTCTAAAAATATAAACTTCGAGAAGGAAGACACCTTTCGTAACCTATTAGGATATGATAAGCAGATCTTAAAAGCTAATAAATTGCATGTCTCACAGTTCCCAGTTAACATTTTGCCAACGACCGTGATCAGGATTGAATGTGATATTGTCAGTGGTTCGTACGTAAACGGAGAGCCCAGTCACATTATCCACGAATTTGCACTCAATGTGCCACCAGGATATAGAATCATAGAAATTCCTAAAAACGCAATATACTTTCCGATTAATCAAAACAACATAAGCTGCATACATATACGGTTATTGGACATAAACAATCAACTGATAAATTTACGTGGTGAAGAAGTACAGCTTTATTTACATCTAAGAAGAAAAAATGATTGACTATAATAAATATACGCATCAACCAAAAAAAACCATCAGTTTATATAAAGCTCCCAGTCATATACGAACTAGCTCGAAGAAACGAATAAAATTAACGAGAGAAAATAAAGCATTTCTTAAAGCTATCGGTCTCCTAAAATGAATATCTTAGATGTTTTATCCGCACCAACCTACGACAATACTGTTGAAGGCATCGAATACCATTCATATAAACCGTACGTCACCAGTTTTAACAGGAATGACGAGATACGCATACCCATTAACCAACAGGACTTGTATGTACTACCGTCAGCAAGCACCTTGTATTTGGAAGGAACCATAGTTGTTAAGAAAAAGGATGCAAAAGAAACTGCGAGCAGTGTTCATTTTACCAATAATGCTCTACTCTATCTATTTCAAGATATAAGGTACGAGCTAAATGGAGTCGAAATTGATAAAATAAAAAATGTTGGTATAACTACCACGATGAAGTCATTAATTTCAATGAATGAGACCGAATCAAAAATATCTAATTCATGGGGCTGGAATATCGAAGGCATAAAAAATATAAACAGTGGTAAATTTTCTGTATCTATACCACTTTGCAACATACTCGGTTTTGCAGAGGATTTTAAAAAGATTGTAATAAATAGTAGGCACGAATTGATATTGTTACGTAGCAATACAAACTTGAACGCTGTGAAATTAAATACTGGTGAAATTTTAGAAGACGTTATTATAAATAAAATAATATGGCGCGTACCTCACGTTAAAGTATCCGATAAAGAAAAACTAAGTTTAATTAAATTGTTAGAAAAAGATCGTCCACTGCAGATGGTATTCCGAAATTGGGATCTTTACGAGTATCCTGCTTTACCTAGGACTACAAAACATACCTGGTCTATCAAAACATCATCGCAAATAGAAAAACCCAGATATATTATAATTGGGTTACAAACAAACAGAAAAAATAGTGCAAGTTCTGACATGTCTCAGTTTGATCACTGTCATATACGAGACGTTAAAGTATACCTCAATTCAACATACTTTCCATATGAAAATTTAAACGTTAATTTTGCAAACAATAACATAGCTTTATTATACGAACAGTATACTCGATTTCAACAGTCATACTATGGACGTCGCGCGGAACCCTTATTAAGTGAAAAACAATTCAAAGACTTAGCGCCACTATTCGTTATCGATTGCTCCAGACAAGCTGATAATCTAAAAGGAGGACCTGTTGTGGACGTCAGAGTGGAAATCGAAAGTGATTTAGAGATACCTGATCAAACATCGGCATATTGTCTTATATTAAACGACTGCATAATAGAGTACAAGCCGCTAAGCAGCACTGTTAAGAAAATATCATGAAATCGGATACTCTCATATTGGATGTACAAGGATTCAAGGATCTTTACAATAATTTTATAATAAAAGAATTGGCATTTGCTACTCAAAACTATACGCAGTCGTTTTTAATAAAACCTCCATACTTATTTAGACATCTAACAAGCGAAGAAAAGATTCAAGTTAAATGGATAGAAAAAAACCGAGGCATTTATTGGAGTGAAGGACACATCGACTACAGAGAATTCCATCGTATGATCGTACCATATTTAAAAGATAAGAATATTATAGTTAAAGGTTCTGAGAAGGTGAAATGGGTTAAGGATCTATGTATGAATTGTAATGTATCGGAACTTGATGAGAAATTGTGTCCTAATTTATCCAAGTTGCATAAAAAATACTCCTGCGATGGAAAACTTAACTTGTGTTGTAATAAACATTCCAAACAGTGTGCTCTTAAAAACGTATTATGTATAAAAAAGTATTTAGAGGAATAACTAACGGTGTTTATTAGTTTTAAGATGGAAAAATAAAACATTTTTAAATGACAATATTGCGTTTATTTTATAATAACCCTATACTATTTACAGTTACGTTTATTCCTATTCTAAATATAAAAACACAAAACACTTACGTACCTTTATTATCATACATACTAAAACTTACAAATAATGCAAATATTATTAATCACTATATTCTATTAACGATTTAGATATTTTCCTAACTAATGATTCAGTTTCATCCACTATAGGGTCCACCACCTCTTTAACTATGTACTGCGCACTTATAATTACATTTTCAGTTTCATTATCACTGTCGCTGCCTAGCGAGTTATTGCACAAGTCAATTACTGATATTTTGATCAGTTTAATGCCTCGCCGCTGGTGCCTGCTCATCACGAATGACTGAGTAGAGTTGGGCTTGTTCACGGTGTCTTTACGCCTTGGTCTCGTCTTTTTTTCTTTCACCATTCGATTGGTGTTTTCACGATCGCATCGTAGCATCTCATTGAATTCTTCGTAAGGATCTTGCGCATATTGGGTAAAAACCATGTCTGATCCCGATCGCTAAAACAATAAACATAACAAATCGTTAAATATTTAGATTGCATAAAACACCAAAATTTGTATGAAAATATAAAATAATTACTTACCGATGTCATATTGAATATAAAGTCCACGTACAAGTACTTCAAGTGAACTATATTTGGTAAATGATTTAATGCAATGAATTTCTTATGCAGTGCAATAAGTATCGAATGCAATATCTTCTAACCTTTATGTAATAAATACATATTGGTGCATAAGACAATCAATCGTAATGTAAAAACACTAAAAAACAATTTACAGTGGTTAGTTTCAAATGATTGTATTTTTGCTTGTGCCCTTTGACTACCGAAAGTTGTTAACTAAGCATTACATGTATCCGAGTGATGAAATACATATACGCTCATATTACATCGTCATAAACATTGTTAGTAATAACATTCCTGCTACATGTCGCAACTTGATGTTTACCCGACAGCGATGAAGCAAAAAAAGGGTTATTATATTCATGATCAACAAATATTGTAGAGCTGAATAAATAAAACAATCAAGGTTTCTCACAATATCCCATTTATTTATATTATGATAAATTTTAATCTTACACACTAAAATTATAATAACTTATAAATTAACTTACGATATTCACATAAACACTTTCAACTAACTCTAATTTAAATATAATACTTTAATGTGACAAAATCTTATTCATTAATACATTTCTTTAAAAATTGCAAAGTGACCCCATGCACGCGTTGTAATGTTATCTGAAGATAATACTCGTTTATCATCATTTCCAGAGAGTGCAATTTTATTTACACTTTGCGTGAATATCTCGTGCTTAATTGATTTGAACAATGTATTTTTGCTTCGAATGACTCCTTTATTGACCAAAACATTCACATAATCGTTAATTGTTAAATCACGTACTACACTAGATTGTATCCCTTTCGCTTTCTTAATAACATAATCAGGAGTTTTAATAGAATACAATTTTGACCTCAAACCAACAAATTCTGTGATGACTTTTCCTCCCATCTCATCTTTGAATAATCCAGGGATTTTTTTATTAATTTGAGGAATTTTAAATTCGTTATCGGTACAGTAATTACTAGTATCAAAATATTCTAAAAACTTAAAATTCAAATCTTGATAAAAGTTTGATGTAAATATCTCATACACTAAGGAATCTGTATCCGTATAACATAATTTTACTTTATTTTTATAAAAGGGTTTGATGATATTGTAATGAAAATTATACATATGCGATTTAGATAATTCTAAAACGGTAAAGCCAATATAAATAGGTTTGTCTAAAATTATTTGATCAGGTTTCATTTGTATCGCTACTAAATTTTCTGAGAAAACTGAGGCACTATGAAAATAAGGATTACTAATAAGTTTTTCAGCAGTGTGACATTTTTTAGTAACATTATTAGAATCATTCCAAGTATTAACTAAATGAACATTCACTCTATTCTCTGTGTTTTCCAGTGTTTTCCCAAACACGCTGTTATTTAAAAGCTTGAAAAAATCTTGTTCGAATACATTATTTGCCTTTTGTCGTAGTTGCGTATTTAATTCAATATACTCTTTCAGGTATGCACTTTGCCTAAATGTGATAACTTTATGAATCTTACGTAATATTAATCCATGCTCCAAACACTTTTTTAAGTGAATATAATGAATTACATAGTTGTACTTATTGTAAAGGTTGGAAATAAGTTTTTTCGTTTTACCACCAGGTGGAATGCATTTTTCAGGACAAAATGGTAAATCATTATGCAAAGTATGTAAGGATTCCGGATACAACAGATCTACTTCCAATATGAAACCCCATTCTGCCTCATCCTTTAGAGTGTTAATATTATTATGTAATTGTTCTATTTCAGTTTCATTCAAAAATCTAAAATCCGAGTAGGGTAAGTATTGACACATACTAAAACCATAAAGGTTATTGCAATCCAAATAAACTATAAAGCACGATGGTTTTGTTGAATCATAAGAAGACATGTACTTATGATTAGCTTTAGCATAACGGTGTGAGCACACACATAACCCTCCTCTTATACCATTTTGAATCATTCGCACAATAGCCAGATCATCTATGAGCTCTAATCGGACACCAGTTTTTAAAAGCATGGCATCAAAAGATAAACTCGGTGCTGTAATATAAAATGCGGGATCGAGCTTATAATGTAACTTGCAAGTTTTCCGGAACTTTTCAAATATATCGGTAAGTAGAAGTACATCTGTTTTTAAATATAAGTCAGTATATTCACCTAAATTGTTTATGTTAAATGCATTCCACACTAACTTAGCGTGTTCATAGTCCTGCGAGGAAATACTTTCATTAGTTAAAGAATTAAAAAAGAAACGCTGTGATGGCAAGACAGTTTCGTCATAGCATTTCCAGTCCCTGATGTAATCATAAGGATATACACCTTTGCGTGTAAGCAATCGAAAGTGATCATAACTTGGAAAATGATAACGCATATTTTTAAAGTCTTCAATGGTCATAGTTTTTGCAAGTTTGTCTAAACTAGTACCTAAAAAATGAAATGAATCTAAAAATCTAACATGAACGTATTCACTATCGTTGATCAATATGAATTTAGAAAACGAAATGTATTTTTCTTTACTTTTTGGAATTATAGTTAACTTGCCTGGAATTTCCCCTAATTTTTTAATGAATAAATGACAGTCGTAGCCTGATAAATTGTGGAAGAAAATTGGTACAAATATGGGTACTTTATACTGTAAATTACAATGTTTATGTGCGGCGCCACGATAACGACCTGTGATATGACAATGATCTCTAACTTTGTTATTCCATAAGGGAAAATCACATATGTGACACTGCCATGCTTGAATGTAATCGAACTCATCTTTTTGAGAAAATTTCATCCTAACGTTTTCGGATAATATCTTATGAATCCTCCTAACGTCTTCAGTAAGAAAATCAATAAATTTTGAAACGCAGTCAATACCACGATACGATTTAAATTCATTAAAATTATCATCTATCGAAGAAACAATGTTATATGCGAATGCAGTAGGAACGTGCCGTTGTAAACGGAGCGTATTCGCGGTGTCATGTTCATGGTTACAAACCTGTTCAAGTAATGTTTCAAAATCAGCATATATCGCAAACGGAACATTTTGTTTTCTTTGATAGTTTTTAAATTGTATAACCGAACCCTTATTTGGTAAAACAGTAACGATCCCTTCACATTGATGTTTATTAATTTTTTCTTGATCAGGAAAAAACAATAAACAAGTTTCACAAAAATACAATTTACCATGGTGTTTTGTGATTTGATTTTTTACAAGACGAGGTAAATCTTTTATGAGACAATAATGAGATGAATTATCATTTTCTATATACAGCAAATGAATAATTTTGGACCCCTCGTTTAACTTCGTTGGTCTATACAGTGGACCTGTTATAGTTTTATTATTTTTTAGACCATAAACGTAAATTTGTATCATGGGATTGTGTCTTTCAAAAATATTGATGTCTGAAAAAGAGATAGGAAAACCAATGCCATTAATGTTTAAGACGTCGCGAAAATGTGGATAAGAAGTTACTCTCTCCGAATGATGCGTAGCGGGGTATAAGGCAGCAACAATGCACCATAAAAAACAATAATCATCATTGTTTTGAATGTTCAAACAAGCTTTTTTGCTCTTTATGAATTTAGGTAAATCTAAAAATTTTGATCCCCTAAGTGGTTGATATTTATTAATGTTAATTTCTAAATGGGAATTATGTAAAAATGACCATCCACTATCTCTTTCTTGGAATTCCTCAATTTTTTTTAAAAGCTGAACTGAAAAGTTTTGAAACATCAAATCAAAATTATAATTACAATGAACAATGATGTTTTTTGTTGCAAAAGATTTTAGTTCTTGAACATCGTTTTTGTACATCAAAAAAATACCGTAATAATCAAAGTTAACCTTAACCGAAGTATGTTTTTGAAGTGAATTGTCTATTAAAGAATTTACTTCTTTTTTAATACTATTTAAAAAAGATTCTGGATAGTCATTAATATTATTTTCGTACGCTTTAATACGATAACTTACAATACGTCCTTTAAAACAAGTATCTATAATTTCAATTTTGTCATCGAGGGGTATAATGCTATTATTTTTATGTTTATTAGTACGTAAATGCGTAAACCAATTGCCAGAACTAACATTAATTTTGCATACAGAACAGAAAGGCATTTTTTACCAAAAAAAAAATGAATCTTACAAAATAATCGCCACTTACAAGTTATATAGGTACTACTTTTAAAAGCTCAAACTTAACCACTAGATCCGTTGACTGCTGCGATTAGACTTTGTTATATTTTCATCACATTTACCATAGTAACTGCTCTGTTCTGCTTCTGAAAAAAAACATGAAACTTGGATTAGGATAGTCTACGTACAAAAAAGATAATTCTGACTTACGCTCGCGGTTTCAAGAACCTTTTTATCTCGATACTTTATAAACTTCTAATTGTGTATTTCAGAAATCAAACTTTAAATATTTACAACAATATAAAACTAAGTCTAACAAGAAATAAGAAGAATTATAAACTAAATAAACCTAAAACAAGCCATCAAAAAAAATACAAAACTATACATAAGATCATTATCATAAAAAAATATCTGAATATAATACTATTAGGGGAGAATATTTAAATCTCTAAAACTGAATGATAATAACCATTACCTACCTTTTTAATAGTGTAGTCTCAGATGATCGTTGTAGATATTTAAAATCTTAAATTTCACAATCTTCTATACTGTGCGACGATCACTGTTGCCGTAAAGGCATAAACGTATTTAAATCGTTGAGATTGCTGAAAAAAAATAAAATACACCTGAACTTAATTATCAGTAGACAAAGCCATGAAACAATAGTTAAATAGTTAAGGACTTACCTTTCAATGTTGAGAATAGAGTTTCTTCGATTTACAGATACATTGTAATATTTATTAATTTCAGTTTAGTACATAAGTAAACTGTGAATAAAAATTATTTATTATTACTTAGGTCTACCATGCTGCGACCATTACGAAATTATGAATGTAACTAAGTTTCAAATTTCTTGTATTGTTGATTCAAATATTATATGTAGGGTTGTCACTCATAGAATTTAGTAATCATATTATAATTTCAGAAATAACAAAGCGTCTCATTTGTTAAGTTAAAACGATTAGAGATAATTACCAAAGTTCAGTACTAATACAAATTAAAATTATTTATTGGTAGCGTATTATAATCTTTAGTTTGTTTGGTTAAAAATTAAAACATTATCACTCTAATAAAAAAAATCCTACAGTAGGTCTCATGTTTTCAAATATTTTATATACTTCAAAAAACCTCCTGTCAGACTATTAATTTTAATCCAATTTTATATCTATAAAAATGATAGCCCTTATGAATTATGCTAAATTAGCAATGGTATGAAATCGTACGATGTAACTTGATCACATAAAGCAATATATGAAGTCATTACATGACAATGAATGAATCCCTTAGTCGATACTTTTTGCGTTTACACGAATATAATACGAACCCGAGAAATGGTAGTGTCGCTTAGTATGTTTGCTTTGATTATGAACATTTTAAATTATCCAAGGAATCACATCACATTTGCTTATAAGCAAAGGCATGTTTGTTAGCGATCATTAGTTTACTTTCTAGTGCTGATATAATATTTGGTACCATACCATACCCCAGCTACTGGTTTTCAGCTAAAATCTAGAAAGTAAACCGTGCATCAACACAGTTTCAATTCTGAGTATCTTTGTGTAAATAAACTATACTCGTACATCACCGCTGTCCAGTTTGCTAGAACACACCAGTTAAAATGTAAGTAGTTACTGTCTTTATTACGTGATTAATTTATTTCTAGATTGTAGAGTGTATGATATGTGGTCGAGCCTTCGAATACAATACACACACATTTTATTTCATTTAAAATTAGTGTGTTACTGATATTACGTTCAATAAATAATTTTAACCAATTGATTTGTTAAACTTTCAGGTCTGACAGTGACATCATTTCCTTCAACAATGACCACAAAACAGAAAGCTATCAAAAACGAACAACATTTACAGGCAAACGCAAGGCTACTCCAACTACAAAATCCGCTACTATAAGGTAACTAATACAATGTTTTAACTTTTGTGAATCCCCTAATCTTAACGAAACATGTACGTAAATTCAAAGGTGTTCTTAAAATTATCGTTAGTTTACAAGTATTTGTTAACATTATTGTTTACTCTTTGTTCCAGCAAAAAAGATAAGCTTGATATATTCGGGCTCCGACATGAACGAGACGATGAATGTGATGGCACATCAGCGCCTGTGTTGTCCACGTTCTTCGTTACAAGAATAGCAAACGGTAGCGAACGCCGGACTGCAAACACCTCCGGCCAGTACTACATTGACCTCAAGGTGTATCAAACAAATGACGCTCGTGAAACAGACTCTCAAGAGCTATGGAAGAAAGCGCTACTTCGAATAAAATTCCAGACTGAGGGTGACACCAGCCAGTGGCGTAAGCTCCAAGCGTTCGTGCAGTCCGCAGATGAGCTGTTCGTGAAGCCTCCATTGTTCAATTCGATCTAGTCTCAATAACCTGTTATGTTTTAAATTTAATATATATCTTAATACCTTTTGTTTGTTTTTTATTACGTGCTTTGCGATGAAAAAGCATACTGCGTACACCAGTCTGCATCACAGACGATTGTATCAGTTGTGAGCGCGCAATAGCATATTATAAAGACAAACAATGCCTTTTGGTTTCTATCGTTATTGCGATGAAAACGCATACCGCAATTCAATGAATCAAGTCGTTTCGATGGTGTATCACCGTTGGAACGCAATACAACAAGTCGCTTTAATGGTTTAATATCATTTTAGCGCAATTCAATGAATTAAGTCGTTTCGATGGTGTATCACCGTTGGAACGCAATACAACAAGTCGTTTTAATGGTTTAATATCATTTTAGCGCAATTCAATGAATCAAGTCGTTTCGATGGTGTATCACCGTTGGAACGCAATACAACAAGTCGTTTTAATGGTTTAATATCATTTTAGCGCAATTCAATGAATCAAGTCGTTCCGATGGTGTATCACCGTTGGAACGCAATACAACAAGTCGTTTTAATGGTTTAATATCATTTTAGCGCAATTCAATGAATCAAGTCGTTCCGATGGTGTATCACCGTTGGAACGCAATACAACAAGTAGTTTTAATGGTTTAATATCATTTTAGCGCAATTCAATGAATCAAGTCGTTCCGATGGTGTATCACCGTTGGAACGCAATACAAAAAGTCGTTTTGCCGTTATAAAACGTTATTACGTATTCCATCCAACGTCGTGTACAATTTAATTACTAGAAATATTATTGGGCATTCTGTCCCACGTCGCGAATGCGCAAGCATGAGCGAACAAGTGGGACAGAATGCCCAATAATATACTACTGAGCGGTACATCCGGTGTACCTCGAGGGCTGGAATGCCCTGCGAACAGAGGTCCTTGAGAATGTCCTCTGAGGACAACTCTACGGGGACCGATTTAATAACTACGCGGAGGACTCGTTCCTCTGGGAGAGTAAACGGTGACGCTGACGGGACAATTATTTTAATGCCGTCCTTGACAGAACGAGCACTAGTAAAATTAATGTGGTTCTGTGTGCACCACGATGACATCTCGGTCCACTTTCCTTTCTCCTGAAGGAAGATTGGAGGAGGGACCGGGCCACCCTTCTTAGGGGCTGAAGAGTCGGACTGGGATGTATTGGTCGCCTGAGGGGCAGAATGAGATGAGGGTGAGGCCGACAGGGCTGCTGGCTGAGATGCCGAGGCTGCAGCAGAGGAGGGAGAGGCGGCGGTTTTAGCCGCTTTGGAAGGTACCTGTTGGGACTTAGCCTTTTGAGTACGCTTCTTGCCCTTTCCAATGACTTCAGTAAAGCCATCAGTCGAGCACGACGAGTCGGATGCGGAAAGAGCATCGATGGAGTAATCTGAGGCGTTGGCCATCTCGGCGTCGACAGGGGACGGAGAAGCAGAGCGGGGGCGGGAAGTGGATGCCGGTGATGCGTCACACGCAGGTGTGCAGCTCGGCGAAGTAATTCTCGGAGACGAGATAATAGAATTTTGAACAATAGCGTTCCCAACAATGGGTTTCGACATAGCAGTCGAGACTATAGGCCTTTGACGGGCTTTAATCCCTTTGTCGGCGCCGATAAGAGGGCGCGGGCTATCTAGCTCTGAGAGCAAGGAGGGGTTTTGATTTCGGGTCCAAGCCTGGAAGAGGTCTTAGATGACTTGGGAGTTCTTCATCTCCTCGATGAAACAGGGCCAAAGGGCGTCCATTTTCTCGACAAAACGAGAAGTAAAAGGATAACACAAATTAAAATAAAAAACCTAACATAGATAATGACGAAAGGGGCGCGCCTAGCATCAAAACTAACCTAACTAAATCTATCTCCCCGGGTAGGTACGCCCGGGGATGTGTGACCCTCCCTGCTGGGTTTAAGCAGGGAGGTGAGTACCTATGGTGTGCCTTAAGCTGTGATGTACTCGTCGCCAGTCTTAATGTGCGAACGAGGCCTTGACCAGTCTAGCGCGAAGGGTGTAGACACACCCAACCGACACTAGGTGAGTAGCTGAAAAGGAAACCAGATTACCAGGATCGACTAGGAGACCCCCCAAGGCCGATACACTAGGTCCCGTCCAATTGACTGCTTTGCCTTAAAGAGGCTCGGCGGGTGTGATTGGGCACAACACCCCACTCGGTTTCGTTGGCACCGTTAGGATATCCACCGAGGACCGCGAAACTGCGGTTTTATCCTGAAGGGACAAATGAATTTAATTCGCGAACTAAGAAACAGTGGTTGATCTGCCACCGCCTTGAAAAAGGCAGCTTTAGATCTATCGATGTGCGTAGGCGGGCTACGCAGAGCGTTACGCAATCGTAACAGGTAGCAGGACGGGTGACGAGAGCGAGCGCGCCACGGAGCGGCACGTCCGTTCACGGCGAGCGTCGAGCGGAGAGTGATGTGAATTTTGATTTGCTAGTTAAAAGCTTGAACAAATATCGAATAATTAAAGAAGCCAATGGAAGTGCTTTACTAAGAAGTTTATGTTGTGATATTTATGATGAATCATGAATCGATCTTGTGAGATATGCAAAAGAAGACTTAAAATGTTTCAAGAGTTTGACAACGAAAATAAAATATATTATTATGAGTGGTGCTTAAGAAAAGAAAATTATATCACAAAAGGAAATGAAAAAACTAAGATCATTAATACCAAAACGAAAATACAGGATTATCCGAGAAATGTCATCCAAAAACTCTTAAAGTCTTTGAATTCGTATTTCACACATAATGCTAATATTGTTGCTCAGCAAAAACATTTAAAAACTCTAAAGGCGACTTTAACTGCCATGGAGGCAGTAGTACATCTAGATTTCTCAGAAAATTACTCTATACAATTTAACGAAGAAATACAGAGCTTTCACTTCGGAAGCAGCCGTACGCAAATAACACTTCACACAGCAGTGGTTTACATCATTGATCAGGACACCGGTATCATGAAGCCGTATAGTGTTTGCAGCATCAGCTAATGTAATCAGCACGATGCCAGAGCTGTATGGGCTCACCTCATACCGTTGCTCGGTTACATTCAAGAAATATCTTCACTAGTTGATACTATCTATTTCATATCTGACAGCCCATCGAGCCAATATAGGAACCGATACATGTTTTACGTCATTAGTCAACTACAACAAGACTATCCGCAGCTAAAATCTATAACCTGGAAATATTTGGAAGCGGGCCACGGCAAGGGAGCTCCTGATGGTGTTGGCGCCGTACTAAAAAGAACCGCTGATCAAGTTGTACGCTTTGGCAAAGATATTGGTACCATTGAAGAATTTGAGAATCAATTACGCTGCACAGTTAAGAATGTTAAGCTACTATCCGTCACAGAGCAAGATGTGAAAGACAAAAGTGTTTCCCTCAGTTCAACCATTTCATGGAACAATGTCGGTACATCAAGTTTTCTGGTCATATAACAGCTCCCGAATGACCTTTAGAAAACTAAGCTGTTTCTTCTGTGAAAATGGTGTAATATGCTCCCATGGATATCATCTCGGATTTTTGGACACCCCACCACTTCCTGACGTTGCCTCATTGCAATCAGAAGACTTTCTGGAGAAAAATATGACAGGAAGCTTTTTCAGGGAAGTGCAAAACTCTTTGAGTCCAGTTCTAAATCACTATAGCGAACTTAAACAAACACATCAGTCTATTGCGACTGGAATGGCTATTAATGCGACAACAAACATGCAGGCTTCGGCAAGTAGCAGTATTCAAAACAAAGCCATCACAGTGCTTTCAGATATAAGACTACATTGGACTAATAAACCTTTTATTGAAAAAAGTACAAAAACAAGTAACCCAATATTTTCTAACCCTGAAATTTTAGTTGGTGATAATAAGCAAGAAAAATATTTAAATAAAAAAAATAAAGAAGAGCAGCATAGGACAGCAATCAAAAGAAACAATATAAACTATATAATCCCTAAAAAAGCCATAAGCAAAAACCCAAAACCAGCACTAGTTAGGACCTTCTTTGATGATTCTTCAGATGAAGATCTGAGTTATGGCAAATATGATACAAGAAAGATGGAAGATATGCGTAACGATATGAGACGCATGGAAAAAGATGTTAAGAACGTTGCTTGTGATTCCTCAGACGATAATATATTCTAATTTTTATGTAAAATTTTCAAACAATTGAGACTGAACTGCAATTATAGTTCCTAGTAGATTAACTGTTTTGTTGATTTGATAAAACTGACTTTAGTTTTGATTATGTATGTTATTGTTAAGTTTGTCGTAAATCTTTATTACCAAAGTTGATTTTAATACATAAGTATAATTATTTCATAAAAAAATGTTTTTAGAGTAATCTTACGTATCTAGATTACACGTTTTAATGCAGACATAAGCTAGTACCTAAACAACGTTATATAAATAAGTACCGATATCCCTTTTTAATTGTTTCTTGTTAATGACATTATGTATGCGCTGCCTTTTTATATAATACTTCTTATTCTGATCGTTACTTTATGGAGAGAATATTTTTTTTATAATATCGTACTTAATAGAAGATCTTTCTGTATCAAAGAAAGTTACCTCGAATAATTTGAATTATTATAGCATAGTGTTTGGAATTGCAAAACACTTTTGATTATGAGAATAAAAGCTGATTTGATATATACGAGTAAATGTTTTTTTTAATTATTTTCTTCATTACCATTATCATATTATCACTACCATAATAGTAAATATCATTACCAGATCACATTGTTCATTCCCATTCGTTGAAAAAAATAATAATATCTCCGTCAATTTTGCGTATAATTTACTATAACCTACGTCATTATGACTATTTTTCATCTAGTTTTTAATAGGCAAGGATAATCCGTAATATATTTTTTTCTCCCAAAATCTTCGAATTTGCACGAAACGGGAGAAACACCGAGTAATGAAAAAGCATCAATTTAGTAAACAAATGGAGATAAATATTAAGAGTAATGATAAATAATGATGATAAAAAAAAATAAGACGAGTAGAATGAAAAAAAGACTTTAATGTTGGTCAAAATATATGGTTTAAAAAAGAGCCACAAAAGAATGTATGGTTACAAGGCAGAATTGTTAGTTATAATGGTAATAGGTCTTTTAACATTGGCGATAACAATAATGTAAATTATACCAGAACCTCTTTCTTTATTCGACCAGAGTAGACTTTGTGGTTCACCAGAGAAGGGGCTCGCTGGTTGAGTGTTTGATTGCAGTGTAACTTAATATTGTAGTAATTAAGACTGATGTAATATCCTAATACTATAGTACTTTAGTATTTAAGATTGTTATTTTACAAAGAGAGGTTGAATGTTAAAAATATTTTTTTATTTTGTAAAAGGGGATGATGGAGTAACGGAACGTTACATTGTCTATGATTGACAAATGTCAAATGTGCTTAATGTCAACCCTCTTTCTCGTCGCATCAATCCAACAAGCAGCACGTAGCATGAATCCTTAGATTTATATTATAATATGAATACTAACAATAATTGTAAAATAAATACAACAATAAACTAAAGAAGACCTACATATTGTTTTATTATAAAGGAGGCAACAATACAAACATGACACCGCGAATACACTCCGCTTACAACGACACGTTCCTACTGCATTTGCATATAACATTGTTGCTTCGATAGATGATAATTTTAATGAATTTATCGATAATTTATGGTATCGTGGAATTGACTGTGTTTTAAAATTTATTGATTTTCTGACTGAAGACGTTAGGAAGATTCATAAGATATTATTCGAAAATGTTAGGATGAAATTTTCACAAAAAGATGAGTTCGATTACGTTCAAGCATGGCAGTGTCACATATATATGATCTTTCCTTATGGAATAACAAATTTAGAGATCATTGTCATATCACAGGTCGTTATCGAGGCGCCGCACCTAAACATTGTAATTTACAGTATAAAGTACCAATATTTATACCAATTTTTTTTTTCACAATTTATCAGGCTACGACTGTCATTTATTCATTAAAAATTAGGGGAAATTCCAGGCAAGTTAACCATAATTCCAAAAAGTAAAGAAAATACATTTTGTTTTCTAAATTCATATTAATCAATGATAGTTAATACGTTCATGTTAGATTTTTAGATTCATTTAATTTTTAGGTACTAGTTTAGACAAACTTGCAGAAACTATGGCCATTGAAGATTTAAAAAATATGCGTTACCATTTTCCAAGTTATGATCACTTTCGGTTGCTTACACGAAAAGTTGTATTTCCTTATGACTACATCAGGAACTGGAAATGCTATGACAAAACTGTCTTGCCATCACAGCGTTTCTATTTTAATTCTTTAACCAATGAAAGTATTTCCTCGGAGGACTATGAACACGCTAAGTTAGTGTGGAATGCATTTAACATAGAAATAGAATAGAATAGAAAGATTATTTATTTAGTACGGAACACAAGACAACACAAAGAAATAAACACAAACAAGCAACACAAAAAAACAAGGTCAATAAAAAAGTAGTAATAATAAAAAGTACAAATACACAATTTCAACGGTGTTGTCGAGCATACAGTACCAAAAAGGTCACCAACTCAGCATATGCTAGGTGTGGTACACCCAGCGCTGGTTTTCAGTTGGAACCCCACAGTGACACACGGACGTAGGCAAGCATATATACACATAAATATTTATAACATGTTAGTAACAATAATTAAAATACTTAAAATAACGATACAAGATAATTACAAAGTAATATATCTATCAATGCAGCTATAGAAAAAAAGAAAGATGTGAAGGGTAAGAATAAATATAAAAAATGTCATTTGGGTTGAAATAAAACGGGAAACCAGCACAATATCTAACTCTTTAACAAAGAATACTTTGGCTCGTGACCTTCTAAGGAAATTTATTTAACTTGAAGTGCCAGTCAGTGAACCAAACTCAGCCTGTAGCAAGCGGGGAATAACGTAAGTACTATTAATAATTTATATAAATGTAAAAACTAAAATAAACTGTTAAATTAAAATTGCGTGATAAATGAACTAAAAAATAAATAATTATATAAAAGACTTATCAATATCTATAGAATTAAAATTAATCTGTGAATTTAAAATGAATGATTTTAAGTGGATTCTAAAAGCGGTAATTGTTTTCAGGTTTCTGATCGGCGGAGGGATGTTATTCCAACATTTGGAAGCTGCATAACGAAAACTACCCCGGAAGGCGGCAGTGCCATGCTGCGGTATAGCCAGTTGCTGCGCACAACGTCTACCCTCGCGTTGCCGGTGATCGTTTACCCACCTTAGTTTCGAGTGCAGGTATGAAGGGCATTTATATTTAATTACGCCAAAAAGAAGACACGCAAGATGTAATTTACGCCGTGATTTCATTTTAAGAATATTATGTTTATTTAAAACGGGTGTGATGTGGCTCCTTGGTGGTACATTAAAGCAATATCGTGCGCAGGCATTTTGCACTCTTTGGATCAGCCTCTTGGTGCGTGCTAAGAGTCTAGGTCCTATAACAGTGTCCGCGTAATTGAGTTTAGACAAAACCAGGCTGTCGACTAGCTGCACTCGTAATTCCTCGCTAATGTATGGACGCATTCTGTATAGGACTTTTAACTTATAAAAGCAAGATTTAACGCAGTTCGAGATGTGAGTCTCAAAGTTTAGACTTTCGTCAACGATTACCCCTAAATTCCGCGCCTCTCTGACGCGTTCAATAGGTTGTCCCATAACAGTTACGTCGCCATGGTTCAAGTTGACCTTACCCAGCTGACCTTTTGAACCGTAAAGTATATATTTAGTCTTGGCTGGGTTAAGGAAAAGAGAGTTTTGTTCTGACCAATCTACTATCCTTACTAAATCTTTATTGATAGATTTTAGTGCATCTTCACATTCGCGTGGTTTAAAGGAAATATATAATTGCAGGTCATCTGCATACATATGGTACTTGCAATTTTCTATGGCTTTAACTATGTCGGCGCAGTATAAACTGAATAACGTAGGGCCCAATATAGATCCTTGTGGAACGCCCCTCTCCACAGCAGATATATCCGAAAAGATACTAGATCCATGCGCTCCGCGAGTTTCGACAAGTTGGTAGCGATTTCGGAGATAGCTGTCAAACCATTTAATTGTGCGCGCATCAAACCCATAGTACGACATCTTTGAGAGCAGGAGAGTTAAATTTATACTGTCAAATGCCCTAGAATAGTCCAGCAGGACCATAAGTGTACAGCAACCCTCATCCTGAGCTGACAAAATATCATCCGTAACATCTAAAAGCGCGGTTGTAGTACTGTGACCTCTTCTAAAACCTGATTGCTTCTCAGGGAGTATTCTATTTTTCTCGAGGTATTCTATAAGTTGGGCGTTTATTATTTTTTCGACTATTTTTGAGAGAAAAGGCAATATGCTAATTGGTCTTAGATCTTTTATATTGTTAGGGTTTGCTGTTTTTGGTATAGGGCGCACAACTGCTGTTTTCCAAAGTTCAGGGAAGGTAGATTGCGAGATAGAAGCATTAACAATAGACGTGAGCGCAAGTAAGGTATGAGGCAGTGTCAGCAGAAACATGTTTAAAGTAATGTGGTCGAAGCCTTCAGCATTTGATTTTATTTTAGATAAAGTCTTAGTAATATCAGTTTGTTCTACAGTTTTAATAGAAAATACGCAATCACTATATCTGTGCCATTCGTAGTACGTCAAGTAGGATAAAGGAACCGTAACATCTCCTGGAATATTTAAGAAATGAGAATTAATTATATTCGGGTCATTGAAATGTTGGGGTAGTTCTTGTTTATTTTGAAAAGGCAATAAGGTTGACTTAAGGTTTTTCCATAGAATAGTGGGATTTTTAATTTGTTTATTAATATTTAATTTAAAATAAGCCGACTTTTCATAAAATAGTGATTTATTTACTAGAACTTTTAATTGTGCATAGTACTGTTTTTTACTGTCCGTTTTCATGCGTCTATACCTCACATGGGCCTGATCGCGCAAACGCATCATCAATTTAATATTTTCAGTTATCCAAGGATAACGTCTTTCCCTTAAAACCAAAGCTTTACTCGGTGCGTGCTTGTCAAAAAGAGATAATATATTTCCACTAAATTGAAATGCTGCATCATTGATGTCGTCAATCATCGATGTCGCAAACCAATCAGTGGAGTTCAAATCCTCAATAAAAGCCTCATTATTCATCTTGTCCAGATTTCTACGTAAGACATACCTGGGAACTATTTTTTCTTTCCTAAAGTTAAAAACCGTAGAAATAAAAGCATGTGCACCGAGTGCCTCGATCCACTCCACCGCTTGACTAACCACAGTTGCGTCTGTGCATACCAAATCTATTAACGTCTTGCTAGTAGATGTGAAATGAGTAGCCGACTGTACCGTTTGATTTAGGCTGAGACTGTTAAGGAACGTGTTTAGTTTTGCGGTTTTAGGGTCTGTGAGATTGAGACAGTTGATGTTAAAATCACCGAGCAAAATGAAGTGATTGCACGTTGACAACGAACTAAGAGACAAAGTTAACGCGTCAAGGAAAACATCAACGTTAAACCATGGCGGCCGATAGGCTGTTCCAATTCCAATTTTAGTCCCGTTAATGGTCATTATTAGCCACATTTGCTCGACTGAGGTGTGAAGGGGATCGACAGGGTGTGGGTGATAGCGTACTGTAATACCTCGCTTAATATAGAAGCCCACACCGCCGCCGCGGCCGCCGCGTACGCTAGTCGGGCGCGGCACATGTCGCAGCCGGTACCCAGGCACCACGGGCGCGCGACCCTCCTCGCCAAGTTTGAGCCACGTTTCGTTAATTGCCATGAGGCAAACGTTATGACGCTCCATTGCGACTATAAGTTCATCATGTTTAGTGCCTAATGACCCCGCATTAAGAAAACCTACGGTTAGGTGTTTATTTATCATATTGCAATAAACAAAAGACAATTATAAGTACCCATCATTAACAACAAAATGTTTATAATTATAATATTAACATAGAATACGCAATTTACAGAAAAAATGTATGTGCAGTAGAATAAAATGTAATATATACGTATGTTTAAATATAAGAATTGTAGTATATAGCTGTTTAGTGTGGTTAAACGTATTATAATATTTGAACTTGTATCACTGTAGGCTATACCAACACTGTGAGTGTACCCTCTCGATACTGTATGCCACGACCAGAAAGATATTATGTACAACTCAAGTGACGTAACACAATATGACACATAGAAAATTTTAGAACAAATAACAAAGAAGCGACAGTTTCTGAAATGTGTTATCAAACTGATATACTGCCAAAATTTCGGGTGATATCCATGTTTGACCGTATTCTTAGAGACTTAGCGCCATCCTCCTTTCTCATGTATATCCGGCCGTCTTTCGTCCACACATATTTAAACTTGTGTCGGGCACCGGCCTCGCGCGCATTAAAGTATATTTTACTGTTGGTCGGAGTCAGCCGCTCGTTGATAAAGAACCGGTTTGAGGGGCCGGGTAAGTCGATGTCCGCTGTCGTTAGGCCGCGTCGCACGCGCGCCGCTCTCAACAGTTGGTCGCGGGCCGCGCGCCGGGCTAGCCGCACGGCAAGCGCGCGCGGCCGTTGTGTATTAGTTGAAGACCCCTCGGTAAAGTTGCGGCGTACCATGCCGAGTCGTTCCGCATATACAATGTCGCGCTCGTCCATGTTGACGCCCAACTTGACACATACCAATTGGAGGAGATGTATCGGGTTCTCATCCCTCGTCTCCGGAATGCCCGTAACGATTACGTCATTCAGCAGCAAGTCCTGATCACGTTCATTGAGCTGCGACTTCAGCTCGGCGATAGTCCCCTCAAGGTGGTCGTAGGAAGATGGGTCTTTATCTTCAAAGCGCTTCTCTAAACAAGCTACTCTGTCTTCGACGACGTCTACCCGCTCCCTGCATGATTTGACGTCCTCCCTAAGGCCAGACATCTCCTGTCTGAAGTCCCGCAGCTCCACGCGCATGGCACTTAGTTCCTCTCGGAAGCAGCGTATCTCGTGAGCCACATTTAGTTCGACAGTTGGAGTCTCCAGAACGGGAACTATACTATCCGAAGGCGCTGGGGTGGCGATGTCTATTGGCGTGTTTACATTGTCACCCGCGCCATCACTTGCGGACACTGCTTTGACTGGCGTGGCCGAGTTGTCGGTTTTAGGGATCTTTGCTTTGCACCCCGGGCACAGCCAGTTAGGGGAAAACCGTGCTGACGTCATCCCAACACATGCGGAGTGATAGACCCCGGGACACTTGGTGCAACGTATGCAATCCGCTGAGCCTGCCATAAACTTGCCGCAACCGCCACACTTTGCCATATTTCCTGCTTGCACTAATTAGCTTATGTACCGATTAATAGTTGGCCGTGCTTGCACCCGCAAGGAGTCACAGTGCAGTATACCAAGGTATATTACAAATTAAAGTTTTAGTTTTTATTTTCTTTATGCTTTTAGGTTATGACACACGCACTGCACACACGCACTTTCAATTTTATGGCTTTGTCTTACTGAATTATTATTTCGTTTATTTTTAATATTTAATGTATCTTTGGTTTTATTTAAGATAATAAATGTAAAGAAAAATACTTGTTTTTTATTTACGCAACAATCAAACACGTCAGCTGTTACCGGCGTCCGTATGTCAATCCGCAAACATAAACCATTTAGGTGAATATACTGACTTATATTTCAAAACAGATGTACTTCTACTTACCGATATATTTCAAAAGGTCCGGAAAACTTGCAAGTTAAATTTTAAATTTATCTTTTGATGCCATGCTTTTAAAAACTGGTGTCCGATTAGAGCTCATAGATGATCTGACTATTGTGCGAATGATTCAAAATGGTATAAGAGGAGAGTTATGTGTGTGCTCACACGGCTCTTTGGTCAACTCATCCCGCTAAAAACAGTTCCCGCGGGCTCAGTTGACCATAACATATCATCACGCCTGTATCCCCGAAGGGATAGGCAGAGGTGTACCAATGTACACCCACAAATCGCCGATATGTTTTAGTCCCATGTAATAGGGGGCGAGCCTATTGCCACTTACCGGGCACAAATCCAAACTCCGACCTGCTACTGAATAAGAGAAGAAATTCGAAGAAGAGAGAAATTCATAGAAAAACCCAATAACACCTTGGTCGACGCGGGAATCGAACCCAAGACCTCCAGCGTAGCAGTCGCGCTTAGTGCCACTAGGCCAACGGGCTCAGTTGACCAAATTACTTATTTTAATATTTTTCTTTGGTCAACTGACCCCGCTTCGAAATTAGGCATAATTATATTCTATACTAGCTGTGCCCGCGACTTCGTCCGCGTGGAATAGTTACTTTTCGGGCAGCATATTTAGAATTAGGTTTTTATACATATACTTTCGCTTGGGTAGCTATAAATTTAATTTACAGATGCTTCTCTGTATACGATATTTGACGTATGGCCATCGGGGATGAAAGCATACAGGCTCCTAGGATTGATTGAAACAGCTGATACTTAGATCTACACCCACAACTTTCAACGTCTGACCTTGGGCTTTATTAATCGTCATCGCAAAACAGGCTGACTGGAAACTGGACTCGTTTAAAAGTAAATGGGAAATTATTTAGAATGAGAGGAATCCGAATCATTTCTATCTTGCCTTTCCTCTCAAAAGTCCTTGAACGTCTAGTCCATATGCAGATTAGTGCATTTCCTTCTAAATTTAACCTTCTCAATCCCTTCAAGTCAGGTTTTAGACCTGAACATAGCACTACCACAGCTCTGGTTCAAATTACGGATGACATTAGATCAGGCATGGAAATCGGTAATCTACCGGTACTTGCATTGCTGGATTTCAGCAATGCCTTTAATACTGTTGATTTCGATATTTTACTTGGCATATTGTGCTCCCTTCCCTCAACATATCTCCACCGGTAATTATGGTTTCACAGTTACTTACACGGTCGGCTGTAACGTATTCGCATCTTAATCGAGTAAGCCGTTTCTGAGATTAGCGTGCAAAAACACACAGACAAACAGACAAAAAAAAAAAATTATAATTTCAGGTTCGGCATCGATATTATAACAACCCTTGCTACTTCTTTTGTTTATATTTCCATTGTACAGACACCACTTTTCTACAATTTTATTATATGTATAGATGATTTTTCAAATTGACATAACTTTTTTATTTATGTACCGATTGACATGAAATAAACATTAAATGTTAAGTGAAGCTTACAACAATATATTCGTGAAAACCGCATCTTAATCGAGTAAGCCGATTCTGAGATTAGCGTGCACAAACACACAGACATACAGACAAACAGACAAACAGACAAAAAAAATAATAATTATAATTTCAGGTTCGGCATCGATATTATAACAACCCTTGCTACTTTTTTTGTTTATATTTTCATTGTACAGACACCACTTTTCTACAATTTTATTATATGTATAGATTTTTAAATTTATGTACAGGCGAGTAGTATATTATTGGGCATTCTGTCCCACTTGTTCGCTCATGCTTGCGCATTCGCGACGTGGGACAGAATACCCAATAATATTTCTGGTAATTAACACGACGTTTGATGGAATACGTAATAAAGTTTTATAACGGCAAATTAATAAATAAATACTGAATGAATGCAAACCAGTAGAATTTAGCATCACGCGACCCGCTTATAGTTGTGATTTGAAACGCAAAACGGTTGCAGTAAACTTCATGCGAAAGGTTTCGGCTGAGAAATGAAACATCATGTTCAATATAATATTTTATTAAACGTATATATATATATATAGGTTAATTGGACATAAATGTTGGTTGGCTCTCACACATTGCATCCACCGATTGCACTAGAGACTGAAGCTTGCGCCATTGCGGTGTATCGTCGTCCGTTTGGAACTTTATCCGAACCAATGCTTTCTTCCAGAGATCAAGTGAATCAGTATTGCGTGCATCGTTGGTTTGGTAAACTTTCAAATCGATTAGGTAGTCACCCACCGCGTTTATTATTCGCCGTTCGTTACCGTTTGCGACTCTATTAACGAAGAACGAAGACAATGCGACCGAGGAAGGATCTTTAGAGTCGCTACGGTCACGACTAAGGTTGAATATGTCCAACGACTTCGCCTTTTTTCTGAAACAAGCAATCATTTTTAATTCGTTGTAAATTACTTATCAGAATATGAAAATGAACGTGAAATAAGTTAACCGATGCTGTATGAACATATCAAAGGTAAGTAAGTTGAAATTTATATAAACGTAAACAACGTAGAAATTAATCATTGATATAATAATATATGTAAGTAGATACATCATTAATACATAAAAAAATTGTATAATTACCTTAAACTAGCCGAGGATTTCTTGGCGGAAGTAGATTTACGCTTGCTTGAAGGGGTAGAATTGTTCGGTTGGAGCTCAGCATTGCGTTCAACATCTGTAGAGATGCGGCGTTGTTCACACTCAGAGTCAGACCTAGAAAATTATTAAACATGTTTCAATAAGTTTAAGTACTGTATGTCACTTGATTTTTTTATAATAAAAGAAAATAAAATGTTTTTACTAATTTACTAAGTGGTAATAAACTTTTAATGTTCTGACTTATAAGAAAACTATAAGATTCAATAGGATGAATGCAAAGAATTAGTTACATATGATTAAACGTATATATCAGTAAATTTAAATTTAGTTGAATAAATAAATCAATAAAAAATATAAAGACTTACATTTTAAATAGCAGTCACTCGAAGTATAATTAAAACAATATAACTATTACTGGATGCACTATAGGTACTGTAGAATGCTTGTACTGTAGCGATGAACTTGGTTCTCAACTGAAGCTCGAACTCGATTCCGATGTATTGAGCTCCGAAACGCTACCTTATAAGTCAGGTTAGTCATGTAAATTTGCTAAATTAAAAGGAAGTTTATTTCATAAAACAAAAAACAAGTGAGACATTTCTTATTTGTCCGTATTATACTTAAAGAAAAATTATGACTCTGAACTTTTATTTGCTAATGCAGCAAAAGGATTCAGGGCTGTCAATATAATTATCATACATGTAGCACTGATTATCGATGAACTATCTCATTTTTACTGTTAAAGTGTGAAAGTGCCGTTTTAATAAATTATTTACTACAACCTGACTTATTAGTTTAAATATTATACTTTAATATTAATTATCAAGTTGTGGTAAATTCTATGAAGAGGGTTGACAGACAATTATAAAACATCTCATATCTACGGTGTAATTACATGTAAAGAAATATTAAGAAATATAACGATTATAATAAATTATCACTAAGGGATTAAAAAAAAAAATCTTTACTATAATTTGGTTCCAAAATTTGTATGCTATAATAAATATAATCAATCAATTTAAAATATCCACGTTATCAATGAAATGATTACCGAATATTAAATCTCCTCCTTTTTGGAAGTCGGTTAAAATGTAGTAAAAATTTAATTATAATAATATTATGATTGATTTGCATTTGTTTGTCAACCCTGGTTGAAATTGCATTCTTGCAATATGCAGTTGTGTACTGCGCAATCATAGTACTTATTGAAAATCATCAATTTTTTCATTTTTCCGGTGTGAGGTTACAATTATTAATACGACACTTTTGTTTTGAGCAAATACACGTTAGGTATCACTATTGACAAATGTGTCTTTAATTTATAAAACTGAATACATGATTTGTTTTAAATGAACTAGACTAGTAACTAAATATAAATTATTATATTACGAATTTTTACATTAACAAGGATTACGATGAGTTTTTCGACGCCTGTAAGTTTTTATTTATGTAAGTTTTTAATTTTAATATACTTAGAGTTTGTTCTTATATTAGATTTTACTGTGTATCAATAAAGAAAAACATCCCAATCATTATAATATTTATAGTAATTGCTCGCAGAATTATTAAAAGGTAATTGTTAGATGTAATTTTCATTTGATTTACAATGGTGCATTTTTACTAAACATTATTTAAATATCAGAATAAGTCATTATCAGAATTAACAAATATAATAATTGTTGATTTTTTTTTCTTTTCAGACGAACTATTAAGAATAAAATTCTGGATCAGCAGAGGGGGCATCCAGAAGCATAAAATACGCAAGAAGAGTGTTATCTTACCTGGACATCTAATAGAGACAGAAAGACACAAATAAATAGAGACACAAAGAAATTATTGTCATGTTAATATTTGAAGGTTAGTAATTTTTTATCATATTATCATGTTAGTGATCAAATTTTTATCCGAATGAAGGTTTCATAGTTTCTTGAAATTATATTTATTATTATTTGTAGTTGTAATTTGTGTTTTTTTCTTATCTTATCTCCTATAACGAAAGTATAAGGCGTTTATTAAAATCATTTTATCTAAGTATATTAATTTTAAATTCTGTCTCTGTTTTCAGAGTCTGGTGGTTTGCAAGCTGACCAACAATAAATTGAAAGCGTGAAGTTTAGAAAACCTACTTGCTGTAATCACGGGCTATAATCATATCTACATACAGTTACAAATTTAATCTATATATATATATATATATATATATATATCCAGATAGCAGGTAATTCATTACTTTTTAAGATTATTTGTTAACGTATTTCTGAAAATGCCATTCTGCTCGGGTTGCAACATTGAGGTAGATTTTCGTCGTTGGTGTAACCATCTGCGAACTAATAAACATAAAAATAATAGTACTATACGTATCAATGATAATGTCGAAATGATACATTCCTGTTTGAAAGGACGTATTACAAGTTATCGGATTACCACACCTAAAACTGAAATAAATATTTACCCAGAGATTTTTTTTAAAAGTATTAATGATCAGGTTAAATCTTTAATTGATAGTTCGCTTCAAAAACATTATTCTGTTAAAATTAATTTTGAATACTTCGCTTATTTTTTAATGTTTAAAAATGATGTACAAGAGTTAAAGTCTTTTGCAACGAAAAATTTCATTATTCATTTGAATTACAATTTCAAGTCTATCTATGAAAAAGCTGGATCGATTTTATTAAAAAAAATTGATGATTTTCAAGAAAGGGATAGCGGATGGACGTTTTTAAATAATTCACATCTAGAAATTAATATTAATAAATACCAACCTCTCAGTGGATCGCAATTTATAGATTTACCGAAATATATTATAAATAAGAAAGCATGTTTGAATATTCGCAATAATGACGAGTGCTGTTTTTTGTGGTGTGTAGTTGCCGCTTTATATCCAACCAAGAAGCATCCTGAGAGAGTAACATCGTATCCTCATTTCCGCGACGTTTTGAACGTAAATGATATATCATTTCCAATTACTTTTTCAGATATAAGTACCTTTGAAAAAAACAATCCTTTTTTAAATATTTATATTTACGGTTTAAGAGATAGTAAGACTATAACGGGTCCTCTATACAAATCCGATAAAATTTATCATAAATCCAAGATAATTCATTTACTGTTTTTGGAAAATTCAAAATCGTCTCATTATTGTCTCATTAAAGATTTGACACGCCTCGTAAAAAGTCAAATAACAAAGCATCATAATAAGATATATTTTTGCGAAACCTGTTTAGTGTTTTTCCCTAGTGAAGATCGTTTTGAAAAACATTTGTGTGCGGGGGTTGTTACTGTTTTGCCCGATAAAGGAACATTCTTACAATTTAAAAATTATAACAAAAAACAAGACGTTCCATTCATTATCTATGCTGATTTCGAAACATTACTCGAACCGATTTCCGGCCATGAATCGGACACCGCTAATACGTCACGCTTACAACGACACATTCCTTCGGCCTTCGCATATAATATTGTTTCATCATGCAATGATAATTTTAATGAATTCAAAACGTATCGTGGAATTAATTGTGTGTCCAAATTTATAGAATTACTAAGTGAAGACATAAAGAGAATTTATAACATTTTATCTCAAAATGTTTCAATTATATTTTCTGAGAAAGACGCAATGCATTACGAAAAAGCTTGGAAATGTCACATATGCGATAATCTTTTGTGGAATAATAAAGTCAGAGATCATTGTCATATTACTGGTCGATATCGTGGTGCAGCTCATAGACATTGTAATTTACAATATAAGATGCCTATGTTTATTCCAATATTTTTTCATAATTTGTCAGGTTACGACTGTCATCTTTTTATTAAAAAATTAGGAGAAACGCCTGGCAAGTTAAATATCATCCCTAAAACAAAAGAAAAATATATTTCATTTTCTAAATTTATGCATATCAACGAGAATGAATACGTACAAATTAGATTTCTAGATTCATTTAATTTCTTAGGCACTAGTTTAGATAAGCTATCAAAAACTATGCAAATTGATGATTTTATTAGCTTGCGTTTTCATTTTCCTATAAATGATCAGTTTAATTTACTTACCCGAAAAGGCATTTATCCTTACGATTACATGAGTAATTGGCAATGCTATGAAGAAAAAACGTTACCAGCAAAAAAATTATTTTTCAACTCTTTAAGTAATGAACATATTTCACAAGAGGACTATGATCACGCTAAATCGGTATGGCGCAAATTTAACATAAAGACGATGGGTGAATATACTGACTTATATTTAAAGACTGACGTACTATTACTTACGGACATATTTCAAAAGTTTCGAAAAACGTGTAAGTTGCATTATAAGCTCGACCCCGCGTTTTATATTACTGCTCCTAGTTTATCGTTTGATGCAATGCTTTTAAAGACAGGTGTTAAGTTAGAACTCATAACAGACCTATCTATTGTGCGTATGATTCAAAGCGGTATTAGGGGAGGTTTATGTATGTGTTCCCATCGCTATGCAAAAGCTAATAATCAATATATGTCATCATGTGATGCAACGAAACCACGGAGTTTTATAAGTTATATAGACTGTAACAATCTTTACGGCTATAGTATGTGTCAGTATTTACCTCACTCAGGTTTCCGATTTTTAAATCAACATGAAATAGATCAGTTAGACATAGAAAATATTGAAGATAACGCAGAATGGGGATATATACTAGAAGTAGATCTCTTGTACCCTGAAACGTTACATATTTTACACAACGACTTACCTTTTTGTGCGGAAAAATGCATACCGCCAGGAGGCAAAACCGAAAAACTTATTTCAAATCTATACAATAAGTATAACTATGTGATTCATTATGTACACTTAAAGAAATGTCTTGAACATGGTTTATTATTACGTAAAATACATAGAGTCATTACGTTTCGACAAAGTTCATATTTAAAGGAATATATTGAATTAAATACAAAATTACGACAAAACGCAAAAAGCGTATTTGAACAGGATTTCTTTAAGTTATTAAACAATAGCGTATTTGGAAAAACTTTAGAGAATACTGAAAAAAGAGTGACTGTTCATTTAGTAAACTCATGGAATAGTCCAAATAATAAAACCAAAAAATATATCTGTGCTGAAAGACTCATAAGCAATCCATATTTTCATAGCGCTTCAGTTTTATCAGAAAACTTAGTAGCAATACAAATGAAACCTGATCATTTAATATTAGATAAACCAATATACATAGGCTTTACAGTTTTAGAACTATCTAAATCACACATGTATCATTTTCATTATAATATAGTTAAGCCTTTTTACGGCGACAGAGTACAATTATGCTATACAGACACGGATTCTTTTGTATATATTATATACACGGATGATTTCTATAATGATATTAAATATAAGTTTTTACAGTACTTTGATACTAGCAACTACAACATTAATAATGAATTTATGATACCGCAAATTAATAAAAAAGTCCCGGGACTTTTTAAAGATGAAATGGGTGGCGAACTGATTACTGAATTTGTTGGTTTGAGGTCTAAGTTATATTCAATAAAAACGATGAATAATGTCATTAAAAAAGCAAAAGGAATTAAGTCTTGTGTGGTACGTGACTTAACTATTGATGATTATCAGCATGTGTTATTTAATAAAGACATAATCCATCGAAAAAATATCTTATTCAAATCCATTAAACATGAAATATTTACACAAAGTGTGAATAAAATAGCACTATCAAGTAATGATGATAAACGTTTAATATCCAAAGGCAATGTTGCAACTCGAGCATGGGGGCATTCTTCTATTTTAAAAGGTAATTTAAATAATTAATATTATAGTGTTAATAATAGTTGATGTTTGTATCATTGTTTTATTACATAACGAGTATTATTTAAGATATTTAAAAACTTTAAATGTTATGTATATATATATATATATATATATTCCTAATAAAATACTTATGCTTGTAATATTTATATTACATATATATTTATATTTATATTAAAGGAGGTTTAATTTATAAATACATGTTAATAAACAACATCTTTTGAGTACCAACTTGTTTTATTAAACTGTCTAAGCTAAATATATATAATAATCTTTACCTTAATTGTTTTATTTTCCTTAAAAAATTGTTTTATAATATTCGTGATTGCAATGATTCGATATTATAGGTATTATTCATACAATGTGTACATGTTTTGCGTAAATGATGACAGTTCATTGCTCTTTACCGTATTGTATTTACAAGGTTGCAGTTTATAATTAAGACTAATACCTTTTTATTATATAGAGCTCTAAGTCCATTTACAAAGAGCGGTTTTTAAACAACTAATCTGCAGACCTAATTAAATGCAAAGCTAACAATTTTAGCGTCTTATATAAAGTTGATTGTTGGTTTCGTTTTTATTATTTACGGAATATTACTATAATTAGAGCTCTTCACTAAGAATAATTGTGTATAATCACGAGTAGCGAACGCTTATTCCTTTACTATAAAATTGCTGCATATTATACATAATCATGTCAACGGTAAGTAAGTTAATTTAATCTGACGTACTTTTGAATTACGTATGTGCACATCAGTATTGAAATTATATTTTGTTTATCTTTTTGTTTCAGATATCTGACTCAGAAATTGTGTTTAGCCAGTATGCTCAGGATCCTTACGAAGGATTCTCTGAGCTGTGCCGCAGTGAACCAGAACTATGTAAACCGAAAGAGAAAAAACCGAAGCAGCGTCGCAGAGAAACGTTAAAAAAACAGAATGCCACGAAATCTTTTGTTGTCAGCCGATTACAACGACGAGGTCTAAAATTAATCAAAATTTCTGTTATCGATCTCTGCAACAACAATCAAACAAGTGACAGCGAAAGTGAAAATGAGAATGTTGTGATAAGCGCTCAGTACATCGTAAGGGACGCCATGGACAGTGTTATGGATGAAACTGAATCTTTAGTTAGGAAGATTTCGAAATCTTTAATTGAAGGTGATTTTTAATAATTTAGATGTAGTACAGTTTTTTATTATTATATTTTTCATATCTTTGTTGTATTTGTATTTCGTTGTATATATATATATATATATATTGTTTATTCGTTTAATTTATAGTGTTTAGGTATTTGCGATGTGTAATGAAATAAAAATTCAATTTTAATATAAAAGTTAGTTTTATTAAAAAGTCGAAATGTAAACAATACACTTTATTACCACTCCAAATACTTTTTCAAACATAATACATTTTTTAGAGCACATTGTTTTGAGTGTATACTACAATTAAAATTAGTTTTTTCGTTACAGTATATCTTATGCATTTCAAGCATATTTGAACACTGATCTTCACTAAGATCTAACACTTTACAATTTTTGCAAATGTCTTTTATCCACTTCACCTTCTCCAAACCTTTGACTAAAATAGTTTTGTTTTCTAGATAGGGAATGATTATGCGATAAAATTCTCTGTAGTCAATATATCCTTCGTTCCAACGAATACCTCTATTCTTTTCCAACCATTTTACTTGTCTTTTTTCATCTGTAGTTAAATATTTAAATAAATATGGAGGCTTCACTAAGAATAATTGTGTATAATCACGAGTAGCGAACGCTAATTCCTTTACTATAAAATTGTTGCATAGATCTTTGAAACCTTGAACGTCTAATATGATGGTATCCTGATTCATGATATTTTTTTCACAGTATTACTCAATGGTTTATATTCAATTATACAGTCGTTTAATATAAGACAGTAGGCAGCAGTTTGATCAGGTATGTCAGAATCACTTTCAATTTCCACTCTAACGTCCACAACCGGACCCGCCTTCAAATTATCTGGCTGTCTAGAGCAGTCAACAACAAATAAAGGTGCTAAGTCTTTAAATTGCTTCTCACTTAACAAGGGCTCTGAACGACGTCCGTAATATGACTGTTGAAATTTAACATATTGTTCGTATAATAAAGCAATTTTATTGTTTGCGAAATTAGCGTTTAGGTTCTCATATGGGAAGTATGTTGAATTAAGATACACTCTAACGCTGCGAAGATGACAGTGATCAAACTGAGACATGTCAGCACTTGAATTATTTTTTCTATTTGTCTGTAGACCAACAATAATATATCTTGGTTTTTCTATTTGAGAGGAAGTTTTAATCGCCCAAGTATGTTTCGTAGTTTTAGGTAAAGTTGGATATTCATACAAATCCCAATTTCTAAATATCACTTGAAGCGCTCGATCTCTTTCCAACAGTTTCAAGAAATTAATTTTTTCCTTATCTGATATTTTGATATGGGGAACACGCCAAATAATTTTGTTAATTTGAATGTCTTCTATAATTTCACCGGTATTGAGTTTTACGGCATTCAAGTTTGTATTACTTCTTAATAGTATTAGTTCATGTCTACAATTTATGACAACTTTTTTGAAATCTTCCGCGAAACCCATTATGTTACAAAGTGGTATAGAAGCAGAAAAGTTTCCTCCATTAATATTTTTTATACCGTCAATATTCCATCCCCAAGAATTAGCTATCTTTGATTCACTTTCGTTCATCGATATTAAAGATTTCATGGTGGTAGTTACGCCTGCATTCTTTATTTTGTCTATTTCCACTCCATTTAGCTCGTATCTTATATCTTGAAACAAGTACAGTAAAGCGTTATTTGTAAACTGAACGCTAGCAGCAGGATCCTTTGAATCTTTTTTTCTAACGATGAGAGTTCCTTCCAAATACAAGGTGCTTGCTGATGGTAGTACATATAGATCCTGTTGATTGATGGGTATACGGATTTCATCATTTCTATTAAAACTAGTTACGTAGGGTTTATAAGAATGATATTCAATGCCTTCTACACTATTATCATAAGAGGGAGTCGATAAAACATCTAAAATATTCATTTTAATAAGCCGATTGCTTTTAAGAATGCCTTATTTTCTTTCGTTAATTTTATTTTCTTCTTAGAGCGAGCTCTTGTATGATTGATTCCTTGATTCCAACTGACGTGTTTAGTATGTTGATGCTCATATTTATTATAGTTAATCATTTCTTCTTCTAAGATGTAAATACAACTGTACTTCTTCACCACGTAAATTGATTAAATGATTATTTATATCTAAAAGTCTAATATTTATGCAACTTATGTTGCTCTGGTTAATGGGGAAGTAAATAGCGTTTTTGGGTATTTCTATAATCCGATATCCAGGTGGTACGTTTAGTGCAAATTCGTGAATAATGTGACTTGATTCACCGTTTATGTATGAGCCGCTTACAATGTCACATTCAACCCTGATCACGGTTGTTGGTAAAATGTTTACTGGAAACTGTGACACATGCCATTTATTGGCTTCCAAAATTTGTTTTTCGAACCCCAACAACCTTCGAAAAGTATTTTTCTTCATAAAATTTATATCTTTTGTACAGTACAAAGTAGCTTTCAATGTGTTGTTATTACACTGAAGTTTGATTGATGCATCTCTTAGTTCAGATTTTAAGTAATCATTAATATCTTGTAATTCATAAGTTCCTTCAGGTACTTCAATAACACCATTAGATCCATAAAATAACTTGTTGTTCGTTTTATCAATATTCGGAATGGAATTAAATGTTGAAATGTGTAATAAGGCACATTCATACTGTCCATCTAATTGCAAGGTGTTAGGATAGTAAGTGGATAAACTTGACGAATTTCCTGTTATTGACAAAGTGACTGACATCTTGCGAATGGGGAGAATAAAAGAAAGTTATATATTTTATATGTTTTTATTCCAAAAATTCTTTAAATATTTCAAGCATAAGTGTCCACAATTAACAGTATTGAATGACTGATATCTAGTATAGTTGTAAAAAACATTACAATTCTTAAAATAACGTATCATTTCCTTAGGGGGTTTTAAATCACCAAAACTATCAAAATATTCACAATAGTCGTATACTTTAACATAAGCCACCCAGTGCGTCCCTTCGTTCCTAGACTCGTCCAAATTAACAATACCACATTCGATATCTTTTGGTGCAGTTGGTAATTGATCTCTCATAAAAACTCCTCTGAAGTAAGGGATGTCACATGCGTACTGTATTATGTCTATATTACTTAGGGCACGATTAGGCAGCTTACATTTCAGTTTTTTGAAGATTTTATAAATATACCATGACCATTTCTGTGCGGTTTAATATATAACCCTTTGCCCAATGCTACACCCTCCATAGCTTTGTTATGTCGCTGTGTTTCTTGCAAATTTTTCTGAGCGGCTTTGTAATCATTAATGGTTTTTGCAATGCCTGCTGCACCCCCAGCTAAAGTGCCTAAAGCCGAAAGACCAGCAAATATAGGGATCAAAGGTAAAATACCCCCCGTTTTTGGGATAGGTATCATACGTGGTATCCGAATTTTCTTATTGTTTGGAAATACTTTCATAGCTGCCGAATAAGCAGCGTCGATTAATGATTTACTATCATGGTGTTTTAATTTCTTGAGTTTAGATCTTATTTTAGATACACATTTCTTGAATGTTTTGATGCCAGCACCAGTTTTAAGTTTGGCTTTCATTACTTTACTCACTAACCATGAGCTAAGCTTTTCACCTTTGCCCGCATCTTTTGATTTAAGTCGTTGTTTTGCCATATTTAGAAGTTGTAAATCAGCTTTATGACGTAGAGAAAGGTCTGTATGTTTTGCGTAAGCTATATCGTGTTGCATACAAGCGTCGTCTAACTTATTTACTCCTCGATCACCACGTAGTAAACGTTTTTCAAGTTTTGTGCCAGGCCCACAATAATTGTAACCAGGCAAATGAACTTCAAACGGTAAATTATTAATGATACTATTAACTAGTCCACCTCCTTGCATCACCAAAGTTGTAATGAAACAAATGTAACTAAACTTTCTATTTAATATAAACTTTAATCTAAAATTGCAGTTTTGTCGATCCAACTATTTTCTCCATTGTTTAGACCTAACCACTTCACAAACAACTTATTTCCTTTCTTTTTTAAAACTTTTTCAATTAAGTATACATCGGGATAGCTAGTTTTTTGCAATTCATGTTCGTAGAAAGTTCCCAATATAGCTTGCTTTCGTTGATCTTCTAAGTGATACGTAACTGGATGTGTGTTTTTAATACTTGTTATCGTAAAAAGTTCAGTTGACCAGTTAGGAGTATAACCTTTCTCAAAATGCTGTTTATATTTACTTATTCGAACGTAGTCACCTACATTGAGCTTCGGTGTCCTTACATTACTCATTACTGATGTATATTTGTATGTTTTTTTTATGTTATCTTTAATAAGCAGTTCGTTAGATTTATTTACATCTATCGGTTTAAATTGAATGGTACGATGCTTAGTATTATTATACGTTTTTAAGACAATCTCTAGTAATCCTAACCAGTAATAACTACCATTTAAACTAAAATATTTATACAATTTATTTTTGATTGTTTTGATAAATCTTTCAACGATCGAAGCTTTTTTGCAAGAAAAAGTAGAGTAATGGTTTATGTTGTATGTTTTCATAAGAGTTTTAAATGTGCAATTGTAAAATTCTGTTCCCAAGTCAGTTTGTAAATTAACAGGTTGACGATTACTGTTGTATAGTATAGATTCAAATGCATTAGTAACACAAATTTTATTTTTTGATTTTATAGGCACAGCCCAAGCATATTTTGAGAAGCAGTCAATCACCACTAAGATGTAGTTAAATCCTCTATTATACTTTTTTAAATTTTGCATATCTATCAGATCAGCTTGCCATAAGTCATCTATTCCCTTCATAATAACAGGTCTTCGAAGAAAATTTCGTCGTGCTTGTTTGTGTATTTCGTTAACTATTTGTTGTTTCGTCATTGTGAAGGTTTCTTGAGGAATTTATCTATTTCGGATTTGGTATAAAACTTGTCTTCCAAGTGAGACAAAACATCTGAAATCTTTGCTTTTATATCGAGTTGAACATAATGTTGCAATTGCCCAATCAGTTTATTTATTTCTTTCTTCATGTTATCTTGGGAATGATCCACATAATCCTTATTAGCAGCATCGTCTGCCTCTATGGGTGATCTTATTCCTCTTAATCTTGATGCTTTTAAATCAAACTCTCCGCTATCTGATTTTGTTAAGACATTATCATAACAATCAAAGAGTTCTGACAGACGCATTCTTTTGTGAATGTAGTGTCCGAATTTATCTACATTCATATTAAAAGTGTACTTTAGTCGAAGGTTAATAGTAAAATGATAAAATATTCATCAATCGAAATCATTTATTTTAGTGTTTATAATTTTACTTTCACGCAATTCTTCAATGATAGATATAATTTCATTGTCTAATCCAGTGTTGCCAGCATCGCGAGATGCAATTAATAATTTTAACCTCTCCACCAATTCATTTGGATCGTCCCAATATACATAATTTACGTTTGTTTTCCAAGTTTTTATTAAAGGTAGTCCTTTTCCTTTGTGCTGTGTTTGGAGTTTGAAAAGAGGTTTTATAATTTGTAAATATTTTTGACCTTTGTTACTTTTTATTGGTTTACTTGGATCATAGTCCCGACGATGAGCATTGGTATTTAGTAACATTGATTTATAATTTTGCATATCAGTGTCTGAAACCAAACTTAAATCTACGTCTTTTTTTAACAGTAGCTGTTTTATACCAGATGTATTTGGATATTTGCGTCCCGCTAGTATAATATATTCATCATCGATTGTAATGCGAGCTGATCCTAACATTAATTTCCCGTTTTCTACTCTGACGCCAAACGGAACATCTGCTAATGCTTCTGATGATATTGACCAGGATGATATATCACAACCTTGATTGCTTTCTACAAGTGATTGATATGAAGAATCACTATCGGTATCAGATTGAGATTCGACTGGATCGATATTATTTTTTAAACCAACTTTGTTTTTTTGCATTATAATTTCTTTGTTTGACACTTTAGCTTCTTCATCTTCTTCGGCAAGCAGAGAATGATTATTAGCGTTAGCAATTAACTTAAGAGGTTCAGTCACGGGCTTGAAAACTGTTTCCAATGCTTGCTTATTATCAATATCAATATTCCTCATCATTTTTACTTTTTTCTTTACAGCTTCTGCAGCATTCACAATTTGCCTTTTTATTGATTGTTCCATTGTGTTAAGAAGGTAGTGATCGAATGAGCTCTGTATGAAGAGTAACGAGGTCATAAAAATATTCTACTTAAATATAGGTTGTTTTAATCAAACACCACAAAAGTGTCAAACTTATTCCTATAACAGCCATTATTTTTAGAACAATCTTTATTGATCACAACATAATTAAAAGGTTCTTTCCAAATTTCCGAACACATTTCTCTGAATTCTAACCAAGTCATGTCAGTGCTAACGTGCTCCTCATAAACATGTCTTAAATTGATATCATCTTGCTTAAAGAGTATGATCAGGTTTGTATTGTCTCTAACTAACTGCTTAGGAATTTTACTATATGTTTGATTCAGATAAAAAGCATCAATGTTCTTGTGTCTTCCCATAGCAAAGTAATCACGCATATTATTTTGATTTTCACAAGCAACATCGTCAAAAATAATAATAGAATTTGGTTTTGCGTCCTGAACCCTTAGTACTTCTTCATTTCCCTGATATTTCTGAAGAGAAATAAGTGGTACAAGTTGTAAAACCTTTTCTAAAAAAACGTATTTCGGTTGTTGCAGGGTTTTTGAATATACATACACATTTTGAAATCTTAAACCATTTTCATGTAAAAGAAGACCAATTAATAAATTTGTTTTTCCACAGTTGGAAGGCCCGCATATGATGCATCGTATTGAATTAGGCAATAATTCGCTATGACGAAAAGCGGTCTTACAAACTTCCTCGCAGATTGTGTTAAAGCGCAGCGACTGTGGTTGTTTTACAAATTTCATGCTTTGAGTGTATCGTAGTTTGAATGAGAATGAGTAATTATACTGATCACCTTAATATTTATTCGCCCATCGACTACAAGGTAAGGTATACAAGAGTGGGACAGAATGCACAAGTTCTGATTATCAGAAATATTATTGGATATACTGGTTTGCATTCATTCAGTATTTATTTATTAATTTGCCGTTATAAAACTTTATTACGTATTCCATCAAACTTCATGTTAATTACCAGAAATATTATTGGGTATTCTGTCCCACGTCGCGAATGCGCAAGCATGAGCGAACAAGTGGGACAGAATGCCCAATAATATACTACTCAGGCGTGCAGAAAGTGTTAAACGAAACAATATAAAGTTACTGGCTATTTATATGAAGCTTTCTTGCAAATATATACAGGAACATAGCAAAGAAATAAGACTCGATGGTCCAATTCTAAACATCTGGAACAACGATGTTCACGAGATCCTCTATCATGGACCTTCTATAAATAAAACTAAGTTAACCAAAAATCACAGACTTTTTAATAATTAAAAGCAAAAAAAGAAATGAAACGTAACAAATAAAAAAAAGCAGTCTTTATACAAAATTGCGTCTTTATCATTCTCCTTTATTTACTGCTAGGGAATGTAAATCTGAAAAAAAAAAACGTTTGTTGAATCGTTTGAAGTGACTGCCTTTTCTATGTTTGTTATATAAGTATATTCGGATAATAGCAATAACTAACCTTAAAATCTATTTTTTTCTAAGCAGTGTCCTATACTAAGGTGGCCATTTAGTAATTGATTTAGCGCATAATATTTTTTCTGTACCTCTCAAGGGTTTCAGGCAACCTTTTTGAAATTCAATACTCAATACTCTCAATACTCAAATACTTTATTGCATTCCATAATGTGTACATATAGTTGGTATGTATAGTATGGTAAGTTTTATTAATAAATAGGAGAGAGAATGGAGGCGCTTTTTGATTTAAAAGGAAAATTTAGTTTAAAATAAATGATATGTAGGTATTGTGTTAATTCTGTTATTGTGATATATTCTAATGTAATTTATTGAATTGTCATGTATGTTTGTATAAGGTGCTTCCGAAATATCTGCCACGGCTTTAATAGGAGGTAGTATTGTGTTTATAGATTACAATAGTGAAGAAATTTCGTATCCCCGAAAAGTCAATTAAATTTTAGAGATTAAAATAGTTAAATGAACATAAACTCTATTCTGCATAACGTGTTTCACGAATTATGCGCAATGTGACGGTTCGTCAATGAAAACAACTGCTATCTCTTTCAATCTTTTCTATGAATGAGAAACGTAATCAGCTGACTAATTTGTCACATCAAAATCTTCTAGGTACGCAATAATACGCAAGTACAAGTGTTTTAAAAGTGCGACTACTTATCAGCAACCGCTTCAAAAAAACTGACGTAGGTAAATAAGATGATAAACTTCCCATCACACTTGAAACAGGCTTTGGACTGTCAAGTTAGTGTAATAGGTATAGTACGCGTAACAGTTTTGTAGATAAGTAGGTAGGGGGTGTGTAAATAACTGCAAATACGGTGCAGTTGTTGTAAATGAAATGATTAACTTTCAAACACGCCAAGTTACTGTAACTTATCGTTATTCGATATTAATCTAACTAAAGTACGCGCCAAATAAACTTGCAATAAAGTTTGTTCACCTCCTTCTACTAATGTATCCCGATAAGGCGTGTTTAAAAGTTAATCATTTTATTAACAACAACTGCATCGTATTTACAGTTATTTACACACTCCCTACCTACTTATCTACAAAACTGTTACACAAGTCCCACAGACGTACTAGAGATGCTACGCATCAGACGGTAATCTTCCATAGAAGAAAAATCACCTTACGATTTTGCAAGTAATGAAAGTGACGTTTGTTTTTTTTTTAATTTTCAAACGCTAGCCATAGCTTATTAAGAATAGGAATACCGGTCTTTTTACCATATTCGACAGCCCCAGTATGAAACCTTGTCTTTTAAGCGTTCACCTATTGCCTTCATATTTTTTCTTTGTACCTTATTTATTTTCCAATGTGTTATTTAGTAGGAAGTGTAAAAATAAAAATACGTTTTACTTATGATTTTTTTTTATTTTTCAATTTAGTTTTAAATTTCATTAATGCTTTCTGTTGCATGGGAGGCAAATGTTTATTTTGCAACCTCCAGACATCTGTGCCCTTAATTATTTTATTAATTACATTACACCAATTAAATACTGCTAATTTAAGACTTAATTCGAGAAAGCATTCAACAACAGCATCCTTGTGTAGTTCACAATTCAGAAAATCAAACGAATACTTAGATTTTATTATATTCTTGATTTCTTTTAGAATACCCATTTGTTGGGGTTTAGTTTCCAAGTATTTGTTTGCTTCCTGAATTGTATATCCAAACAACCTCACGGCCTTTTCCGATGGGTAGGTTAACTTTCTTAGTTTAACACTTTTGTATTCCCTAAAGGATATCCAATTACTTGTAGAATTTAATTCACTAGTAGTTACTTGGCTTCACATTGTTTACAATTGTTTTTTAAAACTTTTCTTATAACCCACCCTGTGGTATAATTCGCGTGAATGGACATTTAACCTTTCTTGAATTGCTGTTGTAGGGATATTCTCTAGAATTTCACTCCGACGGTTAGAGGATGCAGCCGAGTATGCACTCACGGAATCATTTTCAACGATTTTATTTGATACAAATAATGCTTGTAATTTAACAAGTTGCTCGCCTGAGTCCTCTTCACAATTATAACTGTCGGAGTGGAATTTTTTAAATCTTGTGATTAACAGTGATTTAAAGGTGTTTTTCTGTAATTGTAAGCTCTTACTTGCCCAAAAAAAATTTCTATGGGATCACTGTTGAAATATTTTGGTCTCATGAGTTTTACGTTTTTTATTTTTAAAAAATTGCCACAACCTTTGATAACTTTTTAATGTAACAATCCAGTTCTTCAGTGAGGGCACTGATATCTCTCTATTAGTTCTATTGTCTATAAATTTTATGTTTTGTAATTTTTGAATGGCTTCTTTCCAAAAGCTATGATGCTGAGAAGAGGCCGTCACTGCTTTTCGTAAAGGTTTTCCTTTATTCTTCTTGTTTAATAAACTGGCTCCATTAACAGAATCAAATAAATCATCAAAAAAGGACACAATCTCCGCAGTATTCTTCAATGTTTGGCTTACATTAGTGCCATTTGCATATTGAGCTACAACAAAAAGTTCAATGTTTTAGTATTTTATAAAACACCATTTGCAGGAAGTGAGAAATGTAGGTACAAATTAGGTAAAATACTTACAAAACTGAGCAGTGTATGACAGAGTAGCTGCCACTGTCTTGCTAAAGACTCTCACACAATTTTTGACCTGCAATAAAACAGATTTGGGTTTTTTAGATTTAATACCATGATGTGATTGATTAACCCTCAATCATGCAAAAATGCTTAACGGATTTAGGAAGCAAAACTGAATTCATACATAGGTTACTTTGTACCCCAGTACAGTAGAGGAAAATGGGTTTCTGAATAGCTTTATATTCTATAATTAAAAATAATTACCTTCATCTTTTTAATTTTTTTCTGGTATAACATGTTCATCATTTAATTTGTGCAACAGCCTCATCTGAGCATGATTGCAATCTGCTTTGTACACCTCCACAATATCACTCCATTTGCAAATTTTATTTTCATGTTTAATATTTTTTGTGATGAAATTATTCCTCAAGCCCTTTATTACGTGGGGTGGATCGTGAATAATGCTTACTGAACATCCATTGATGACTATGGTATCATCTGAAAATTATGACAGGATTATGAGTTTATCACATAAAGCAATCATCTATCACACAATATTTAATAATAATTGAATGTTGTGAATAATGCTAAAATAGACACTATCAATGATAAAACTCACCAACTTGTGCACCTTTTCTTATTTGTTCCCTCCGTGTGTCCTCTTGAAAGCTTTTCAGAGCGGATTGGAATGCTGTGCCCTGATCACAGACTACAGCAATTGGTAACAGTCCTGTATTTCCTACAGCAGTAACCACATTCTTTATTATAGCCTTTAGCTGGACCCCTGAAGTTGCTCCCTTACAAAAGTAATAGGCAATAGGTTGCTGCCATTTGTAAAGGGCTCCTCTTAGCATGAAAACAAGTGCGTGATCAGCAAAGTCATCAGTCTTTTCTGGAAGTTCCACAAATCCAGTAATGGCATCTTTTTTTCTCTCATAAGTTAAGGCTGTTTCTAGTGCAACCTCATCAAAGAGAATTGAGCAATATTTTTTAGTTTTGACCCACTTATTTACCTAGAAACAATATTAATACACATTATTTCAAATATACACATTATTTCAATAGGGTTCAGGGGGTGAATCTACCAATTATCTGTCCGACATCTGGCTAGATCCACCACGGGTACGCGACCCCGGACTGCCCTAGCTGTTACTGTCACATTCATTGTACCTCCGTGATGGTAGCATCCTATAACCCGTCCTACCTTCTCATCCTTTCCCAAATCCTTATCCCGCAGGAACGCAATGGATAATTGTAAAAAATAATTCAATTATCCAAAATGGCGGCGATGTGGTTCGCCACCCATCACGTCTCGTTCCTCGCGGGGGCGAAAAGTGGGCCACGGAGAGCCGCCTCGCAAGCTGCGTTGAATGTAAGAGGAGGAATGGATGGTAAGGTGGATGGAGTATGTCAGATGATGGATGTCGAGACAAAAATAAAGAATGGTATGCTGAGATGGTTTGGCTATATCGACAGAATGAATAAAAGAACGATTGACGAAAAAGTGTATAAGGCGAGTGTGAATGAAAAAAGGCCACATCAAGAGCATACCATAAACCGAACAGCATGTATGAAGGGAATAATGAAAGTGGACAAAGCGAAACAAGTGTGTAAGGATCGTAGCAAGTGGAAAGAAGTGGTCTCTGCCTACCCCTACAAGGGAAAGAGGCGTGATTATATGTATGTATGTATGTATTTCAAATATTAATCACATTAATTCTGTGATATCAAATTGTAAGTTCTATTTCTTCATGTAATAAAAATAGTGAAATTAGTTACCTCTTGTTTCACTGCATCAAATACTTGAGCATTAATGCCTGCTTCTATATTCAGTTCCGATATCATCTTGTTTAGGGTATGTTTAGTCGGTAGGATAAATATTTTATGCAGAAACTTGAAACATTTTGGACTTTGCTTCAATATTGACAGAGCGATAAGTTTCTCTTCAGTAGTGAAGCGTCTTCCCCGAGATTTTTTGGTGCACTGTTTAATTTGCATCCGAATATTTTTTTTGGCCAATGGGTTCATCTTCTCTGTCAATTTCTCAAAGGATTTTTCTTCTGAGAATATGAGTGCTCTCTGAGCTCTACATTTAAACTTCAATTGCCTTCGGGATTTTAAATATTCCTGGTAGAGTTTGGCACAATTCGGAGACAGAGACTTTTTATTGAAAACAACTCGGCGTTTACGGGCTGATAGTTTTGGTGTTGATGTCATAACTGCATCTGTAAAATGGAATAATGCAGTCAAAAAAATATTTGGCTGTTTTTATGCAGCTTCGAAAACAAAATTATACTATTTTAAATTATTTGGCTTGTTGACAATGATATCTAGGTATGTAAATGGTTTAAAATTAAAATGGTCATAGCTTCTAACTGTTGTGATTGGTATAATTGGGGCTTCAATTTCACACCCTGAAGTTGAAGGTTCAGCAGTTACAGTGCTTCGAAGATTTTCTGTATGTTAAAATTTACAGTAGGTATGATCATCATGTGGCCTTTTTCTAGCATACATATGATCTGAAACAGCTTTAACTGTAAAGAAAAAAGAAAAATAATTTTATTCAGTTTTAACAAAACTTTACCAAAAAAACAATGTATTCTTTAATAGGGGTATAATTGGTTTCTTAGGTTTACGCGAATGTTAGACATTGAAATAAAACTACTTTTTACGGATTTTTTCGCGGTTTGTATTTAGATTTTAGGTCCCGACGTTTCGACACCTTTGCAGGTATCATGGTCACGGGCAGACTGAGATGGCGTTCGTCTTGACAGTGGATGTTGCCCGTTCTACCTTCACATTTTAACTAATTATTTGAGTTCCGACCTACGCGCCCCGCTACGTCCTATTGTCAGCCAAATCGACACACCAACCTACAGATTGGCTCAACACGTTGCGAAAATACTCTCACCACTCAGAGGCAAGACGACAGCGTTTGTGAAGGATTCCTACCACTTTGTCAATGAGATAAAACATCTACGTCTACATGACAACGAAGTAATGGTTAGTTTCGATGTACAATCCTTGTTTACATGCCTACCAGTTAAGGATTGTACTGAAATTGTTTCCAAGAAGCTAGCAGAGAATAACTTACCTGTAGAATATGCAGAACTCCTTGAACACTGCCTCACATCTGGCTACCTGTTGTGGAACAATCATTTCTATGTACAAATAGATGGTGTAGCGATGGGCTCGCCCGTATCCCCTGTAGTTGCAGATATATTCATGGAAGACTTCGAGGAGACAGCCTTAAAAACAGCTCCTTTCACTCCCAGGTTTTATAAACGGTACGTAGATGACACTTTCACAATTTTACCATCTAATCAAGTAAATGCATTCTTAAAACATCTCAACTCCATCAATAACAAAATTCAATTCACTATGGAGTTGGAGGATAATAGAATAGAATAGAATAGAAAAACATTTATTTTGTACAGTACACAAGACAACACACAGAAATACAAAACGAACATATCAAGGAAAATAAAAATAATTAACAAATAAAAAAAAACAAAGGAGAAAATCAAAAACACAATACAAGTTGAGTTGTCCAGCATACAGCACCAAAAAGGTCACCAACTCAGCATATGCTAGGTGTAGAACACCCAGCGCTGGTTTTCAGTTGGCACCCCGCAGTGACACACGGACGAAGGTAAGTAGTGTAATAAATAAATAAATAATAAAAAAACAGATATTTGTAGCATGTAAATATAGTACATAAATAACGATACAAAAATAACTTAGGAAAAAAAAAGGAGAATGTCAGGTAGGTACAAAATAAAATTAAAAAGCGGCAGATCGAGGTAGTATGCCACTCGCTATTTTTATAAAATTGAAGCCAGCACAATAGCGATCTCTTTTACAAAAATACCTAGGCTCGTGCACTTATAAGGTGATTTGTTAGAAGTGAGGTATCCTGTAGCGGCGAGAAATCATGTGAGTAATAATATATTATTGTTAATAATTTAGAAATAAAAATAAAAATAAAGAATGTGAAGCTGAATTGTGCGGTGAAGCAGGAATTTTAAATGAAATAAATGAATAATAAATAATTATATGAAGGATTTGTCAATGTTAATTGTGTTAAAATTTATTTGTGAGTCTGTTATGAATTTTTTTAAGTTGTACCTAAACGCAGTTATTGTTTTTAGATTTCTGATCGGCGGAGGGATGTTATTCCAGCATTTGGAAGCCGCATATCTAAAGCTACCCCGGAACGCGGCAGTGCTATGCTGCGGAATAGCCAGTTGCTGCGCACAGCGTCTACTCTCGCGTTGCCGGTGATCGTTTACCCACCTAAGTTTAGAGTGCAGGTATGAAGGGCATTTATAATTAATCACTCCAAAAAGAAGACACGCAAGATGCAATTTACGCCGTGACTTCATTTTAAGAATGTTGTGTTTATTTAAAACGGGTGTGATGTGGCTCCTTGGTGGTACATTAAAGCAATATCGTGCGCAGGCATTTTGCACTCTTTGAATCAGCCTTTTGGTGCGTCCTAAGAGTCTAGAGTCTAGGTCCTATTACAGTATCCGCGTAATTTAGTTTAGACAAAACCAAGCTGTCGACTAGCTGCACTCGTATTTCCTCGCTAATGTATGGACGCATTCTGTATAGGACTTTTAACTTATAAAAACAAGATTTTACGCAGTTCGAAATGTGTGTCTCAAAGTTTAGGCTTTCGTCAACAATTACCCCTAAATTCCGCGCCTCTCTGACGCGTTCAATAGGTTGCCCCATTACGGTTACGTCGCCATGGTTCAAGTTGACTTTACCCACCTGACCTTTTGAACCGTAAAGTATATATTTAGTTTTAGCTGGGTTAAGGAAAAGAGAGTTTCGTTCTGACCAATCAACTATTCTTGCTAAGTCTTCATTAACCGATTTTAGTGCGTTTTCACATTCATGTGGTTTAAAGGAAAAATATAATTGTATGTCATCTGCATACATGTGGTACTTGCAATTTTCTATGGCTTTCACTATGTCGGCGCAGTAAAGACTGAATAACGTAGGGCCTAATACAGATCCCTGTGGAACGCCCCTCTCCACTGCAGTGATATCCGAAAAGATACAAGATCCGTTCGCGCCACGAGTCTCAACAAGTTGGTAGCGATTTTTGAGATAGCTGTCAAACCATTTAATTGCGCGCGCATCAAACCCATAGTACGACATCTTTGACAGCAGGAGAGTTAAATTAATACTGTCAAAGGCCCTAGAATAGTCCAGCAAGACCATGAGTGTACAACAACCCTCATCCTGAGCTGACAAAATGTTATCTGTAACATCTAAAAGCGCAGTTGTAGTACTGTGACCTCTTCTAAAACCTGACTGCTTTTCAGGGAGTATTTTACTTTTCTCTAGGTATACTATAAGTTGGGCGTTTATTATTTTTTCGACTATTTTGGAAAGAAAAGGTAATATGCTAATTGGTCTTAAATCTTTTATATCAGAAGGGTTCGCTATTTTTGGTATAGGGCGCACCACTGCTGTTTTCCAAAGTTCTGGGAAGCTAGATTGTGAGATAGAAGAATTAATAATCGACGTGAGCGCAAATAAGGTTTGAGGCAGTGTCAGCAGGAACATATTTTGAGTAATGTGATCAAAGCCTTCAGCGTTTGATTTTATTTTAGATAAAGTCTTAGCGATATCGGTTGGTTCTACAGTTTTAATAGCGAATACACAATCACCAAACCTGTGAAACTCGTAGTACGTCAAGTAGGATATTGGTACCATAATATCTCCTGGGATATTTAAGAAATGAGAATTTATTTTGTTAGGGTCATTGAAATGTTGGGGTAATTCTTTATTTTGAAAAGGCAATAAGTTTAACTTAAGATTTTTCCATAGAATAGCGGGGTTTTTTATTTGGTTGTTAATATTTATTTTAAAATAAGCAGACTTTTCATAAAATAGTGATTTATTTACTAGACCTTTTAATTGTGCATAGTATTGTTTTTTATTTTCCGATTGCACGCTTCTATATCTCATATGAGCCTGATCGCGCAGACGCATCATTAATTTAATATTTTCAGTTATCCAAGGATAGCGTCTTTCCTTTAAAACCAAAGCTTTACTCGGCGCTTGCTTGTCAAAAAGATATAATATATTGCTACTGAATTGGACTACTGCATTATTGATGTCGTACATCATGGATGTCGCAAGCCAATCAATAGAGTTCAGATCCTCAATAAAAGCCTCGGTATTCATCTGGTCAAGATTTCTACGTGTAACATACCTAGGAATTATTTTTTCCTTTTTAAAGTTAAAAACGGTAGAGATAAACGCATGTGCACCGAGTGTCTCAATCCAGTCTATCTCCTGACTAACCACAGTTGCGTCTGTGCATACCAGATCTATTAACGTCTCGCTAGTAGACGTGAAATGAGTAGCCGACTGTACCGTTTGATTTAGGCTGAGACTGTTGAGGAACGTGTTTAATTTTGCGGTTTTAGGGTCTGTGAGATTGAGACAATTGATGTTAAAATCACCGATCAAAATGAAGTGTTTGCACGTTGACAACGAACTAAGAGACATAGTTAACGCGTCAAGGAAAATGTCTACGTTTAACCACGGCGGCCGATAGGCTGTACCTATTGCAATTTTAGTCCCATTAACAGTCAAAGTTAGCCACATTTGCTCGACTGAGGTGTGAAGGGGATCGACAGGGTGTGAGTGGTAGCGTACTGTCATACCTCGCTTAATATAGAAGCCCACACCGCCGCCGCGGCCGCCGCGCACGCTAGTCGGGCGCGGCACATGTCGCAGACGGTACCCAGGCACCACGGGTGCGCGACCCTCCTCGCCAAGTCTGAGCCACGTTTCATTAATTGCCATGAGGCAAACGTTATGCCGTTCCATTGCGACTATGAGCTCATCATGTTTAGTGCCTAATGACCCCGCATTAAGAAAACCTACGGTCAGATGTTTGTTTATCATAATGTGGTAAACAAAAGACAATTATAAGTACCCGACTTTAAAAACAAAATGTTTATAATGTAAATAATAACACAAAATGCATAAATTACAAAAAATTTGTAAGTGTAGTAAAAAAATAAAATATTATATATACGTATGTTTAAATATAAAAACTGTAGAACATTCCTGTTCAGTGTGGTTAAAAAAATAAATGTTGTAATATGTGACCTTGTATCACTGTAGGTAATACCAACACAGAATGTGTACCTTCTCGACACTGCATGCCGCGACCACAACAATATAAACAGCTCAAGTGACGTAACATTATATGACAAATAGAAGATTACAGAATGAATAACAAGAAAGGGGCAGTTTGTAGGATATGTAATCAAACCGATACACTGCCAAAATTACGGGCAATATCTACGTTAGACCGGATTCGTAGGGATTTTGCACCATCCTCCTTCCTCATGTAGATGCGGCCGTCTTTCGTCCACACATATTTAAACTTGTGTCGGGCACCGGCCTCGCGCGCATCAAAGTATATTTTGCTGTTGGTTGGAGTCAGCCGCTCGTTGATGTATAACCGGTTTGACGGGCCGGCTATATCGATGTCCGCTGTGGTTAAGCCGCGTCGCACGCGCGCCCCTCTCAACAGTTGGTCGCGGGCCGCGCGCCGGGCTAGCCGCACGGCAAGCGCGCGCGGCCGTTGTGTATTACTTGCAGACCCCTCGGTAAAATTGCGGCACCATGCCGACTCGTTCCGCATATACAATGTCGCGCTCGTCCATCTTGACGCCCAACTTTATACAAACTAATTGAAGCAAATGTATCGGGTTTTCATCTCTCGTCTCCGGTATGCCCGTCACGATAACATCATTTAGCAGCAAGTCTTGATCACGGTCATTGAGCTGCAACTTCAGTTCGGCGATAGTCCCCTCAAGGTTATCGTAGGCAGCCGGCTCTTTTGCTTCAAAACGCTTCTCAAGGCAAGCTACTTTGTGTTCGACGATGTCTACCCGCTCCCTGCATGATTTAACGTCCTCCTTAAGGCCAGACATCTCCTGTCTAAAGTCCCGCAGCTCTACGCGCATCGCACTAAGTTCCTCACGGAAGCAGCGTATCTCGTGAGCCACATTTAGCTCGACAGTTGGAGGTTCAAGAACGGGAACTACACTATCTGAAGGCGTCGGGGTGGAAATGTGTATTGGCGCGTTTACATTGTCATCCGCGCCATCACTTGCGGACACTGCTTTGACAGGTGTAGCTGAGTTATCGGTTTTCGGGATCTTTGCTTTGCACCCCGGGCACAGCCAGTTAGGGGAAAACCGTGCTGACGTCATCCCAACACATGCGGAGTGATAGACCCCGGGACACTTAGTGCAACGTAAGCAATCCGCTGAGCCTGCCATAAACTTGCCGCAACCGCCACACTTTGCCATACTGCTTGCTTTCACAAATTTGCTTGCGAACCGGTTAATAGTTGGCCGTGCTTGAACCAGTAAAGGATCACAGTGCAGTATATCAATGTATATTACAGATAAAAAGTTTTAGTTTTTAATTTCTTTAATTTTTTTAGGTTATGACACGCACTGCACACACGCACTTTTAATTTTATAGGTTTATTGTTTTCTATACTTTTAAATAGTGTATCTTAGTTCTTGGTGATTTTTAAATAATAAATGTAAACGAAAATACGGGTTGTTTTATTCACGCACAATCAAACACGTCAGCTGTTACCGGCGTCCGTGTGTAACCGATAATAAATCTCTTGCCTTCTTAGACATATTAGTCAAACGTAATCCTGATCAGACCATAAGTCACACTGTGTATCGCAAAAAGACCCATACAGATAGGTACCTAAACGGTGAATCTCATCACCACCCTAAACAGTTAGCTACCGTGGGAAAATCTTTGTTTCAGAGAGCACACGGACTCTGTGATGACAGACACCTTGCCGCTGAGCTTCAACATGTCAAGCAAGTACTGCGAGACAACAAGCTCCAAATTCCACGGCCCCGTCACAGAAACCGAGTGAAGCCAGCCACAGTTGATCGTTTACCTGCTGTACTACCATACGTCAGAGGTGTCACAGACAAGATTGGCTACATCCTAAAACGAGCTTCAATAAAAACATACTTCAAGCCGCCCAAGAACATTAGTCAGTCCTTACCACCCGTCAAGTGTCACATACCTCTACAAGATGCAGGAGTTTATAAACTAGATTGTGCCTGCGGTCTCTCTTACATCGGTCAAACAAAACGAAGCATAGGGACCCGCGTTAAAGAACACATAGCTGACGTGAAACACCGCCGCTCAACGAAGTCTGCAGTCGCCGAACATGCTGAAGGCTCCAGCCATTATATTAGATTTGACCAGCCACAGATACTCGCTAAAGAACCCAAATTCCTACCTAGGGATGTTTCGCGAGGCTATTGAGATTAAAAAACACCCTAATTTCAATAGAGAAGATGGCTGGAAGATATCACCTACTTGGGACCCAATAATACATAAACTCAAGGCCAAACCCAAGAGCAGCGCTGCAAGACATCAAGACACAGTGAGCTCATATTGCGTAGGTCGGAACTCAAATAATTAGTTAAAATGTGAAGGTAGAACGAGTAACATCCACTGTCAAGACGAACGCCATCTCAGTCTGCCCGTGACCATGATACCTGCAAAGGTGTCGAAACGTCGGGACCTAAAATCTAAATACAAACCGCGAAAAAATCCGTAAAAAGTAGTTTTATTTCAAGGGGTATAATTATTATAATATATTGAGGTTCATACCATTGTGGTCGGTGTGCATAGTTTGAGGAATGCCACTGCCGATTTCGCTATCGGAAAACAATGTGGGATAGGCGCCAACGCGAAGACGAGGCCTCACAGGTGTTGAAGCAATAAATTTCTTTTCAAATTGCTTTTCACACACATGATGCTTGCGGAGATCCTCTACTCTCATGTTTTGCAATCTATCACAGTTTATACACTTCAACCACTTTTCGAGTCCTATCTCAGTCTTGGGAAAACGATATAATTTGACGTCCTTTCGCCTACTAGCACAATTCACAACACAGCACTTGTGAAACATAATGGAAGATGTTAAATTACAAGATCAAAATTGAGAATATAAGTTACATACATACATACATATCATCACGCCTGTATCCCCGAAGGGGTAGGCAGAGGCGTACCAATGTACACCCACAGTTCGCCGATATGTTTAGGTCCCATGTAATAGGGGGCGAGCCTATTGCCACTAACCGGGCACAAATCCAAACTCCGACTTGCTACTGAGAATTTCATAGAAAAACCCAATAACACCTTGGTCGACTCGGGAATCGAACCCAAGACCTCTTGCGTAGCAGGCGCGCTTAGCACCACTAGGCCAACGAGGCAGTTAGAATATAAGTTACGGAAATAAATCAACGTAAAACTTCACTCAATCAACTTTAAAACTGTAATGGCGGTTTGTAACTTTGCAAACAAATATGGCGCGCATTATTACAGACGACAAAGGAGGGAAGAGCGAGGGAGGGAGGAAGAGAAACTGTCAAAATCATTAGTTGCAAACCATAGACAAAACGGGCTTAATGACCAGATTTTTTGTTCCGAGATTATCAGCCGTGACAAGTCCGCCTTCGCGTTGCACACATGTCTCTTCACTTTAGTTAATGTGTCCGATTCACTTTTCACTTGCCTAAATGCGCGTTTGATCTCGTCAGTCCACATAATGTTACGGCGTTGTTGCACTCTTGTGAAGTGGTAAGGATGGAGCCCTTCACGATTTAAAAGTCGCCACACGTAATTGTCGCTCACGTCGAAGACTCGAGCAGCATCCCTGGTGCTCGCAAGAGGATGACGCCGAAAGAAGTCTAACACTTCCTCTTCGAGTTCGGCCGAGTATGAAGGCCTGCCTTTTTTTTTTTTTTTTTCGGGGGGAAATCCTCATGGACTTCCTCCGCCTGGGGAGAGGCGGAGGGGCATGCCGGACTCTTACCGGCTAAAACCCCCCGGTGTCTCCTCCTCGCACGTGCACGTGGGGCCGCGGGAATCCAAATTCTTCCGCAGCCCCACGCTGGTGCTGGCCCGGTTGTCCGGGCCTCCTCTCGTGCACGGGGTAGTGAGGTGTAAGACTACCCCGTGCTCCGCCTCGGAGGCGCGCGCCGACACCCGCGCGCGCCTACGCCTCGGGTCCAGCGGTTAGGGGGCGGGGACTTTCCCAAGTCCCTCGCCCCTGGACCCATTCATGGGGGGCGGAAAAGGGCGTTGTCCGCCCTTCTCCTGCGCCCGGTGCGCCTTCTGCGGCCGGGGAAGAGAGACGAGATCTCCCTCTCCCGTTCCGCAGTCTCCTTCTGCGACATCACGTCCTCGCAGAAGGACACCACCGCATCCCACGACTCTGCGCTACCGACCATACTCTGCACTACGGCTGGCAGCGACAGATCGCCTCCTACTTCATTTGCGAGGACACGGCGCTGCTCCTCCCAAGCTACACACTCAGCGAGCGTGTGTTGTGCCGTGTCCTCCCCGCAATGGACGCAGTGGTGGCACCGAGCGTCCGGCTCCCTGCCCATGCGACACAGGTACTTGCCGAAGCACCCATGCCCCGACAGCACCTGCGTCACCCTGAACGACAGGGAACCGTGCCTTCTCCCGAGCCAGTCGTCGAGTACTGGCCGGATCGCCTCGACGGTAGCGAGGCCGGCGGCAGGGCGCAGAGGCCTTTGCCGCCATTCCGCCACCAGGACCTGACGGAGCTCTCCTCGGCGCAGCTCGATCTGCCGCTGCACCGGCGTCGAGCCCCGCGCCCGCTCTTCCTCGCGCCATCGGTACAATGACGCGAGTACTTTCGCCTCCAGGTCCCAGGGCGGGGATCCGGCTAGGACACAAGCCGCCTCGTAGGAAATCGTGCGGTACCCGCGGGCGACTCTGACGGCCATCGCCCTCTGCGGCTTTCGCAGAATGGCGAGAGTGCTGGCCGTCAGGTCTAACGCCCAGACGGGAGCCCCGTAAAGGGCTATAGACCGCACGATTCCCACGTACAACCGCCTACAGGCGGCGCTCGGGCCCCCCATGTTGGGAAGCAACGTTGAGAGCGCGCCCGCCGCGCCCATCAGCTTGGGCGCTAGCCGCCGGAAGTGAGGCCCGAATTCCCACCGGCTGTCGAGCACCAATCCCAGGTACTTCATGGTGTACCCGACAGCTATCCGAGCCCCACCGACCACAATGTGTGATCCCGGCGCCGGCGCCCGTCGGGGGCCATGAAACACTATGGCCTCCGACTTGTTTAGGGCCACCTCCAGGCCCAGGCGCCGGATGCGGTTCACCACCTGTGACACCGCAGCCGTGGCCATCAACGTCGCCTCCCTAAGTGAGCTCCCCCGGGCAGTGACAAGCGTGTCGTCCGCATAACACGTCAAGTCTGCACCCGACGGGAGCTCACCTCTCAGCACCCAGTCGTATCCGATGTTCCACAGGAGCGGTCCCAAGACCGATCCCTGTGGAACACCGCACGACATGAAGTGCCGAGCAGCACCGTCACGTCCCCGATAGGTGACGCATCTGTCCTCCAGATAGATGAGAATTGGACGTTCTGAATGTCAAAATGAATTCTCAAAATGTCCAGCGGTGTCAAAATGTCCAAAACCCAAAATGTCCAATGGTCAAAATGTCCAAGTCTCAAAATGACCAATTCTCAAAAAGTCCAATTCTCAAAATGTCCAATTCTCAAAATGTCCAAATCTCAAAATGTCCAATCTTTGAGAATGTGGCAAATTTTTGTTCAATAACTCATCAAAGCGCTTTTTTACTTACGACAAACAATCAATAAAAAATCAAAAAGAGTCAAAATATGATTTATTTATTACTAACAAATTAAGTATACAATAATCAACATCATAACTGTCATAATTATAAATTGAAACAAATGTTAGACATAGTTTTATATAACTATGGTAGATAAAAAATATTTTATGCCTTACTTTGCGTTATTAAACAGTTGCAAATTAAGACCAAAGAAGACGACATCTATCCACCTTATTTTTTTATAATGTAATATAAAACTAAAATAATCAACATCACCAGTTTTCTAATTATAAATTGAAACTAACGTTAAACAGTTTTAAATAAATCTATCTTACCTTGCTAGTAATAATCAATATATTTTTTATTTATAACCAACAAACATTTTCTTATTAATATGTTAATAATCAACATAACTATTGTTATGATTTATGTAATAAAAATATGATATACTAAATAACGTTTCACTTTTTAAACAAGCTAAGTCTCAAATAAATATTTTTTTTCAAAAATTGTTGTAATGTCAGATCTTTATTTTGTAATTTTATTAAATATTTTTCGTATTTCCGATCAAACTGGATGTCTCTGCACCTTATTTTACTTCTCATTTTCTTAAACAACGAATCCATTAAACGACAGTCCCAATATTTACTTTCTTTTCTCAATTTATATAAAAAGAAGTATAAATTAGGATTCTTCTGTATACGGCTATTTAATCGTCTGTGCCATCCTTCTAATGCGTTAGTAGTTCTATGACGTTGTCCAGCACAGCTCAATAAAGCTGGCGATTTCTTTGGGTACCATGTGGACTCAAAGTACCTACGAAACTTATCCATTTCGCGCGAGTTTGGGCTCGTTTCTAAAATATAATGCCATGCAGCTGGTATTTCATTTGCCGGAACTAAAGGTATAATGGCAGTCATTCGGGTAGTATTTCGTCCTGAGCTTGTTGCATTTAATTTTTTTTTTTTTAATATTTCCAGATGGCATCATTGAAGTGGTGGTAACACCCGGTCACTTCAGCTTGCGAATAAACGTTAGATACGGCATTTAATGTAGCGACTTCGTAATCTGATTTAAACTTTCGGATTTGGACACCTAATTTAAGTTTTATGAGCGAAAATAAACGAACATAGGTGTCTTCCATTTTATTTGGCAAAAGCGCGTAGATCACGGGTATAATGTTTGTTGTTTTTTCATCAGAATTGATATCTAAATGTATAACAAAAAACTGATAGAATGGCTTTGGTGCTGCTTTGAATGTTCCATCTGCGTAGTATGAACCTGGTGATTTTAAGAATTTCTTCGCCGTATTTGTTGCAAATATTATAATTTTATCTGTGTCTCCATCTTCAGAAATCAGAAATGATTTTCCCAAGTTTTCTGGTATTTTAATTGATCTAGCATCACTGTGAATTAATAAATTTGTATTCAGATACTTTTTGCGGGATCTATATAAAGTTTTCTTAATGGTATGAAATGACGGTATCAAATCTTTATCATTGCGGTACTCTTCCCTTAATTTGTTCAAAGGTTCTTCACAAATTTTTTGAATCGGTCCTAAATCTGTACATACTGCCCTCTTCAAAGATGATTTTACTTCATTAATACGCAGTTGGACAAGATTTTGTTCGCAAGTGTGCATTGATTCTCTCAATACGTTTTTCCTTGATTTATCTATTGTGACTGATGCAGTACACACCCGTCTATTACTACAACGCCATAAAGTGCTTCCATTTTTATTAGTCATGTTTTTGTTAAATTGGAACCCATAACGAATCAAAGTAAGCTTATCTTTCTGGTTACAAACGAACTCAAATTCTTCAGTCATTGTAGATTTCGAAAATCGAATTTGAAAAAACACCAAAACCACAAATACAGTATTGTAACTACAGATTTTATTATTTAAGGGTCATAACACGTAAGTCGCACAACACATCAAGACATTTCCTTACATTGAATAAAATAATGAACGATCGGCGTTATGTTTTTTTTACAAATACCCACTTTATAGCAACTTTTAGTTCTATCTCAGGATGCGTTCAGTTTATGCATATTATTTTCATTTTTCGTTTTGATTCTAAATAACTAATAAATATTAATATCCATATTTTAATATCGCAAATACATATTTAAAATAGGTTTAAAAAAAACAAACAGTAATTTAAATACCAGAAAACTTGGGAACAAAATATATCGATAGATAGTGTTTTAAGTTGTTAGCGTTTGATCGCGATGTGGTTTTGATAGATACAATAACTTTATTTGTTTGTACACTTTTTAATTCATTTTTTAAATATTTTATTTAAATTATTTTTTTAAATTAAATTATTATAATTAATTAAATTCATATAATTCTCTACCCTTGTGTGGTATTATTTAATACTAGTGTTCGCCTGCGCCTCCGCCCGCGGGGATGTCGGTAATCGCGACAAAAAGTAGCCTATCTGTTATTCTGATGAATTACCTATATTACTGTAAAGTTTCATCCAAATCCGTCCAGTAGTTTTTCGTCAGCGCATTTCCTTAATAGCGTGGGTGGAAGTTCGTCAATTCCATGACTTTTTTTGTTTTTTAATTTTTTTATTATTTTGTTTACTTCGTAAGGATCTATTGGGCTAAGATATAAAGAATTTTGTATAGCTGAAGTGGCCGTGGATCCTATTGGTTTGCTGCCGGTAAGCATTTTGCTTTCCCCACCAATAGAAGCAAAGAAACTATTAAATATATTGGCTACCTAATATTCACTTGTATGCCAAGAACAGTGACATCCATAGTATAAATACGAGAAATAGGCATAAGTTATGTTCTAGATCACATCGCCTGCATAGGGTACACAATTCATTTGTGGGGCTTGGTATTCGCTTTTACAATAAAATTCCTATTAGTTTGTTAGAGTTGCCCTTTAACTCCTTTAAATGCACAATTAAAAATAAGCTATGTTTAAAAGCTTACTACTCAATTAATGATTATTTAAATGATAAACATTGTTGGTCGCCGTGATAGACACAAGACGGTTCTGTATGGATTTATGACAGTTTTATTCTTCCTTATGTTGATAGGCATACATTTCGTATGTAACATTTGTTACCTATTTTTATTTTATTGTTAGTACGATTATACAAATGTAGGTATAGTGTACCTACAAATGTCCAATGAACGATATTTGTTCGGTATTTTTTTTATGTATAATTATATTAATTATAGAATTTAATTATGTATCCACTCATTTTATTGTGATAAGGGACAGTGCAGTAAATCAGTATTTGAGGATTTCCTTTTTTGCTTTATATTTGTTTAAGCCGGCAACAGTTTCGTTATGCTCCCTTAGTTGTCATTGCCTGCGGTGGCGTTTTGGGTCGGGTCTCCTCCTTCCCTCTAATATGGCGAGGGAGGGGATGGCTGACCCTTGCGTCATACTCGTGAACGGGTGCTGCTTGCGGTGACTGGTCGTTCTGTTGACCTTGGATAAGATCAGTGTCTGAACTTTTATATTATATATTTAGCTTTCAGCAACAGAATTTATTAAAAAAAAAACACAATTTTGAACACAACAGCAGTTTTAATTGCGAAAATATAAAAATAACCTCCAAATCTGATTAACTTAAACTTTAATACGATTTCAACCTAAAAATAAGACACCAATAAATTCATGAACAAAAGAGTACGTACTTACTGAGCATAATTCACACTTTTACCAACAAAATCAAAATAACGGTAACTATCAAATCGCGTCAACACTACCGCACCCTATGAAAGCCAACGAGCAAATGGCCGACACAGACATGCTCGCTGCCTTTTATAGGTATCGTTTGACAATTAAGATCTATTCCCTAAATCGGCCTATCCTGATGGTGCGTCGTCCTCGGCGCGGTCTTCCTGATGCACATCTTGTACTGGGGCCGGTTCTGCGGCTGGAGGTTCACCACCTTGCCCGGTTATCTCTGCACCAGGCTGTACGGACGCTGACGAGGGTCCTGCACTGGGATCACACACTTCATCATCTGAAATATGAGCAGAGTTAAGAAGTTGTCATGCGATATATGAAGCGTACATACACACACAGCATGTAACAAAGATTGAAAATAAAGACTTAATTTCATGAGAGCTCTCAAAATTATGTTTTCAGTCTTCATATCCATCGATGAAGCGCTCCAGTTGACATAGGACTGCATCTGTGAACAGATCAGACAGAAGGCGTCCCCGCTGTCTGAGGTTGACGGAGGCATCGCTGAATCGCACGTCAACACTTACACAAACTCATAGAGCAATACCTCTCATTATAGGCATGTCTATCAGGACGGAGGCATCACTGAATCGCACGTCCAACCATAGCTGTTTTCTCATCAGTCAAGCACATATAAGCTCATTAATTTGGGGCAGACGGAGGCATCCCTGAATCGCACGTCTCGCCCAAATAGTCACGGTTTAAGTACACACGCAGTTCAGCAAGCCGATCCACCACAATTCCCCTGCTCATATAAAAATATCTAGAAGCTATTTTGCAAGATTTAGGAGTTATAACGTTTAAATGTATGAAAGTTAAGATAAAAGCAATGAATGATCATAGAGCAAGTCAGAATAATGGTAGAGCAACTCACTAAGGCTGTACATGTGTAGCAGAACCAGCTCGACACTCACCCTCGAAAAAGGCTGCACATGACTCTGGGCACCACTCTCCGTTCCAGGGAACCATGTACTCAGCGGCTGCCTGAGTGGTCTTGCCGTATGAACCACTGATGAGTTTTAGCTGGTAACGGCCACTGGGTAGAACCTTGATCACTCGGTAAGGTCCACGCATGCCTGGATCTAGTTTTCCTGTAGACTGGGAATATTTAATCACGAAAACCAGATCATTAATATTAAAGTTCCGTGGAGTTTGCCGTTGCCGGTTGACATAAGCATCTTGTTTGGCTTGATTTCGAGTCAATAGTTGGCGAGCTCTTGTTCTATCCAGCTCCCGTCGCCCTTCGAGGTTCTGAGAAATCTCGATGGCGACATCACGGATTAGTGTCCGAACGACAGGTATGGTGGCTTCAGTACCAACCAGAAGCTTCAGGGCTGATGTCTGCGTTGTTTTATGTTTGGTGATGTTTAAAACAAGTTGAAGCTTCCATAATTGTTCAGACCATTTTGAATGTCTATGATTAGTTTCAATGCGAATCATATTCAAAACCGTTCTGACGTATCTTTCTACCTGTCCGTTGGCATTGTGCATTTCGGGAGTTATGAAATGAATCCCACAGCCAAGTTCGGTTAAGAGTGCTGAAAATTCTGAAGACTCGAACATTCGCCCGCGGTCGGCTACCAAAAGTTTAGGGACACCAAAAAGTGAAATTGCGTTGGTAAATGTGCGTTTAAGCTCATTAACATCTTGTTTATAAATTGGATATAACAAACAGTACTTTGTAAAAGAATCTACCATTAACAAAACAAACTTATAACCGTCTGATTCGGGTAAAGGTCCTAGTGCATCTATGTGTAATGTTTCAAAAGGGGTACTAGGTTTTTCCCAGGATGTGATTGGTTGGTGAGGAGCCCTAGGCACGCGCTTGTATGATACGCACACGAGGCAGTGTTTTATGTACTTCGCTACAAATTGACGAAGTCCGGGGAACCAGAAATACTTCAGTATTAGATCTACAGTTTTTTCCGCGCAAATGTGCTCATGCTCGTCGTGAAATATTCTTAAAAGGCTTAGACGGTGTCCCTTTGGTATAAAGCACAGGAGTCTAGCCTCCTCACCTACTGGTGTATAACGATAGTAAAGGAGGTCGTTTTGACGAACATATCGTTGAGAGTCTAACTCCCCATCCTGTAATTTTTGTAAAAGACTTTGCGTCTCGTCGTCTGCGGACTGAGCGATTTGTGCCCAATTCCGTGGCCTAGATATTTGATGCACTTTGGCGTCTGGGACTGGGTTTCGGCTAAGGTAGTCTGCATGTGTCATTAAAGTACCCTTTCTATAATCAATACTAAAATTAAAGTCTTGCAAATAAATCCACCATCTAGCGACGCGCGGAAGCAGGTCTTTCTTCTTTTCAGTAGCCTTAAGGGCGTTGCAGTCAGTAATGACTTTAAAGTTTATGCCTACCAGATAATGGCGGAAATTTTGTAACGCCCGTACGACGGCTAAAGTTTCGAGTTCGTACGAATGATACCTGCTTTCGGCGCCCTGAGTGGCTTTGCTGTAGTAGGCGACCACATGCTTCGTACCATCAGCCTTCTTCTGCATCAATACCGCGCCATAGCCGATACTGCTAGCATCGGTGTGCACTTCGGTGTGTAAGGACTGATCAAAAATGGACAGTATCGGGGAGTTAGTTAGGTAGCCTATTATCTCTTGCCTAACTTTCTCTTGTTCCGGGCCCCAGCAGAAGCTAACGTCCTTTTTCATTAAGCGCGCAATACAGGCGGTCTTAGTCGCGTAATCTTTAATGTATCGTCTAAAATACCCGGCTAAGCCCAGGAACTGGCGTATTTGTTTGACGTTATGTGGTGTTGGAGCGTCTACTAGCGCCTGGATTTTACGAGGGCTCGGCCTAACCTGACCTTGACTAATTACGCGACCTAAGTATTCAACTTCGGTGGACAGAAAAGAGCATTTTCGTAAGTTTATTGAAAAGCCCGATCCGGTTAGGGTTTCCAGGACCCTCTTTAACAAGCTTATCCCATCATTGATAGTATTGCTCATACAAAGGACGTCATCGACATATACTAATACGTTGCCAGCCTCAATATGACTACGAAGGGTATCGTTAATAATTCTTTGGTAGACTATGGGAGAGTTCGTCAAACCGTAAGGCATCCGAAGATACTCGTAATGTCCTTCCGGTGTGACGAACGCTGTCTTGTGAATTGAATCATCTTTAATAGCTATTTGGTGAAAGCCTGTAGCCATATCAAGGCTGCTGAAATATTTAAAGTTACCTAGGCGGTCTATGTGATCGTCTATCAGTGGTAATGGGTACCGGTCCCTGACTGTTAATCGATTGAGCGCCCTATAGTCGACGCACATCCTGTCGCTACCATCCTTCTTCTTTACTAATATTATGGGACTGGCATACTCAGAGTCTGAGTCGCGGATGATGCCTTTATCCTTCAAATCGCGCACAATTTCCCGAACTTTAAGTTTTTCGGCGTGTGACAGTTTATACGGCCGGTAAGCAACAGGTGTATCGTCCGTAAGCTTTATAGACATCTTGCCAGTTGTGACAGTCGTCGAAGCGGTGCCAGAAATTAAGAATTTCGAGAAATGTTTTATTAAGCTTTTAAGAGACTCAAGTTCGACACCCTGAAGGGGCGTATTAATTAATAGCTCGTCATTAGACACCGCATGAACGACTCCCCCAATGGCTCGAGTTAGGTACTGTCTGTCTCTAGTACGCACGTATGTAATACCATCACGGTTGAGGATATCCGTTCCTATAACTACAGGTGTAGTCATATAAGACCCGGGTACTACAACGAAGTCCGCCTCAATAGAGATTTCATCAAACTCAATCGTTAACGTAACGTAGGAGTCGGCCCGAATAGCGGAGTCGCTGATTCCTTTTAGGGTACAGTGTCTAGATTTCCGTTCACAAGTAAAATGTTTCAATGCGTCAGAAGAAACCAGCGATACATTTAAGGCGCCGCTATCGATAAGAACATCGACAGGGATGCCCTGTATAATTGCAGTTTTAAGATCACTATTACGCGAAGAACCGATCGTGGGTGTAGTACATAAATTGATGTTCCGCTTATTACGCGAGCCTGACCTTTCCTTAGCAAAACAAACATCCTCACTATGTCCTGGTTTTTTACAAAAATTACATGTTATTTTACCGACACGTTATTGCTCGTGGCGGGATTAGGCGCCTGATCAGCTTTAGGCTTCTTGGAGCAGTGGTGAGATTTATGCCCGAGTTGTCCGCAGACAAAACATTTTAATGGACGATTATTACTACCCGGGGGCTTGGAGGGATGGCTTCGATTTTCTGATTTAGTACGTGTAGGCTTGGTGTAAATCGATAAGAACGAGACGAGATCATATATCTGCAGGTTAGCGTTCGCTGCCGCGGCCCTAACCTGAGCGTCCATAATACCGCGAATGACTATCAAAGTCCTCAGTTCATCGCTTAGACCCTTTACTATTTTAAGGCGTAACAATGTCCTTCTCGCATATTCAGCGTATGAATTATACTTATCAGAGGTGGTGTGCATTGCATCGTAAAGAATATTTGCATAATCAAGTTTCCGTGGGCACAAAGGCTTGAATTCTCTAACGAAATTACTCCATGTTCGGTCACTAGTCACCCACTCATTTAACCAGGTGCGTGCGTCACCTTTGAGGCATATCGATACGCGTGATAGACACTCTGAATCCCCCCAGTTATTAGAAGTTCTAGCCCGTTCAACTTCCTTGCACCATACATCTATATCGTGGATAGTAGGGTCAAAGTTGGATACAAAATATTTTTGGGATCTATCCGAATTTATCGACCTAATTGCCTTAGCTAATATGCGTGCTGAATCCGTCACCGATTGTTCGCTACGGTCATGCGTATCGATGCTGGGTCCCTCAGTCGCGATACTCTCGGCGGTAGGTATATTTAATGCGGTGGTGGAGTCAGATATTAGTGTTTCAGATATTAATTCTCTAGCCTGAAGGGCTCGATCTTTCTTCAATTCGTTAATAGGAGGAGTGTGAGAGCTAATGGACGTGCTTTTCTGAACTATACGGCTACCCGACGCACTACTTAGGGCAGAACGTTCCGTTTCTAATGTATTCAAACGAGATAGAATCGATTGTAACGTTTGCTGCATTGCCACGTTTCTATCGCTAGAATGATGATTCGATCGTGAACGCGCTCTACTGTTCGACCGAGATCTACTCGAGTAATAAGTTCTACTACGAGATCGAGAACGATTACGCGAGCGAGACCTATCCCTAGATCTGCGGTACCTATCGTGTCGACGCGACCTGGTAGGTGAATAACACTGCCTTTCGGCCATATTGAATCACAAATAAAAACCACTTAACAAATGTCAAAATAAAATGATAGTTTGGTGTCTTATTTTTATAACTGATTTTACAATAACGAAAGTGAGGTAAGTGGGCGCTTTTTGGAATAAAATCCCACTTCTGAATTTAGCTTTCAGCAACAGAATTTATTAAAAAAAAACACAATTTTGAACACAACAGCAGTTTTAATTGCGAAAATATAAAAATAACCTCCAAATCTGATTAACTTAAACTTTAATACGATTTCAACCTAAAAATAAGACACCAATAAATTCATGAACAAAAGAGTACGTACTTACTGAGCATAATTCACACTTTTACCAACAAAATCAAAATAACGGTAACTATCAAATCGCGTCAACACTACCGCACCCTATGAAAGCCAACGAGCAAATGGCCGACACAGACATGCTCGCTGCCTTTTATAGGTATCGTTTGACAATTAAGATCTATTCCCTAAATATATATATTATACTTTTATATTTCTTAGTACCTCAAACACTTGTTTATCCGGCGCGGTCCCTTAATTATATTCAGTATTATTGTAAAGGCAGCGTGCTACTGGGGAGTTTGTTGCGCAGTTTCTTCTCCTCGGCCGAAGCACTTAGGAAGCGGTGAAGGGTGGGCAATTTAGGGTCGGTTCATCTCTGGCGGGGGGCGCGTCGCGTATTGTCGGTCGCTTGGCGCTGGGGCGGGCGGATGCGTGGTGGGGCGTTCAGCCTTTCACACTCAACTGATGTTGCGTTAGCGCGTCAGGTGTGGGGGTTGGATGTCTCATTGCGTGTTTGTTTGTTCTGGCGTTGCGCGGCTGGTGGTGCGTGGTGCGCTTCCGCCGGATATGAACCGACCCTTAGGGTGCTGTCTATTTTTGTTTGTATTGTTTGACGTTCGATAAGTGCTACTGTGTAGCCTATATTGAATAAAGAATTTTTGAATTTGAATTTGAATTTGACCTCTTGGGGTTTTGAAGTTAAGCTGTCATTTGTTTGTAGGGTTTTATTGTGTTTCTCGCTTTTTTGTTTCTTGTTTGTGCGTTCATTTATTATTCCCCACATGGTTTTGACTTTATTGTTAGATTGCATCATTTTATTTTTATAGTGAAGTTTTTTTTGCAACTGAGACAGTTTTTTTCAATGTTTTTTCATACGTTTTATAATATTTTGAATTTTGTTTTTAGTTTTATTTTACGCAGTGGTATACATTGATTTAAATAGAGTTGAGTATGTCATTAAATGTTTTATAATTTGTATTTACGTTATTATTGGTTTTAAGAACATCATTCCAATTGATTTTTTGTATTTTCTCTTTGAACATAGATTCATTTTTGTTATTAAATAATCTTTTCATTGCGTACCAGTTGGCTTGTTTTTAAATCGTTCGATATTATATTAACAATAAAATCGCCGCCTATTTTGGCCCATTTATATATACAATATGCCACCACCATAATGAAATTATATCATACTTTGATTACAATAAGTTTATAAAAAAGTATAAATTAACTAAATATACAATGTATATGTCCATTAGTTGTAAGAGACAAATTGCTAAGCTTTCAGCATATAATTTACTTTGTGACACTGGTACTAGTAATGTACTTAAGATTATTGTTTGTGTTAATAGTAGTACTAATACCTCTTTAGATACATCTTGTAGTTTAAACTACAAGGTGGGACAACGGGAGGGCTGCATCAATTGAATGTTATACATCAAAATATGCAGGGTCTCTCCGGCAAAGATCTAGAATTAAGTTTATTGATAGAAAACTACAATGTTCAGGTGTTATGTTTGACTGAACATTGGTTAAATGGTCATGAATTAAATCGTTTTAGAATCCTTGGTAATTCTGTACAGAGTGCGTTCGTAAGAAAGAATGCTATTCGTGCCTTAAAATCGTCGTACGTACTTGTTTGAGTCGGTCGTGTTGCTAAACGTTCCGTAAACAAAATTGCCAAAAGTGTACAAAAAGTGCAAAATATAGCCTAAAACTTATTCAGTGACATACAGTGTTCTACGCCAAAACGATACATATGGATATTAACTGTGTAAAGTGAAGATAAGTGCAAATAAACACACAAAAACTGCATTACAAATCTGTTAAAATTCAAATTTCTTATCTGCAGTGCTCACGGTGAACAAAAGACTGGACTTTGACCCCATTAGCGCTCCTACTCGTTAACGATCTAACAGCATTAATACTCATCATACGAATACTTTTTTAGACACTTCCGTTAGATGCACGAGTGGCAGTTACAGTAACAGTGAGACTGCCGATGTTTGTTACTCGAGTTCAAATCCATGTAAACAAAAGCTCTTTTTGTATTATTAATTTTTTTTTTCTTTCATTGTTCCTGTTTACATTTTTAATCGGATATCAATGTCTCAAAACAGTGTCACTTCACCAAAAACAAACACTAGTATTAATTTTAGCCATGCTCAGTCCGAACCAGACATGCAAAAAGCACTGTCTGACTCGCCTGGTACAGCCAGCGTCTTAACTAGTCAGAGACAGTCCGATTCTGACATGCAAAAAGCACTGTCCGGCTCGCCTGAAATCAGCAATGTTTCAATTCGTCAGAAACGTCCACGCATAGACACCTCACCTAACATCGAGCACGCAGTTAAGCCGTTGACTGAAGAATTTCTTCTGACTCTTCGCCGTGAAATAAGAGATGTAATGTCGACAGAGATTTCAAAATCCATAAAATCTTCTATTGTAGAGGAACTAGGGGACTTAAGAGAGGCTATGTGTCTCATCCGCAAACTCGAGGCGTCAGTTCAGTTTATGAGTGACGATTTCGATCAGGTGAAAAACGAACTCCAAGACTACAAGAATGCCAACCAACGCATTTTAAAAGAAAATGAATCTCTTAAGCACACTGTGTCGGACTTGTCTATTAGAGTTAACCTTCTCGAACAAAACACTCGTCAACAAAACATCGAAATTAACGGAGTGCCAGAAAACAAATCCGAAAATTTGATTAGTACTGTAGTACAACTGGGAAAGGCCGTTTCAAGTACACTGAAAGAGAATTGTATTATATCCGCAGTTCGAGTCAGAAAGCTAGACCAGCAAAGTGCTTCTCCGCGGGCAATAATTGTGAAGATGAATAGTACATTGACTCGTGATGAAATCTTAGCATCCGTTATGAATTATAATAAAAAACATCCGGACAACAAGCTTAACTCTCATCTCTTAGGATATGGTGGTGCGAAAAAAAACAGTATTTGTGTCTGAACACCTATCGCCTCTCAATAAACAGATCCACGCAGCTACTAGGAAAGCTGCCCGAGTGAAAGAATACAAGTATGTGTGGGTCCGTGACGGCCGTATTCTCGTCAGAAAAGCAGATGGCATGCAAGCAAAACAAATTCGGAGCCTTGAAGCTGTGGAACTCCTCTAATATACATTCAACCATGACCTTATCAATAACCAAATAATACATTAACACTGATTCCGAATCTCCCATTCAAGATCTACTACCAAAATTTTAGAGGAATTAGAACCAAACTGAGAAACATTATGCTCGCTGTACAAAACCATCAATATGACGTTATTATTGCTACAGAAACTTGGCTCGACGATGCAATAAATGACGGCGAAATATTGGACTCTAGATACACAATATATCGTAGAGATAGATCATCTAGTCTCCTGGGACATAAAAAGGGTGGCGGCGTACTAATCGCTGTATTAAAGACAATCGGTAGTATTCGGATGGCAAAGTGGGAAACCGAGTCCGAGAACTTGTGGCTGCGACTAATAATTACGGAGCAAAAAAGGACGCAAAACTTGAACATCTGTGCAGTATATTTGCCTCCACCTGTACAGCCACAAATACTGAATGCATTCCTGGATAAGGTTACCTCTATAATTGACATGACAGGTAGTCATACACTCATAGCTGGAGACTTTAATTTAGGATTTATCAAGTGGGAGCCGGATAACACAAACCCTCAGTCTGCAAGTCTGTCCGCAAGTAATTATAATAACTCGTTAGGCTACTCCCTTGTAGATTGCTTATCTCTTAACAGCTTACAACAGCTAAATCATGTTAAAAATCATCAATGTCAATCTTTAGACCTAATATTATGTAACTTTCATGGTGTACTTGTCCACGAAAGTACTGAACCACTGTCAACAATAGACCCTTACCACCCCCCTTTGTGTATAGAGATTACCAGTGTATCACCAAAATTCTTAAAATCAAAGCTTTCTGCAAGGTACAATTTCCGTAAAGGAAATTACCAAATAATTAATGAGAGCATAAATCAGGTTAATTGGATTGTTAACTTTGCCCAATGTCGGGATGTCAATGCTATGGTGGACGAGCTCTATAAAACATTGGACAGAATCATATGTTCATTTGTGCCAAAATCTAAAATAAAAAGCAATATTTACCCGGTATGGTTCCCAAAAAGTCTTATTAACATTCTGAACGAAAAGGAAAAACTTAGAAGACGTTACAAAAAATATAAGGAGCCTCGCGATAACTACGAATACAAACTATTGGGTCAGAAAGCCAATCAAGTTATCAAAAGCAGCTATGAAGATTTCTCTAGAAAGATGGAGGAGGGCATAACCCATAATCCCAAACTGTTCTGGTCCTTCGTAAAAGCAAAAAAATCAGGTTCAAGTGATATACCGTCGGAATTGAAGTTGGGCAATGACGTGGCCACTTCGGGTGATAGCATCTGCGATCTTTTTGCGCGTCACTTTTCGTCAACACTTACACATTCGGGTGCATCACATTCTGAAAATCGCTCTGGAAATAAGCAGATCTACTCTTGCAACACATTAGGAAACGTTGCTTTCTCAGAAAAAGATGTAATCAGAGCACTTAGAAAGCTTAATGTATGCAAGGGTGCAGGTCCAGACGGTTTACCACCTATATTTGTTAAAAATTGTGCAGTCAGTCTATCTCTTCCACTGAAAATAATATTCAACCATTCTATTAAAACTTCTCAATTTCCTGATAAGTGGAAGTTAGCTCATGTTGTGCCCGTCTTTAAAAAGGGAGAGGCTGATGACGTAAGGAACTACAGACCTATCTCTATTTTGTCAGTATTTTCAAAAGTATTCGAGTCTCTCTTATGTCCTATTTTAACTGCTCATTCTAAAATAGAGATAGCTCCACAACAACATGGATTTTGCGCTCAAAAATCTACTACGACCAATTTAGTCCTTTACGTTAATGACCTTTGCAAAACAGTAGACTCACGCAAGCAAGTCGACTCTATTTATACCGATTTCAGCAGCGCATTCGACAAAGTAGACCACAAAATATTACTGCAAAAGTTGTCAAAGCTTGGCATCTTTGGTCAACTTTGGCTGTGGTTTGAATCTTATCTCACCGACAGAAAACAGAGAGTTGTAGTAAAGGGTCATCAGTCTCTACCTTATTCTCCGTCATCCGGAGTTCCCCAGGGTTCCCATTTAGGACCGATATTGTTTATCATATTCGTTAATGATATAACAACCTTTATACAACACAGCACTTGCTCCATCTTCGCGGATGACTTGAAATTATATCGGGTCATAGACTCAATTACAGACATTGCCCTACTTCAGGAAGATCTGAACTCTGTACATAGTTGGTGTGTTAAAAATAACATGTTTCTTAATGCTGATAAGTGTTACCACATCACATTCACAAAAAAACACCTCACTCTTCCTTCTTCGTATTCGCTTAACGGAAGAGTGCTTCAAAAAGTCGACAAAATCCGTGACCTGGGTGTTTTCCTTGATAGTAAGCTTACGTTAGTGCCTCACATCGATTCTATTGTTTCTAGAGCCGCCAAAACACTGGGATTCATAAAAAGAATCTGTTACGACTTCAGAACTGTCCAAACCTTAACAGTACTCTATAATTCGCTAGTACGAACGGTTTTGGAATATGCGTCTCCTGTTTGGAATCCAAATTATGTTACACATGTGAACCGCATAGAAAGGGTTCAAAAAAGCTTTACCCGTTATCTGCGATACAAATCTGATAGCTGTCCTAGAAACGCGGATTATTCGCAAAGGTTAAGTCACTTTAAAATGATAACTTTGAAACAGCGAAGGCGCACTAACGACCTGATTTTGCTTCACAAAATCATTAATGGATCTATACAAGTTCCAAAGCTCCTCAATGAAATAAATATATGTGTCCCTCGCCATAATTTACCCAGATCAGTACGCGTCCTAGATATATTCACACCAAGCCCAACAAGAACTAATCTCGGACATTGGGCACCAATGAACAGGTTGATGAGGACATACAATGAGGTCCATACAAGTTCCAATGGCATTGACATTTTCGCAGACAAGTTATTGCAATTTCGCAAACAATTGCTCCTTATCAACAATAGCCATAGCTGATTATAATGATGTTGTATATATATATATTTTTTTATTGCATCTTTTGCTTAAATTGTTACTCTTAAATAATTATTTGTCATTTTTGCTGAGTGTTATATTGGAGCATCAATCATATGATGATCTTCTATTAATTCTTAAGGTCTGTTGGTGTTGGCAAATCACAGGAGAACGCCTGTAAGGATATTGACCTTATGGCCTTAAATAATCATTTTTCCATGCCTCCTATCACTCTTGATCCTTCTACCAAATCTTCTACTCTACTCGAACTTTCCTGTCTCCCTACACCTCGATGTCCCCTTTTCCATTTCTCTTCCGTTGCCTTAGAGGACGTCAAAAAATCAGTTTTAGCCATCTCTTCATCTGCAATCGGCAATGACGGCTTGTGCTCTCGTATGATTTTCCCTATTCTTCCACAGCTACTTCCCATCCTATCTCATATCTTTGACTTCTCTTTGACTTCCCGTTCCTTTCCTGTAGCCTGGAAACTAGCTCATATTATTCCTCTTCCAAAAACATCAAATCCATCCTCATTTGCGCAGTAAAGGCCCATTTCCATACTTCCCTTTCTCTCTAAAGTCCTTGAGCACATTGTACACCGTCAAGTATCCGATTTCTTAACATCCTTTAACCTTATTTCCCCTTTTCAATCTGGTTTCCGCCCTGGCCATAGCACTGTAACCGCTCTCCTTAAAGTTACTGACGACATCCGCTGGGCTATGGAAAACATATCACTCACTATCCTCGTCTTACTTGATTTTAGTTCGGCGTTCAATTCTGTGGATTTTGATATCCTCTTAGGCATCCTCCAAACAACCAACTTCTCCTCTTCCTCTCTGGCTTGGTTTGGATTTTACCTTCGGGGCCGCTCTCAGCGCGTTCGCCATGAAGAGTCTTTCTCTGACTGGTGCGATCTAGTTGCGGGTGTGCCTCAGGGTGGCGTCCTTTCACCTCTTCTTTTTTCCATCTTCATCAACTCTGTCTCTACTGTTATTTCCTCCAAGTATCACCTTTATGCAGATGACTTGCAGATTTATAATCACTTTCAATTGTCTGAAGCAGAATCAGCCATCGATACTATGAACCGCGAATTGGCCAGCATCAGCAGGTGGGCAAGGTCTTATGGTCTGCAGTTGAACCCTGCGAAGACACAAGCCATGATAATTGGTAGCAGGCACTATCGAAACGCAATTGATTTGACCTCTTTGTCGTCACTCCGTCTTGATTGGGCTGTGATTCCCTTTACCGACACAACAAAAAATCTTGGGGTATTGATTGATTCTCATTTATCATGGCGTGATCAGGTTAACGAGGTAAGTCGTAAGGTATTTTTTTGCTACCAGTCACAGGTCTGCTGGAAGAAATTTCACATGAAATAAGCAGTACCTTTGTACCTTTTTATTCTGTATATGCCTATTATTGTATGTCTGTTGTGTGTACAAAAACTTATAAATAAATAAATAAGAACTACCCCAACATTTCAATGACCCCAACAAAATAAATTCTCATTTCTTAAATATCCCAGGAGATACGATGGTACCAATATCCTACTTGAAGTACTACGAATATCACAGACGTAGTGATTGTGTTTTTTCTATTAAAACTGTAGAAAAGACCGTAAGACTTTATCTAAAATAAAATCAAATGCTGAAGGCTTTGATCACATTACTCTAAATATGTTTCTGCTGACACTGCCTCAAACCTTATCTGCGCTCACGTCTATTGTCAATACCTCTATCTCACAATGTAGCTTCCCAGAACTTTGGAAAACAGCAGTTGTGCGCCCTATACCTAAAATAGCGAACCCTTCTGATATAAAAGATCTAAGACCAATAAGCATATTGCCTTTTCTTTCCAAAATAGTTGAAAAAATAATAAACGCTCAACTTACAGAGTACCTTGAGAAAAATAACATACTCCCTGAGAAGCAATCAGGTTTTAGAAGAGGTCACAGTACTGCAACTGCGCTTTTAGATGTAACGGATAACATATTGTCAGCTCAGGATGAGGGTTTTTGTACACTCATGGTCTTGCTGGACTATTCTAGGGCATTTGACAGTATAAATTTAACTCTCCTGCTCTCAAAGATGTCTTATTACGGGTTTGATGCGCGCACAATTAAATGGTTTGACAGCTATCTCCAAAATCGCTACCAACTGGTTGAAACTCGCGGAGCGCATGGATCTAGTATCTTTTCGGACATATCTGCAGTGGAGAGGGGCGTGCCACAAGGGTCTATATTAGGCCCTACGTTATTCAATTTATACTGCGCCGACATAGTTTAAGCCATAGAAGGTTGCAAGTACCACATGTATGCAGATGACTTACAATTATATATCTCTTTCAAACCACACGAATATGTGAATGCACTAAAATTTATCAATGATGACTTAGCTAGAATAGCAGATTGGTCAGAACGAAACTTTCTTTTCCTTAACCCAGCTAAGACTAAATATATACTTTACGGTTCAAAAGGTCAGGTGGTGTCTACGCCTAGAACTTTTTCATTAGCAAAACGCTTATTCATGTTTCGATTATCTGAACTTTATTTTTTAACAAATGACAATTTCTGTGTGGGTAGATTTTTTCTCTTCGCAATATACGATCGTCACGAACACAGCTCTGCTGCTTGTAATTGTTTTTAAATATTTAATTATACGTAATTTCAAGATATTCAGAGTTTTACTTAAGAAGCTCCAAGTCTTGTGCGTAAACAAGATTTTGGCGACCGTGACAGGACGATTACAAGAATCTGCAGAGTAAGAAATATCATCTCGGGTGTTGTCATACTCGGTGATACAAAATTTACAAAATTCAACGGAAGTCCAAGATTTTGGTGTTGGAGGCTAGCTTTGCCTTCCTGGTCAACGAATCAGCCAAAGATCGTGCCGGAAAGCCGATATTCTGCAACATCAGCGCCAAGTTAAGTGCCATCCTTTGTTCCGTTATTTCATCCAAATTCCACTATTTCCAAATTCCATACCTATAAATCCATTCTTAATTACCCATATTCCAGTAACTAACCTCTATTTGTGCTATTTTCCTTAGTTTAGGGTTTTGTGCAAAAACGGTAAACGGTCAACGTACTAACGTAAACCGTGCACAACAAATCATATTTTATTTTCGTTATTTCCCAAAGTTCTGAGCATTTTATGCTAATCAACATAATTATAGGTAAACAGTCTACAGTGGACAATAATACAAATTGAGTTTTTCGTCGTATTTAGACCGATTTGCCGAAATTTTCAGGAATCACTTTGTGTGTACACGTGGGGTCCAAGGTCCATCGCTGCCAGTTGGGCTGTTGCGAGCACTGTTTCCAGCCGAGACCAGCTTCCCAGTGGGTTCCGCCGAGAGGAGGAACGTGAGAATACATAAATTTTATTCCTTTTCTTAATTAATTGAACTTTGTCGATACCTAAACATTTCATAAAAGTGCAGTGTTACATTTTTAAGGTTACATTAAATACATATAATTATTGTTCAAAATGGCAAGTGAAAATAGTGATAAGCCTGCTTTAAAGTCATCCTTAAAGGAATTACTTGTAAAACGCAGTTCTATTAAAGGACAAATCACTAAATTCAAAAATTACTTAGATAAAGTTTGTAGTTTATCAGAAATATCCACAATAGAACTTGCGGAGTTAGATTTAAAATTAAATAAATTTCAAGGATTATCGGCAAGGTTTGACATATACAGAGCGAGATTGAGGTTTTTAATTCTTCAAATATTGACTCAGAACTTGATGAGAGGGAACGCATCGAGCATGATATTGTTCAATATATTGCTATAGCTAAGACTGAGTTACAAAAATACACAATTGATGAGCCTAGAAGCTGATTTAACTCAAATGATCCAAATCCCACTTTCTGTAAACAACGAAAAGTCATCCTACAGAGATGCTTTATTGGCACAAGGTCATAAACACACAGAACGGATAGATCCAGTACCCATAAAATCTTATGCTGGTGAGACGAGTCGAAAAATTATTATGGAGGATTCTATTAATTCTCAAAATACTACAAAATCGAAGACAGCAATAAATAATAGACGATATAAAATGGACGAGGTATATAAGACGGAGCAATCGTCAAAGAAAAATGAATGTAATGAAAGTACAGAAGAAAGACAGGAACCCACATCTAGGAATATATTTTATTTAAAAAAGTTAATGGATAAATTGAACGAAATCTTCTTCTCTCAGTCGAGTATCGCTGTTAAAATCAAATTAGTGGTTAGTCTTATTCTTGAAGAAATTATTCACTTTGTTTTAGGCTTTGCAACAGATAGAGATATGATAAAAAAGTATTGTCCTTATTCAACGATGGTTCCTAACAAATTAAGGGACTTTGCTCTTAATATACTGCAATGGAATTCGCAAAGTATTAGGCCTAAAATCGCTGAGTTTGAGTCTGTTTTGTATAAAGATCAAATACACGTAGCTATCATCTGCGAGACATGGCTAAAGCAAGATAGTTTTTTAAACATATCCCAATATAATATATATAGGAAAGACCGAGATGATGGATATGGTGGAGTAGCAATCATGATACATAAAACTGTCACATCTGAGTTGAAATGTTCTACTGTTAATAACACTGGCATCGAAATATTACATGTAAAAATAAGAAATTGCAAATATCTAGAAGACATAGTCTCAGTCTATTGCCCTTCCTCTATCCAAACGAGACAATGTGATTGGGATGAGTTATTTTCGCTACGGTCACACAAAACTCTTATCGTCGGGGACTTCAACGGTCATCACTCCAATTGGTCCTATAAAACAGATGCAAGAGGCGTTCAAATAATGGACTCAGCGCTAGAGCATGGATATATATCTATAAATGATGGCAGTGCCACTCGGGTAAAATATGTTGGTAATATCTTACAACAGTCATCTCCTGATATCACATTTTCTTCATCCGATATAGCTATACACTTTTCTTGGCGAGTGCTAAGTGACAACCTGGGGAGTGATCATCTAATGATCAAAGTTAAAATGAATTATCAAGATACTGTTTATTCGATTAGTAAACGTAATTTTAAAAAGGCTAACTGGTTAGGCTATGGCAAGGATATAGAACAGTTATTCTCTGATGTCAATCCTAATATATGCGACACCCAGATAATGTATAGTACGTTTATTTCTATTATTAATAAATCAGCTGATAAGAATATCCCAATTACTAAAATATGCAATAACCCTCAAAACAGTTTTAAACCTAAGCCATATTGGAATCCTCAACTTTCTAAAGTTGTAGCGGAAAGAAGACTCGCCTTGAAAGAGTTTAGACGTAACCCCACGCCAGCAAACCTATCTGTGTTGGAGAATAGAACTTTAAAAGCTAAACAGGAAATTCGACAAGCCAAGACAAATTGCTGGCAAGAATTTTGCTCTTCTATTGATGGCACCGTGACTTCATCAGAAATGTGGCGGAAGATGAAGTGGATTAAGGGATATAAACAAATTGGCTCTTATGTCCCAATGGATAAAAAAAGGGAGCTTTTGCATAGTCTAGCCCCGGATTCAACTCTATTTTCTAAACCTTTATTTATTTCAAATAATGCTTTATTAGAGCCCGAATTTACAATGCAGGAATTAGAGGCATGTATTAAGAAAAAAGATACAGCTCCTGGAGATGATAATATCACGTACTCCATGATTTATAACCTTCGCAATGTCGCCAAAGCCTTTTTACTCCGTATATATAATAATATTTTTATTTCTAGTTGTATTCCTAATGAGTGGCGAAATATTAAGGTAATTGCAATACCTAAAGTAGGAAGTAACTCCAAATTAAGACCTATTTCGTTAATACATTGTCCTTGTAAGATTTTTCATTTGATGCTAAATAAAAGAATGGAGTGGTTTATTGAACATAATAGTATATATTTTTCAAGTACTACCGGTTTTCGGAGAGGCCGATCATGCTTAGATTCCCTTGCACAGTTGATCACTAGTATACAGTTAGCTTCTACCAAAAACATGCCAACCTTAACTTGTTTCTTAGATATTGAGAATGCATACAATAACGTTTCAATTGACAGTGTAGTTAAAATGCTAGATAAGCTAAATATGGGCAGTCTAATATGTAATTATTTGTGGGAATTTCTTAGAGAAAGACATTTGATTATTAAAGATGATACGGATGAGAAGGGTTATATCACAAGGTGGATTAATAGAGGGTTGGCACAGGGAGATCCAATATCTCCCCTGCTATTTAATATTGTAACACTTGAAATTTGTAAAGTAATTAACAATAGTAACATGGTCAAAATATGTCAATATGCCGATGACTTCGTCCTCTATGTTAGCTTGAAAAAAATACGCGACAGTGTTAATAATATGCAAATATCTTTAAATCATATTGTGGAGATGTTATCTAATATAGGTCTAGAACTATCTACGTCAAAATCAAAAGTGTGCCTATTCAGTAGAGGATACAGAAGGCAACATGTCCAAGTATATTTAAATGATATCCCTTTAGTAGCGGTTGATAGTATAAAATATCTAGGTGTCTGGTTAGACCCCTCACTTCGATGGGGCAAACATATTAATGAACTTAATGAACGATGTCAGAAAATGTTGAATATTGTGAAAGTATTAGCTGGCTCTAATTGGGGAATGCATCCACTGCAGTTGAGACTTTTGTACATATCTTTAATTAGAAGTCGAATTGATTATGGCTGTGTATTCTATGATAGTAGTGTTAAATTTAGATTACTTAAGTTAGACAGGATTCAAAATAAGGCTATGAGAATTGTTGGTGGTTTCATTAAAACCACACCTATACATGTGATGGAAAGCGAGTTGTGCTTACCCCCATTACAAATTAGACGTAAATTTTTAGCTTTTAAGTTTTGTCTTAAGGTTAAGTCGTGGACCAACTGTGTGACGAACAAATGTTTGTCAGATCTTGGAGCTTTAAGTACCCACAGATATTGGGTAAATAAAAAAATACCTGTTTTAATGGACACATATAATATTATAAAAGAAGAAAAAATATATTCATCTAACCCTTTAGATATGTTTAAATTAAATGTTTGGTGTAGCTACATTGCAATTAAAAATGTTATTAAAATTAGTTTAGAAAGTGTTAATAAACCCAAAACAGCATATGATAATAATTATTTGAGAAACGATGTTTTACAAGAATTGAGTTCCACATATAATGGGTGGTATAAATTGTTTACTGATGGTTCAAAGAGTACGCAAATTGGTGCCGCTTTTTATGATGCAGTTACTAAAACAAGTGAATGTTTTAACATTGTTTCTGATGTCTCGATCATGACAGCAGAGTTGTTAGCTATCTCTGAAGCGTTGTCTTACACTTCTACAGTACAACACACTGACATAGTAATATTCACGGATAGCAAGAGCGCGCTCCAGCATTTGACTCGTTGCATCTCTGGACACAGAGGTGTATCAATAGCCTATCCTGTTCTGAATAAAATTATCAAAATTATATCAAATAATGTGAATTTAGTTTTACAATGGATTCCGTCACACATTGGTCTGCAAGGAAACGAGGAGGCTGACAGACTGGCTAAGAATGCAGTAACGTCAGGTATAGAGGTTTATATTTTACCAGTATATTCGGAAATTCTAGCAAAATTCAAAAGATATTGTTATGATGAGTGGAAAAAATATTTCTGTGAAAAATCTAAAACTAAAGGGTTATGGTACAAAACAATCCAAAGCGAGCCTCCTCGGGTCCCATGGTTTAGTAGTTTTAAAGTTAGCCGGCGCATTTTGGGTGCTTCTTTCAGAATTCGCTCCGGACACATGCCACTTAGAGCCTTTGCATATTTGATGAAAAAGGTGGATTCTCCGAATTGCTTAGTTTGTGATAATAAAGTAGAAGATGTTTATCACCTCTTGGTGGAGTGTGTCAGGAATGAGGCTGAAAGAAGTGCAATAATTAGTGAACTAAATTTAAATAAGTTAGATGTAGGTATATTTAATGTTATTTTAGCCAAACCAATGTCATCAGAGGCTGCATTAGTTTATTCATTAATAACTTTGTTAGTTAAATGTAATAAGATTAAGCTACGATGGAACTAGCGTAACATTATGTTAAAAGTTCCTAAAATAAATAAATAGATAAAAAAAAAAAAAAAAAAACAATTGATGAGGATAGTAAGCGTCGTCAATCTATCATGATCCATGCGGACTCTGATCATCAAAACATTGGGTTTCGTTTACCACAAATTCAAATTTCGAAATTTAACGGTTCCTATTTCCGTTGGTTGGAGTTTAGAGACACATACGTCAGTCTTATTCACAAAAATGATCGCATTCAAGACATACACAAATTCCATTACTTAGTGTCATACCTAGAGGGTGATGCTGCACGCATTATATCTAACCTTGAGATTTCTTCAGCCAATTATAAAGAGGCTTGGAGTCTGATTTGCGAGCGGTATGATAATGAAAGAATTCTTATTGATTATCATCTAGATTCATTATTTAATGTTCAGCAGCTGACGCGTGAATCAGACAAGTCACTTCATTACTTGGTAGATAACATCACTAAAAATCTAAGAGCTTTAAATAGTTTAGGACTAAGCACAGACAATCCTGCCTGTGATTATATGGTCATATTCCTGTTATCTTCTAAGTTAGACAATCGTACCACACAAAAGTGGCAAGAATTCCGCAATACTTTAGGTAAAATACCAAAATTAGATCAATTCAAAAAATTTCTTATTGACCGGGCTGATGTCCTTGAATCTCTCATCCGTAACAAATCATTAAATAATAATAATGGTACTAAACAATCACAATCATCAAATCCATCTACTTCTAACAATAAAACTATTAATAAATCAAATCGTTTTCAAAATACTAATTCATTTGCATCTACAAGTACTTCACAAGCAAGCAATAATACGTCTAAAGTTTATCTTTGTGTTGTATGCAATGGAAATCACAGAATTTATAATTGTCCAGATTTTCAGTCTAAATCGATTGCAGAAAGAATTGCATGTGTGTCTAAATATAAATTGTGCAAGAACTGTTTGCGACAAGGTCATCCTGCTTCTGAGTGCTCCATGGGCTCGTGTAGGCAATGTAACGAAAGGCATAATTCTCTTCTCCATGATCCTAGTGTGTCTGCTCATTGTACCAGTAGCACCTCTGATGAGGGCAACATTGGGACTATCTCAGCGTTCTCACAGCAAAAGAATCAGTATGTACTTTTGTCTACTGCAATAATAGAAGTATATAATCCACTAAATAACAAATCAGAAAAGGTTCGCGCTTTGCTGGATAGCGGCAGCCAATCTTCTTTCATCACCAAATCTCTGCAACAAAAATTGGGCTTAAAATGTAATACCATAAATCCATTGAATGTTATTGGAATAGGTAATAATAACTGTGATAAAGTAATAGAAAGTTGTAATACTCACCTTAAATCAATCCAAGGCACTTACCAAGTGAATTTGTCTTGCTACATTCTTCATCAGCTTACCGGTGACATTCCAAAGGTCAAAGTTGATATTCATAACCTGAAAATTCCAAAAGGTATTGTATTAGCCGATCCTAAGTTCAATGAACCTGCTCCCGTTGATATGCTCATCGGAGCAGACGTGTTCTGGGATATCTTAGTTGGAGAACAGCGCCCCCTAGGCCCCAACAACCCAAAATTACAAAATTCAAAATTGGGCTGGATTATAGCCGGTCCAATTAATTCCCATATTTTCAAACAAAATATTCAATGCAATCATGCAACTATTTCAAATAGCGAGCTACACGATATGCTCATTAAATTCTGGGAAATTGAGAGTCTTCCCCAAAGAAGAATGCTCAGCCCCAATGAAATTGCTTGTGAAAATCATTTTCTAAATAACACATTTCGTTTGAGTAACGGCAGGTTCTGGGTCAGATTACCACTAAAGGAATCACCAGACTGTCTCGGTGACTCATACAATCAAGCTAAAAAACGTCTTCTTAATCTTGAGAAAAGAAGTCTTAGGAAAAATCCTACACTAAAGTCGCAATACGTAGAATTCATTCGTGAATATTCAGAATTAGGTCATCTTTCAGAATCACCTATTTCAATTCCAAATCCTTCATATTTTCTAGGTCATCATGCTGTCTTCAAAGACGACAGCGAGTCCACTAAAATCAGAGTGGTCTTCGACGGCTCCGCTCCCACTGCCTCTGGATACTCTCTAAATGATATCCTCATGGTAGGACCTAATTTACAAAATTCTCTTTTTTCCATTTTGGTTAGAGCGCGTCAATACAAGTACATTCTTACTGGAGACATAGCCAAAATGTACAGACAAATTGCTGTGGCCCAGGAAGATTGTAACCTTCAATTAATATTATGGAGAGAAGACGAGTCTCGTCATATTCAAACTCTGCGATTAGGTACTGTTACTTACGGAACTGCAAGTGCCAGTTACCTTAGCACAAAATGTCTTTGGCAGGTGGGAGAAGAGTGCGATGATGAATTGATAAAAACAATAATTCAAAATGACTTTCTAGTTGATGACGTCATCACCGGCTCTGATAGCGAAAGTCAACTAATATATATTCAAAAGGCTTTAACTAATACTCTAAATTCTGCTTGTTTCCCTTTGCGAAAATTTAAAACTAACTTACCTGAATTATTTCATAATATCGTCGAAATTAATACAAATGATAAACTTACCTTAAGTGAGTCTTCCAGTACTCTCGGCCTCGGTTGGGACCCTAATGACGACACGTTCCATATACCTGTAAAAATAAATTCTATAAATTCAAATGACTTAATTACGAAGAGATTCATAACCTCACAATCTTTCAAAATTTTTGATCCACTTGGTTTAATAAGTCCATGCATAATTCAAACAAAAATACTGATACAAAAGTTGTGGCGTAAAGGCATTGACTGGGATCACCCTGTGCCTGATGATTTAAAGGAAAATTGGTATGAGATTTCTAAAAACTTACCTTTACTTGCAGATCTTCATATTTCACGCAAAGTTATCTGTGATTCACCAAAATTCATTGAGCTTCACTCATTCTGTGACGCTTCGCAAGTCGCATACGGGGCTTGTATCTACATGAGATCGCTGAATAAAGATAACGAGGTAACAGTGAGGCTTCTATGCTCAAAATCCAAGGTTGCTCCGGTAAAACCAACAACAATAGCTCGCCTCGAGCTGTGTGCAGCGTTATTGGCAGCAAACTTATGTAAGTCCGTTACCGATTGTTTAAGACTTACTCCTTCAAAAATTACACATTGGTGCGATTCTAATGTCGTACTCTGCTGGATCAACAATGATCCAAGCAAACTAAAAACTTTTGTAGCAAACAAAATTTCTGAAATTCTAGACCTCACTGATCGAAAATCATGGCGTTACGTTCCTATTGACGCAAATCCAGCGGATTTAATTTCACGTGGTGTAAATGCTTGCCAACTCCGCGATAATGTGGTGGTGAAATATCATGTGGTGGCAAGGTCCGTCTTATCTGTATAGTGATGAGCCACAATGGCCTATATTACAAGTAAAAAAATCTAATGAATTACCTGAAATTAAAGTTCATTATATTAATTTACCTGAGTCTACTTTCGATTTTAAAGATTTTTCAAATTTTACCAAATTACCGCGAGTATTTGCCTATATTTTAAGATTTTTACACAATTCCAAACAATCAAATAAACAAAATAAATTATCTGGATTTTTAACAGTAAATGAGTTAAATAATGCTTTTAATTTTATTTGTCGAGTCGTTCAAAAACAATCTTTTTCATCTGAATATAAAATATTGCTTGCCAATAAACTATTGTCATCAAAATCTAAGTTATTAAGTTTGTCTCCATTTTTTGACCCCATTACTCAATTGATTAGGTTTGGTGGGAGATTAGATAATTCTAATTATTCTTTCAACAAAAAACATCCAGTATTATTAGATTCTTCTCATTATGTGACAAAACTTTATTTTATTCGCGAACACTTAAAGCATTTACATGCTGGTCCGCAGCTACTGCTAGCAACTGTTAGAGAATCTGTGTGGCCTATAAATGGCAGGAAGCTTGCCAGGCGCGTTGTCAATCAATGCTTTACATGCGTGCGTGTTCGTGGTCAAACCTTACATCCTAAAATGGGTAACTTACCTGCTCATCGAATTTCAGTTGACTATCCATTTAAAGCAGTTGGTATTGATTATGCCGGTCCATTTTTTATCCTAAACAGAAAAGGACGCGGTGCTAAATTGTCAAAATGTTATTTGTGTTTATTTATTTGTTTGCGTTTTAAATGCGTTCACTTAGAACCAGTCAGTGACTTGACCAAGGAATCCTTCATAATGACACTCCGTCGCTTTGTTGCACGTCGCGGTCTCCCAGCGGAGATTAGTTCCGACAATGGCCGAAATTTTGTTGCCGCTGCTAAAGAAATTAGTCATTTTCTAAAAAACAATTCTCAATCTCTCTCTGATTTAGCAGCTGGAGAAGGGATAAAGTTTTCGTTCATACCAGCTTACAGTCCTCATTTCGGTGGAATCTGGGAGGCTGGTGTCAAGGCTGCTAAATACCATATAAAAAGAGTAATGGGAAATACTCATCTCACTTTCGAAGAACTTTGTACTTTGCTCGCACAAGTAGAGGCAGTGCTAAATAGCCGTCCCTTGTGCCCAATGTCGTCATCCCCTGACGATCTCCTTTCCTTATCCCCAGGGCATTTCCTGATTGGCAGACCACTCAATGCTCTGCCAACTCCAGTGCACGATGACTGCAAGGCTACTCACCTACAACGCTACGCCCGCCTTGAGCAAATAAGAAGGGGTTTTTGGAACCGATGGAGGCGAGAATATGTATCCGAACTTCAACTACGTACTAAATGGAAGCTCAACACCACAAAACTAAATATCGGAGATCTCGTCCTTCTACATGAAGAGAACGTGCCACCCCTAAGCTGGCGTCTCGGGCGTGTGGTTCGATTGTTCCGTGGTCCAGACGGCATTCCGCGTGTGGCGGACATCAACACTTCAAGAGGCTGCGTGCGACGCTCTCTCGTTCGACTGTGTCCTCTGCCTACTTCTGAAGATTTCAAGGTTGAAGCCTAGGCCTTCAACGGGGGGAGGATATGTCTACGCCGAGAACTTTTTCATTAGCAAAACGCTTATTCATGTTTCGATTATCTGAACATTATTTTTTAACAAATGACAATTTCTGTGTGGGTAGATTTTTTTTCTTCGCAATATACGATCGTCACGAACACAGCTCTGCTGCTTGTAATTGTTTTTAAATATTTAATTATACGTAATTTCAAGATATTCAGAGTTTTACTTAAGAAGCTCCAAGTCTTGTGCGTAAACAGGTGGATAAAGTCAACTTAAACCATGGCGACGTAACCGTATGGGACAACCTATTGAACGCGTCAGTGAGGCGCGGAATTTAGGGGTAATCGTTGACGAAAGCCTAAACTTTGAGACTCACATCTCGAGCTGTGTAAAATCTTGCTTTTATAAGTTAAAAGTCTTATACAGAATGCGTCCATATATCAGTGAGGAACTACGAGTGCAGCTAGTCGACAGCCTGGTCTTGTCTAAACTAAATTACGCGGACACTGTAATAGGCCCTAGACTCTTAGCACGCACCAAAAGGATGATTCAAAGAGTGCAAAATGCCCGCGCACGATATTGTTTTAATGTACCACCAAGGAGCCACATCACACCCGTATTGAATAAACATCACATTTTAAAAATGAAATCACGGCGTGAATTACATCTTGCGTGTCTTCTTTTTGGAATTATTAAATTTAAATGCCCTTCATACCTGCACTCCAAACTTAGATGGGTAAACGATCACCGGCCACGCGAGGGTAGACGCTGTGCGCAGCAACTGGCTATTCCGCAGCATGGCACTGCCGCTTTCCGGGGTAGTTTTAGATATACGGCTTCCAAATGCTGGAATAATATCCCTCCGCCGATAAGAAATCTAAAAACAATAACTTCATTTGGATACAACCTAAAAAAAATCATAATAGATTCACAAATAAATTTTAACTCAATCGACATTGATAATAATAAAATAAATAATAATAAAATATATTTATTTTCTCATCACAATAGTTTCCTTAATGCTATTCGTGTTACAATTGTACCAGATCAATAGGTAATTTTGTGAGAGACTGGTGCCTGACGTAGGTTTGTGCAACAGCACAACCTGTATTACAGGTCACCAGGGCCCTCCCGCAGTTAATCCATGAAAAGAAAAAAAAACATTGATTAAACACGTGAGTTAGGATAAACTTATGCAAATGAATAAGAAGAACTTACTATTAAAGAAAGACAAAAAATTTAGGATATACCAGAAGGTTTGAGTACAAATACCTGTAAGTGTGAACAAAATCGTGTATGTTTAAGAGTGAGTTTGAATGTGTGTGTATGATGTGGTGCGGATACGAATGGGGAGTAAGAATGAGAGTGTATGAATAGACATGTATTATTGTGATGTGTTTAAAAGAACGGTTAGAAGCAATATGTGTAACTAAAAAGAGATAGGTGAGGTATGACCTGATCACTAGGCGAGGGATTCTTAATTATAAGTTATTAAAAGGGTTTCGGTTGATTCGTAATCGAGAGTTTTTAGATGCTTAGTCACAAACTTTTTACATTTGTTTCTGCGTAGTGGGTAAATATTTAAAGTTTGGTTAATTTTATTGTAAAGGAACGGGCCAGTGAAGCAGAAGAATCTGTGGGAGCAAGTTGTACGGTAGGTCACTTTTTCGCATATGTTGCCTTTTCGGCGCTTGCCTTTTAGTAGGTCAGGATCATAATGGAGCAATGCGTGTTGTTTCAGAATAGTCTGTAGAAAAAAGGACTGTCTGACCGTTAGAACATCCTATCTTTTGTAGAGATCAACTGTGGGGAAGCGATAAGGAAGTTTAGCACTTACCTTTAGAATCGCACGCTGAGTTCTCTCCACATCAATGAGATAACTTTTGCAAGCACCACCCCAGGACGTTAAACAATAATCAATCAATGATTGGCATAAGGCATACTACACCATTTTAATAGTGGCTCGGTTAGTGGTATCTCTTAAAATTTTAAAAATATAAATTAATTTATGCAACCGGGCCACTAGGGAGTCTATGTGTGATTTGAAGGTCAGAGTCTGATCAATAACTACGCCCAGATATTTTATGGTGTCTGTTCTCATTAAGGTGGGGCAGGTACAAAAGGACTGATTAGCATTGCAAATATGAGCCTTGATAGTCGCTGACATCGGCGGAAGAAAATTCTGCCTAAGAGCGAAGGCAACATATTTAGTTTTAGCTACATTTAGTGTCAACATATTGGTTTTCAGCCAGGAGCTGACAATGTTAAAACCCTTCTGGGCACTAAGAAAAACCTCGTCCCAGTTATCTCCACTGAACAACAGCGCAGTGTCGTCAGCAAAAGTGATTATTTTGCCTTTATGGAGTTGTAGTTGACACAGGCTATTGATGTATACCAGGAACAAGGTCGGGCCAAGAATGCTACCTTGAGCGACACCATATTCTATTGAAAGTTCATCGCTGTGCTTATGGTCAATTTTAACTCTCTGTTTTCGATCAGTTAAGAAATCCTGGATCAATTTTAGGGGTAAGCCCCTTATGCCCATAGGTCCAAATTTTTCCAGTAAGAGTGGGATAGAAACTGTGTCGAAAGGCTTAGCCAAATCCAAAAATACTGTGAGGCACTTTTTCTTTTGGTCAAGGTCATTAACAACTGCATGTAGGAGTTCGTGAATAGCGTCGTTAGTTGACTTACGACGCCGAAAACCAAATTGTTGAGAAGACAGAAGTCCTTTCACAGACAGATGTCGCGTATCTCAGTCTTCAAGATTTGCGTTTCGAGTCCCACTGTAACACAAATGTTTTGTATAATACTCGTGTTCGAGCGCAGCGCCTGCACTCGTCTTAAGAGCAACGCAACGCGTCCCGGCAATTAGGCGTAATTAGTTTTAAGCTTTTTGTATCTGTGTGTCAATCACCTTTGAGATTCCTTCCTGTTCATAACCTTGTACGTCTGAGGCAAGATAAATTAATTAAGTACACAATTATTGAGTTTCCTTTGGAATCCCTGAAATTCCTGCACATTATTTGGCCCTAACGAACCGGATGTAATTGGATAAAAGAAGAACTTGATAATAATCAAGGAAATTGGGGATTATTTTGGATTTTTACCAACAAGGTGATAAGCCGGTTAAGTGTGGTGTGACCAAAGGACTCATAATTAATTACGGTGTTAAGAATATTATTAAAATAAATATCACCCAACACTCGATCAGGTAGTATAACAGTATAATTAAGGATTAAACCAGGTTAGTGTTATTTTTTTCCAAGTATCGTGTGTTAATTAGCTTTACCTGTTTGCATTGTGAATAGTTATATAGTACATAATTTAGTTTTGCTAGCTTTAACAATTATACGTATCCTAATATTATTTAGGTACAGTAGTAATAGTTAACTACGTTTATAATTTGTACGGCTGCATTTAACTTAACTTGTTAATTTATTCACATCGTTAATTTGTGCGTAGGTAAATTGTTAAATCGGTGTTAAGTCAATGTTAAAGTTTAAATTCTTAACTCATTAGTGACCGTATGTGTATTTAAAAATTATTAAGTTATTAATTGCTTCTAAGTTTGACGAGCAGGTATTTATTATTTCTGTGTATAGCTATTGTGGAATTTGTCGTAAATAAAAGTCGATATCTTTAAATCATCATTATATTTACATTATATACAGTACTATTGTTGACTATTTACATTATATACAGTACTATAATTGTTCACTATTTACATTAAAATCACCTTATACATACTTACAAAATATTCTTGTTTTGTATAGACACACAATTTATGAATAAGTCTGTACGACTTATTCATAAATTGTGTTGTATAAATTAAATCTAAGTACTTATTCAACAAATTCCAGGTCGACTGCACTCGGTTCCCAATATGTCCGAAGAAAGAGAATTGGTTAAGAAGCGTGGCAGCTTCAAGGGTCGCTTGACTGCCTTTATCAATTACCTTGATGCATCATGTGACAAGCAGTTAACTAGTTGTGAGGTTAAGGAGTTGCAGTTGCGTATGGGAAAGATCGAAAGTTTATATGAGCAGTACGATGAGGTTCAGTTGCGACTAGAATGCATGGTAGAAGACGTCAAAGCACAACTCTCGGAGCGTTCCGAGTTTGAGTCACTATATTACAAGGCACTATCTAGATCGCAGGAGTTGCTATGTAAGTACCATAATGATGATAAGCAGTCTGTTAGCAGTGATAAATGTACGCGTATCAGTCAACGTAAACCTGTTAAGTTGCCCACTATACAGCTACCAAAGTTCGATGGGTGCTATAGTAACTGGCTAGAGTTTCGTGACACTTTTACTAGCCTCATTCACTGTAATGATGATATTGAACAAGTTAACAAATTCCACTACTTGCGAGCGTCGCTGGAGGGATCTGCTGCTGTTGTGATCCATGCCATTGAGTTTTCCGCAAGCAATTACGATATAGCTTGGAAGCTCGTTTGTGAGCGCTATGATAATAAACGTTTATTGGTGCATAACCACGTCTCATCCTTATTTAATATTAACGCCATTTCTAGGGAATCTTCCGTTGCATTAAAAGGATTGATTGACCAACTTAATAAAAACCTACGTGCGTTAGGATCTTTAGGGGAGCCTGTGCAGTACTGGGACACTTTACTAATTTACTTAGTCACTCGTAAGTTAGATAATGTTACGTATCGTGAGTGGGAGCAGCACAAAAGTCGTATGGGCAAGGAAAACATCATAACATTTGATGCATTCATGCAGTTTCTTCGTGATCGCGCTGTGTTGTTAGAAACTTTAGATTTTAAAATCCATAGTGTTAATCTTTCCACTCAAAGTAAGCCTAGTTCCCATTCCCATAAACTCAAATCTACGAGTATGGTCGTGTCACAGAGTTCGAATAGTTCCAGCACTAATTTAAATAGGTTATGTCCGCACTGTAAAGGTGATCACGTGTTGTCTAGCTGCTCACAGTTTCTTGCACTCAGTATAGACGCCCGTCTTAAGTTAATACCTAACTATAAGGTGTGCTACAATTGTTTTAACGCAGGTCACTTTGCTAACCGTTGCAGGAAGCCGGGTTGTAAGATTTGTAAGCGCCGACATAATACGTTAATACATTTAGAGAATAAAGGTGCTTCAACATCTCGCGATAACAACGTAGTACACAATAATAGCTCGTCCCATTCCGTATCAAGATCAACGTCATCGCCCACTGACGCCGAGGCTCGCACTAATAATGCGACTGCTAATAACTTAACGCTAGCCGCGGACGTCGTCGGTTCATCGAGTGGCGAGCGTAAACAACACTGTGGCGGAGTTTTATTATCTACCGCGCTCATCAAGTTATGTGATCAATATGATCGTCAGCACATAGTGCGAGCCCTGCTTGATAGTGGTAGTACTTCATGTTTTATAACAGAACATTTATGTAGGCGGCTTAACTTAGATACTAGTCAGGTAAATAGATCAGTATGCGGCATAAATAAAGTGAGTTCACGCGTAGGCAAAATGTGTCATATTAAAATGACGTCATTAGACAACAGTTATAGTTCTAAGTTTTATTGTTTCGTTTTGCCATCTTTAACGGGTGTATTGCCGTGTCGCGAAGTCGACATTTCTGATCTTAATATTCCCGATGATATTTGTTTAGCCGACCCCGACTTTTATAAACCTTCAGAGGTAGATTTATTAATAGGTGCTGATCTCTTCTGGGACTTAGTTGGTTCGCAGACAATTAGACTAGGTATCGGTAAGCCAGTATTATGTCAGACAGTGTTAGGCTGGATAGTTTCTGGCCCTGTTACCTATAATAACGGTAAATCCGCTGACACTGTTTGCAATTTAATGCAATCCGCTTCCTCTAGCGTTGATAGTAGTTTTAATAAAATTCAAACGGAATTAGTAAAGTTTTGGAATCTGGAGGAGATAAACTCTCAATCCTCTAATTATTTACCAGAGGAAAAATTATGTGAGGAGCATTTTGTTAAGAATACGACACGTTTAGATAGTGGTCACTTTTGTGTTCGTATTCCGTTAAAGCAAAGTCCTTTTGTTTTAGGAGAATCCTTTCAAAGGGCTTCTAAATGTCTATTCAGTTTGGAACGGAGACTGAAGTCGAAACCTGAGTTCAGTAAGCTATACTGCGACTTCATGTCTGAATATGAGACATTAGGACATATGACCGAAATTAGGCATTGTGACAGTCCCAATGGATATTTCATACCACACCATGGGGTACTGCGTGAAACTAGCACTACTACTAAGCTTCGCGTAGTTTTTAATGCAAGCTCTGTTACTTCCTCAGGATGTTCTTTTAATGATGTGCAGATGGTAGGTCCTACGGTGCAGGACGATCTCTTGTCTATACTGCTTCGGTTTCGGCAATATCAGTTTGTCTTATCGGCCGACGTTGCGAAGATGTATAGATGTATATTCGTCCACCCATCTGATAGGTTCCTGCAGCAGATTCTTTGGCGTGATAATATCTCTGATCCTGTCAAGGTTTATAAGCTAAATACCGTGACATATGGTACAGCTAGCGCACCGTTTCTCGCCACGCGTTGTTTAAAACAGGTTGGTTTAGACTAACGAAATGATGCCATTAAAACCTCTTCGAGTTCTGTAGGTAAGTCGTGTTCAGGTAACAGAGATAGGATAGCTGATGTCATCATCCATGATTTTTACGTTGATGACCTGTTGACTGGAGCTGATGACGTTAACGAACTCGAGTTTATTCGCACGGAGGTCACCAACGCACTCGCGTCAGCTCGCATGCCACTCAGAAAGTGGAGGTCTAACGTGCCTGCATTAGTTTACGGGGATTCTCAGTCGTTATTAGATTTAGATGTAGGAGCTAGTGAATCTAATAAATTATTAGGACTCGACTGGTTTGCTACCTCTGATGAGTTGGGATTTTCAAGTTCTCCACTACCCTTTAAGGATTCTGTGACTAAGCGTGATATACTTTCTGCCATTGCACGTATATTTGATCCTCTTGGTCTTTTATCTCCTTGCGTAGTAACCATGAAAATGTTTTTACAGCTCATGTGGTCAGATAAACTCTCATGGGATGAGCCATTAACTCCTGCAATACTAGGTCTAAAACTAAGACTAGGTCTAAAAGTTCACTATCCTCTTCCATACGCTGGCTGAGTTGTTCTTCATTCGAAACATATTTATGAAAGATATCTTTTAGCATATTCTCTTTGTACATTAAATCATTATATAACAATTGGGTGTCTGTGTCATATTTTGACCTACATTAATCCAATTCACTGGTATATAATTCAATTGCGTTACCAAGTGAATATGTCTTTTGTGTATATTAAGATTATTTAATTTTAAGTGTTTCATTTTTCTTAATGCAATATGGGCCCTTCCCAGTTAATTTCCTACATTTAATGTATTTTTTTAACTTGTTGTGACTAATTAAAGGACATTGTGCAATGACATCATCACCGGTTAGATATATAACTACAGGCTGACTAACAGCTGAGGCCGAGCAGCCTACCAACTCATCATATAGGCTCTGGGTGTTCGAGACCTGTTCTTTAGTTTTCACTGACTCTAGTAACAATATTGAATTATGGGCTTTACTGAGTTCATGCTCGGGTTCAGATATGCGACTCAAGGCGCTTTCATGTGTATCACTGCATTGTTGAAAAGAAGAAAGTACTTCTTGCAGGTGCTGGTCGGTCCAGTAGGTCCACATATTCAATATTACGGTACTTTTACGGTAATTTAAATGTTCAAATTTAATTAATTAATAATAAAAAATAATATTATATAAGGCAATTAAATAAAATTAGAAAAGTAAAATAAAATTAAAATTATATAAAAATTGATTGAATTAAAATAAACAGAATACATTAAAATAAGTAGTAAATAACAAGAAGCTGGACAAGTCATTGTTTACAGGAATCAGTATTCATAAGTATAAGATATGCAAACAATACACACCCTCTCACATACACACACATACACTACACCCATATACAAAGAGAGGCACGCTCACACACCATTTATTTCACATTTATTTTGTGTAAAATAGTAATAAGCTAGTTTATTCTGATTCTACGGGGAGTGCGCCGTTTGCTGAAATACAGGTCCTAACCTAGTTCGGCAGCGGATGCTATTATATTATTTGAACCATTGTTTTCTACTAGCTAATCATTACGACAAACTTTGTAATATTTTTCTGGAAATAAATTATTATTATTATTATTAATATGTAGTTCAGCCAGTTCGTTCTTGAGAGCGGTGTTCTTGTCGACTATGTTCAATGCCATTGTCAGCCCTTCTTTTAATTTTAATTAAATTAATAATTTATTTACTTACTAACTATCCCTAAATCTATATTTCAATATTTATGTTTGTTTAATTTTAAATTACTATATTGCTTTAGTTTCCCTGCCACCAGATTTGTAGTGTCTAGATATTTAGCTTTACTTTTTCTAGTTTCAGATAACTGATAACATAGGAGAAGCAGTATAATGACCCGCAGAGCAACTGCAAGGGACATGGAGGACAAACTTTGGGCAACCTTAAAGGAGCTGGAGTCTTCAAAAACCCTCTGCAGGCAGCTGCTACAGGAAAGAGATGACAGCGAGGTTGAAGTGAAGAACATAGTCGACAAGAACACCGCTCTCAAGAACGAACTGGCTGAACTACATATTAATAATAATAATAATAATTTATTTCCAGAAAAATATTACGAAGTTTGTCGTAATGATTAGCTAGTAGAAAACAATGGTTCAAATAATATAATAGCATCCGCTGCCGAACTAGGTTAGGACCTGTATTTCAGCAAACGGCGCACTCCCCGTAGAATCAGAATAAACTAGCTTATTACTATTTTACACAAAATAAATGTGAAATAAATGGTGTGTGAGCGTGCCTCTCTTTGTATATGGGTGTAGTGTATGTGTGTGTATGTGAGAGGGTGTGTATTGTTTGCATATCTTATACTTATGAATACTGATTCCTGTAAACAATGACTTGTCCAGCTTCTTGTTATTTACTACTTATTTTAATGTATTCTGTTTATTTTAATTCAATCAATTTTTATATAATTTTAATTTTATTTTACTTTTCTAATTTTATTTAATTGCCTTATATAATATTATTTTTTATTATTAATTAATTAAATTTGAACATTTAAATTACCGTAAAAGTACCGTAATATTGAATATGTGGACCTACTGGACCGACCAGCACCTGCAAGAAGTACTTTCTTCTTTTCAACAATGCAGTGATACACATGAAAGCGCCTTGAGTCGCATATCTGAACCCGAGCATGAACTCAGTAAAGCCCATAATTCAATATTGTTACTAGAGTCAGTGAAAACTAAAGAACAGGTCTCGAACACCCAGAGCCTATATGATGAGTTGGTAGGCTGCTCGGCCTCAGCTGTTAGTCAGCCTGTAGTTATATATCTAACCGGTGATGATGTCATTGCACAATGTCCTTTAATTAGTCACAACAAGTTAAAAAAATACATTAAATGTAGGAAATTAACTGGGAAGGGCCCATATTGCATTAAGAAAAATGAAACACTTAAAATTAAATAATCTTAATATACACAAAAGACATATTCACTTGGTAACGCAATTGAATTATATACCAGTGAATTGGATTAATGTAGGTCAAAATATGACACAGACACCCAATTGTTATATAATGATTTAATGTACAAAGAGAATATGCTAAAAGATATCTTTCATGAATATGTTTCGAATGACGAACAACTCAGCCAGCGTATGGAAGAGGATAGTGAACTTTTAGACCTAGTCAAAAGCCATGCGGAGAGGTATGAGTCTGTGACAAACAATCTCTCTTGCGATAGTACTAACTCTGTTAAACCATCTGAGCCCATACAGGTCCCTTCTTTACCTACAGTTTCGCAGCCATCAGCTGACAGTGACTATCATTTTAACAACTGGATTGTAGTTTCAGACACATTAGGAGCAGAATTTGGGTCATTGTTACATAACAACAACACTAACAATGTAACAAATTACTGCTACCATAAGGCTAATTTCAATAATCTTATTCTTAAAATTAAACACATGAAATTACATAAAAATACAAACATTGTTTTATTAATTGGTAACAGTTTGGGCATAGAGAGAAAGGACATTGTTCATGGCATTGACACCTTACTAGGTTTAGATATAGGTAAAATCATGTTGTGTGCTTTGCCTTATGCAAACACATTAAGTGACGATCACAATAAGTATGTGCATTAGTTAAATAACACTTTGTACATGTATACTTGTTGTCATAGTGACAAATTAGTGTTTTTGTCACTAACCAATTTATAACTGGGTTTCAACTAACCCATGAAACTATGTATCTTCCTAGAAGATATAAATTTTTAGTTGCTAGTTTAATAGCTTTTAATATTAACTCAGTTATAGGAGATATAACACAGAATAGGTTAAGTTTAGATTTAAGTAACAATGTAGATTGTTTAAACTTTCACTGCCGACAATAGAGAAGCATTCAGATAGCATTCTGCTTTACCATCAGAATATAAATCGCTTTTCTGGCAAAATTCTAGATGCTGAACTGTTAGTAGATAAATATTCAATTGATATTCTTTGTTTTTGTGAAACTTGGTTAAAACCAGACAAGATGAATTTCCATGTTAATAATTTTGCAGTGGCCAGTGTGTTCAACAGATTATCAACCGAGGGGGGTGGGTCTATAATTTTATGTAAAAACTATCTTAAATTTAAGGAACGTCAAGACATAACTTCTTTCTCTGTTGACCGCGTATGTGAGGTAGCATGTGCAGAGATAGAAAGTCTTATTATTCTTTGTGTATACAGACCTCCCGCGTCTCACTTATTCACTTTTTTTAAATATTATGGAGGAAATACTTAGTAAATTATGTAGTAATAACAAATCAATATATATTTGTGGTGACTTTAATACTAATATTTTGGTTGATTCTATTGATAAATCTAAACTGTTGTCTTTATTTAGGTCATTTAATTTGAATTATATTTTTAATGAGCCAACTAGAATAACTTCAACCTCTCTTACTTGCATAGACAATATTTTTACAAATGTGGGGGTGGGGTTCTTAACTTTAATGTGATTCCTGGTGTAAGATCTGACCATAATATGGGTCAATTAGTATCAATCAAAGCTAAAAGTAAATTGCCTTTAACTTAAATTATTACAATCAGGCCCTTAACTAACCATGTATTAAATTCTTTTAAAAATAATGCTTTTAAAAATAATCTAAATATTTGCAATAAATACTCATTTTCTGGAGCCCCAAATAAGGATTTTAATCAATCAAAAAAAAAGGTTTTTAATTATACATAATTCATTTCAGAAAATGTGTCCTTTAAAGGACATTAAAATAAATTTTAAATTACAATTTAATGAGTGGGCTACTAAAGGCATTAGAATAAGTAGGGACATACTTTATAGTCTTTATGATAAAAAATGTTTTAACATTAATCCTGATTTTCATAACTATGTTAGAAACTATTCAAAAATATTCAAAAAAGTTTGTTTAGCAGCCAAGTCTAAACTTATTAGTAGACGTATAGATAAATCAGATAATAAAATGAAAACAGTATGGAAGATCATCAATTCTGAAACTGGGAATAGTAAACAGAGAGATACTGACCTGTCTTTGAAAATAAATAATAAAATCATTTCAAATAAGACAGAGGTTGCTAAAGCGTTTTTTTTCGAATATACCTGTGGAAGTAACGAAATCTCTTCCTTCTTCTTCCATAAGAGCAGAATTGTTGCTTAAAAAATTCGTTGAAAGGAGTATTCCAAATTTTAGTTTTAATCATGTATCTCCTACCATTGTTAAGAAATCATTTAATTGTATTAAAATAAAGACCACAGATGATTTATGGGGCATATCTGTCAATGTAATTGAATCCATAATTGACACTATTGCCCCGATTCTTGCAAAGATATTTAATGACTGTGTTGACTGTGGCACCTTTCCGGATTTAATGAAACACAGTAAAATTATTCCTCTTTTTAAATCTGGTTGCAAGAATGATCCATCTAATTACAGACCAGTTTCAGTACTTCCTGCTTTAAGTAAAATATTTGAAAGAATGATACTAGACCAGATGATGTCACATTTCAGTAAACATAAGATTTTTCACCATCGTCAATTTGGTTTCACTAGGGGAAGGTCCACCACCGACGGCGGGGCCAAGTTAGTGTCTCATATTTTAGAAGCTTGGGAGGGTTCACAGGACGCCCACGGCATTTTTTGTGATCTCTCCTGATGATGATACTCTAATTCTTAAACTAAAACATTATGGATTACGAGGACAATCATCAGAACTTGTATTGTCATATCTCTCAACTAGACAGCAAAAAATAGGCATAAACGGAGTAACTCGTCGGGTTCTTTAATAAGAATGGGCGTGCCTCAGGGTTCAATTCTAGGCCCTTTTCTATTTTTAGCATATATTAATGATCTTCCCTATATAATGGACGACTTAACTAACATTATTTTATTTGCTGATGATACCTCACTTATTTTCAAACTAGTGCCTAAGAAATTAAATGAATCTAGAAATCTAATTTGTACGTATTCATTCTCGTTGATATGCATAAATTTAGAAAATGAAATATATTTTTCTTTTGTTTTAGGGATGATATTTAACTTGCCAGGCGTTTCTCCTAATTTTTTAATAAAAAGATGACAGTCGTAACCTGACAAATTATGAAAAAATATTGGAATAAACATAGGCATCTTATATTGTAAATTACAATGTCTATGAGCTGCACCACGATATCGACCAGTAATATGACAATGATCTCTGACTTTATTATTCCACAAAAGATTATCGCATATGTGACATTTCCAAGCTTTTTCGTAATGCATTGCGTCTTTCTCAGAAAATATAATTGAAACATTTTGAGATAAAATGTTATAAATTCTCTTTATGTCTTCACTTAGTAATTCTATAAATTTGGACACACAATTAATTCCACGATACGTTTTGAATTCATTAAAATTATCATTGCATGATGAAACAATATTATATGCGAAGGCCGAAGGAATGTGTCGTTGTAAGCGTGACGTATTAGCGGTGTCCGATTCATGGCCGGAAATCGGTTCGAGTAATGTTTCGAAATCAGCATAGATAATGAATGGAACGTCTTGTTTTTTGTTATAATTTTTAAATTGTAAGAATGTTCCTTTATCGGGCAAAACAGTAACAACCCCCGCACACAAATGTTTTTCAAAACGATCTTCACTAGGGAAAAACACTAAACAGGTTTCGCAAAAATATATCTTATTATGATGCTTTGTTATTTGACTTTTTACGAGGCGTGTCAAATCTTTAATGAGACAATAATGAGACGATTTTGAATTTTCCAAAAACAGTAAATGAATTATCTTGGATTTATGATAAATTTTATCGGATTTGTATAGAGGACCCGTTATAGTCTTACTATCTCTTAAACCGTAAATATAAATATTTAAAAAAGGATTGTTTTTTTCAAAGGTACTTATATCTGAAAAAGTAATTGGAAATGATATATCATTTACGTTCAAAACGTCGCGGAAATGAGGATACGATGTTACTCTCTCAGGATGCTTCTTGGTTGGATATAAAGCGGCAACTACACACCACAAAAAACAGCACTCGTCATTATTGCGAATATTCAAACATGCTTTCTTATTTATAATATATTTCGGTAAATCTATAAATTGCGATCCACTGAGAGGTTGGTATTTATTAATATTAATTTCTAGATGTGAATTATTTAAAAACGTCCATCCGCTATCCCTTTCTTGAAAATCATCAATTTTTTTTAATAAAATCGATCCAGCTTTTTCATAGATAGACTTGAAATTGTAATTCAAATGAATAATGAAATTTTTCGTTGCAAAAGACTTTAACTCTTGTACATCATTTTTAAACATTAAAAAATAAGCGAAGTATTCAAAATTAATTTTAACAGAATAATGTTTTTGAAGCGAACTATCAATTAAAGATTTAACCTGATCATTAATACTTTTAAAAAAAATCTCTGGGTAAATATTTATTTCAGTTTTAGGTGTGGTAATCCGATAACTTGTAATACGTCCTTTCAAACAGGAATGTATCATTTCGACATTATCATTGATACGTATAGTACTATTATTTTTATGTTTATTAGTTCGCAGATGGTTACACCAACGACGAAAATCTACCTCAATGTTGCAACCCGAGCAGAATGGCATTTTCAGAAATACGTTAACAAATAATCTTAAAAAGTAATGAATTACCTGCTATCTGGATGTATATATATATATATATATAGATTAAATTTGTAACTGTATGTAGATATGATTATAACCCGTGATTACAGCAAGTAGGTTTTCTAAACTTCACGCTTTCAATTTATTGTTGGTCAGCTTGCAAACCACCAGACTCTGAAAACAGAGACAGAATTTAAAATTAATATACTTAGATAAAATGATTTTAATAAACGCCTTATACTTTCGTTATAGGAGATAAGATAAGAAAAAAACACAAATTACAACTACAAATAATAATAAATATAATTTCAAGAAACTATGAAACCTTCATTCGGATAAAAATTTGATCACTAACATGATAATATGATAAAAAATTACCAACCTTCAAATATTAACATGACAATAATTTCTTTGTGTCTCTATTTATTTGTGTCTTTCTGTCTCTATTAGATGTCCAGGTAAGATAACACTCTTCTTGCGTATTTTATGCTTCTGGATGCCCCCTCTGCTGATCCAGAATTTTATTCTTAATAGTTCGTCTGAAAAGAAAAAAAAATCAACAATTATTATATTTGTTAATTCTGATAATGACTTATTCTGATATTTAAATAATGTTTAGTAAAAATGCACCATTGTAAATCAAATGAAAATTACATCTAACAATTACCTTTTAATAATTCTGCGAGCAATTACTATAAATATTATAATGATTGGGATGTTTTTCTTTATTGATACACAGTAAAATCTAATATAAGAACAAACTCTAAGTATATTAAAATTAAAAACTTACATAAATAAAAACTTACAGGCGTCGAAAAACTCATCGTAATCCTTGTTAATGTAAAAATTCGTAATATAATAATTTATATTTAGTTACTAGTCTAGTTCATTTAAAACAAATCATGTATTCAGTTTTATAAATTAAAGACACATTTGTCAATAGTGATACCTAACGTGTATTTGCTCAAAACAAAAGTGTCGTATTAATAATTGTAACCTCACACCGGAAAAATGAAAAAATTGATGATTTTCAATAAGTACTATGATTGCGCAGTACACAACTGCATATTGCAAGAATGCAATTTCAACCAGGGTTGACAAACAAATGCAAATCAATCATAATATTATTATAATTAAATTTTTACTACATTTTAACCGACTTCCAAAAAGGAGGAGATTTAATATTCGGTAATCATTTCATTGATAACGTGGATATTTTAAATTGATTGATTATATTTATTATAGCATACAAATTTTGGAACCAAATTATAGTAAAGATTTTTTTTTTTAATCCCTTAGTGATAATTTATTATAATCGTTATATTTCTTAATATTTCTTTACATGTAATTACACCGTAGATATGAGATGTTTTATAATTGTCTGTCAACCCTCTTCATAGAATTTACCACAACTTGATAATTAATATTAAAGTATAATATTTAAACTAATAAGTCAGGTTGTAGTAAATAATTTATTAAAACGGCACTTTCACACTTTAACAGTAAAAATGAGATAGTTCATCGATAATCAGTGCTACATGTATGATAATTATATTGACAGCCCTGAATCCTTTTGCTGCATTAGCAAATAAAAGTTCAGAGTCATAATTTTTCTTTAAGTATAATACGGACAAATAAGAAATGTCTCACTTGTTTTTTGTTTTATGAAATAAACTTCCTTTTAATTTAGCAAATTTACATGACTAACCTGACTTATAAGGTAGCGTTTCGGAGCTCAATACATCGGAATCGAGTTCGAGCTTCAGTTGAGAACCAAGTTCATCGCTACAGTACAAGCATTCTACAGTACCTATAGTGCATCCAGTAATAGTTATATTGTTTTAATTATACTTCGAGTGACTGCTATTTAAAATGTAAGTCTTTATATTTTTTATTGATTTATTTATTCAACTAAATTTAAATTTACTGATATATACGTTTAATCATATGTAACTAATTCTTTGCATTCATCCTATTGAATCTTATAGTTTTCTTATAAGTCAGAACATTAAAAGTTTATTACCACTTAGTAAATTAGTAAAAACATTTTATTTTCTTTTATTATAAAAAAATCAAGTGACATACAGTACTTAAACTTATTGAAACATGTTTAATAATTTTCTAGGTCTGACTCTGAGTGTGAACAACGCCGCATCTCTACAGATGTTGAACGCAATGCTGAGCTCCAACCGAACAATTCTACCCCTTCAAGCAAGCGTAAATCTACTTCCGCCAAGAAATCCTCGGCTAGTTTAAGGTAATTATACAATTTTTTTATGTATTAATGATGTATCTACTTACATATATTATTATATCAATGATTAATTTCTACGTTGTTTACGTTTATATAAATTTCAACTTACTTACCTTTGATATGTTCATACAGCATCGGTTAACTTATTTCACGTTCATTTTCATATTCTGATAAGTAATTTACAACGAATTAAAAATGATTGCTTGTTTCAGAAAAAAGGCGAAGTCGTTGGACATATTCAACCTTAGTCGTGACCGTAGCGACTCTAAAGATCCTTCCTCGGTCGCATTGTCTTCGTTCTTCGTTAATAGAGTCGCAAACGGTAACGAACGGCGAATAATAAACGCGGTGGGTGACTACCTAATCGATTTGAAAGTTTACCAAACCAACGATGCACGCAATACTGATTCACTTGATCTCTGGAAGAAAGCATTGGTTCGGATAAAGTTCCAAACGGACGACGATACACCGCAATGGCGCAAGCTTCAGTCTCTAGTGCAATCGGTGGATGCAATGTGTGAGAGCCAACCAACATTTATGTCCAATTAACCTATATATATATATACGTTTAATAAAATATTATATTGAACATGATGTTTCATTTCTCAGCCGAAACCTTTCGCATGAAGTTTACTGCAACCGTTTTGCGTTTCAAATCACAACTATAAGCGGGTCGCGTGATGCTAAATTCTACTGGTTTGCATTCATTCAGTATTTATTTATTAATTTGCCGTTATAAAACTTTATTACGTATTCCATCAAACGTCGTGTTAATTACCAGAAATATTATTGGGTATTCTGTCCCACGTCGCGAATGCGCAAGCATGAGCGAACAAATTCCATCAAACGTCATGTTAATTACCAGAAATATTATTGGGTATTCTGTCCCACGTCGCGAATGCGCAAGCATGAGCGAACAAGTGGGACAGAATGCCCAATAATATACTACTCACCTACTAGATGGCGGGGAATAACCTCGACAGTTCCAGGCACCTCTCTTGGGAGAGTAGAACATGTAAGGTCATCGTCATTCCCTTCTTCTTCATCACTTACAACTGCCGGTTCAGGTGGTAATAATAATACATCATACTCCAAATCATCATTGTCATCAGCCAGTATTGATTCTAGGGCTTCTTCGAGTCTTGAATAATCATTTCGGCTCGTAAAAAGGGAACGATTCGCCATTGCAAAAAAATATTAAGTGACCTGTAAAAAATAGAACATAAGTGCCCGTTGTACTCGCCCGAGTACAGTAAACAAAAATGAATGTTTTTTCGTGTTTATTATAATAAAATAATAACCAAAGAGTATTATATGATACAATACAGTTCAACAATTAATTATCATCAATAACTAATAAAAATACTTTGTGATATATAGTAAATCTTTATTATTATATCTTACCTTGACACGTTGGTTCACAATCCGTACTTGTCACTAACGAATTTGACAAAAAATTTCAAACTACCCCGATAATTATTTTGCCATTCACAACTACGTTATTTGGCCATACTATAATTCTTGAGATCGATTCAAACCACAGCTTGATAATACAGAAAAATGCATTATTGTAGCCGTACTCGCGCGAGTACGGCGGGCGGTAATGGGTTAATATTACTATAAACATGCAGCGCGATAGTTTAAAAGTTTAAATTCAGTAGTACTCTACACCGAGTGTTACTAGTTATGCATCTGCTTCTAGGTTAGTTACATTTTTTTTAAATAAATATTCGACAGAGCCCCATATCACAGTGGTATGCATAGAACATTTATGTTAATTAATTAATTTTAATATTGTTTAATTAAATTTAATATTATGCTTTAAATTTTTATTGCATAAAAGTATTCATTTTGTTTTAATCGATTTTGTCTTTAACTTCAAGGTTCCCAAAGGATCCAAAAATTAAGGAAAAATGGATACAAGCTACCGGCAGAGGTCCAAACTGGTTTCCGACGAAAAATAATACCATATATTCGATTCATTTTGAGCCAACGTGTATGCAACCACTTAAAAAAGTTCGACGAGTGTTTGAGTGGTCGGTCTCAACATTAAAGTTGTATACCAAATTGATGGTAGGATGGTGGTACATACATAGTCTTTTACGCTCAGGTATAAAATACTTTACCTTTCTAATTTTGACATAGGTCCGATTTATCCTGGGATAAACGCATTCAAACAAACCCTAACAAAAAACTACCGAGCTGAATCGTTAATATAAGTGTAGAGTAATCTACCTACTCATTTGTTTAATTTTTCAAGTCAAATAGATATATCAATACCGAATAATACCGACTATATAATATTTTTTTATTTATTTGATGAACCATGTTTTGTTGTCTGTTTCATCGATAAATATTTTATCGACCAATTTTTCCCATCATTAGCGTGTGTGAAAAATTGTGATTGGAGCATTGATTTGTGTGAGTTAACAGTAACAATGATATTGTTGTGTTTGTGGCAAATCACGTTGACTTTTATGTTTGTGTGTGCGCTGTTGAGATAATCGTTTGGGCGTGTACAAATATAATTGTGTGAAAAGTGGCGACATCGGGTACGCATACTAAAATTAGAAGGATAGCAAATCTCCCTTGTTTGATGTGATCTGAGGACCTTACCTTGTTGTCACTGGCTGTCTTGCGTTGATGTCGCTGTCGGTGGGGCGAGCAGTGGAGCCGTGTATTTCATTTCATCAAATAATTAATAACACGTTCATATAAAATATTATGTTTTCTAAATGATACGATCACTATTTGTTTGCTTAACTACCGTGCCTGCTACGCGTCGTTGGTGTTTCTCACACAAAACTGGAGGACCTGTGGAAGGAGTGTTATAATGTAGACAATAATATATATAGGGTGACTGGTAATTAGTAGCCGATGGCTAAACACTTGATTGTACTCATGATTACAAACAACTTTCCCAAAGATACTTGTTTTGTGTACTCATTAGTTTTCTTTTTATCGTTATAACAAAATTACTGGCGCGCGAGCAAAGTTCAAACTTCGCGCGTGCGCCGTTGCCCGATCAGCTGTTAGCGGCGAGGCCCCGCGCCCGCACACGTTAATAATATTATTAAATTGTGACTGTGCCCTATCCCTCTTTTCTAATGTTGCTGTGTCCGACAGGACTGTTATTGAACTTTTACCTTGTTATGTATTAGATAAGGAATGCAATAAATACTTAGTGTTGAGTATGTATCGATAAAATCATATCCGAGACTAGTATTTCGGTACTTACGCGCGCGCTACTACAACAAATTCATAATCTTTCTAACTTACACTCCACTTACAAACTAACTACGTGTCATAAACTGACTTCAGTCGTTGGTTTTTATTACCTTTACAATGGATGTTAAAAGATACCACTATATTATTATTTGACTTGATACATACTCGACACTGGGCATGATTAAATTTATTCCAAATTTCCCATCACACTTATCTAGGCTTTGAACTAGTAGTCATAAGCAAAACGTAGGTACTTTATAATAAGTCTCGTTGCTAAAACTACGCATATGACTGGCGTGTTTAAAATATTGGAATCAACTTTACTATTTACAACGATAAATTAATACTAAATCAGATACCTATTATGATTAGAATTAACAAAATTTTACCTTACATTAATTGTTGGTTGTGTCCATCTTGCACCTCAACACACTTATTTGCACGTTTTATAATGTGAGCCTGCACTCGCCGCAGAGTGTTAGTGTCAATATGCACAATTTCGAAACAGTTTTCGAGCCTAGTTTTTAGTTTATCGGAAATATTGACTGGCCGATCATGATACACTAGGTTTTATACGTGCTGCTTCACCATTACCCCTTTCGGCATAGTAGCAAATCACCATATCACTGTACTCACTCGCGGTGTACTTTTTACGGCAATTAGGGCGCGGTCGGGGCGGCGTTTCGCCAAAAAAAAAAAAAAAACAAATAATGCGCACGCGACACGCTTCCAGGAGCAACTGTTTTTTATACCTACGTCACTTCTGCATGCAGTGTTGCCACTCTGCAGAAAACTTTGTCACTAGAATTGGATTGAAATTTCACCAAATTTAGGGAATTTTTTACCAAAAAAAAAAATCACCCGAATTCACTAAATAATTTAAAATCAAATCACAAAGTAAGTCAAAAATAATATTATTATAATTGTGAATAAAGCGAATCAACAAATCGACATAAACATAAAAAAACAAAAAAAAAACTTCAAATAGGTACTTCTTGTGAATCAACTAATAAACAATTGTACATAAAAAAAACTAAAAATTAACATCAAATACTTCTTCTGGTATTTCTTCTTCTTCTTCTTCATTAGAGGTACACGGCTAAGATGGATCATAATTTTTTGTTTTAAAAGAGTATTTAGAATTGCTTTCAAGAGCACTGATTACATCGGCCGGAAGCTCGTAACTGTAGCAGCTCTTCTTAATTATTTTTAACTAATTTCTTATTAAAAGATTACTATTTAGAGTATGAGCAGCCACTTTGTTTCTCAGTTTGTTTCAAACACGGATCAAAACCTATCATTCGATAAATATCACTAAAAGTCGTCAAAAAAACATTCAGTGACTTTTTTTTTGGAATATCACTGTCCACCTCGCAAAATTCACTAGATCTAGTGACAAAATCACTAAAGTGGCAACATTTTCTGCATGGCAAGGGGTGCGGTACGGGCGGGGGAAATGGCTCCTACATTGCGGCATAGACAAAGCGGGCGCGGGGGCCTCGCCATTTTCAAACAAAAAAACAGTTGCTCCGGGAAGCTTGTCGCGTGCGCATTATTTGTTTATTTTTTTTGGCAAAACGCCGCCCCGACCGCGCCCAAATTGCCTTAAAAGTACACCGCGAGTGAGTACAGTGATATGGTGATGTGCTACTATTCCGAAAGGGGTAATGGTGAAGCAACACGTATAAAACTTCCGATAAACTAAAAGCTAGGATCGAAAACTGTTTCGAAATAGTGCAAATTGACACTAAGACTCTGCGGCGAGTGCAGGCTCACATTATAAAACGTGCAATTAAGTGTGTTGAGGTGCAAGATGGACACATCCAAAAATTAATAAGGAAGGTAAAATTTTGTTGATTAAAATCATAATAGGTATCTGATTTAGTATTAATTTATCGTTGTAAATAGCTAAGTTGATTCAAATTTTTTAAACACGCCAGTCTGATGCGAAGTTATAGCAACAAGACTATAAAATATTATAAAGTACCTATGTTTTGCTTTAGACTGCTAGTCCAAAGCCTAGATAAGTGTGATGGGAAATTTGGAATAAATTTAATCATGCCCAGTGTCGAGTATGTATCAAGTCAAATAATAATAAAGTGGTATCTTTTAACATCCATTGTAAAGGTAATAAAAACCAACGACTGAAGTCAGTTTATGACACGTAGTTAGTTTGTAAGTGGAGTGTAAGTTAGAAAGATTATGAATTTGTTGTAGTAGCGCACGCGTAAGTACCGAAATACTAGTCTCGGATATGATTTTATCGATACATACTCAACACTAAGTATTTATTGCATTCCTTATCTAATACATAAGAAGGTAAAAGTTCATTAACAGTCCTATCGGACACAGCAACATTAGAAAAGAGGGATAGGGCACAGTCACAACTTAATAATATTATTAACGTGTGCGGGCGCGGGGCCTCGCCGCTAACAGCTGATCGGGCAACGGCGCACGCGCGAAGTTTGAACTTTGCTCGCGCGCCAGTAATTTTGTTATAACGATAAAAAGAAAACTAATGAGTAAACAAAAAAGTATCTTTGGGAAAGTTGTTTGTAATCATGAGTACAATCGAGTGTTTAGCTACTGGCTACTAATTACCAGTCACCCTGTATACAAGGTGTAAAATAATATTGATCATAGCCTCAGACACCCCAATTAGATTATTAAATTATAATATCCTTATGTGGCCTATAATTTAATTTAGACGAACCAAACCCATAAATTTTTCATCTAATAGATGCCCCGACTTTACGTTGAACGTTTGGTCGTATTAACCTACACACGCACACAGGCGCGCTCACTCGATTGTTCGTCAGCTGTTTAGGCACTAGTTCATTGATCGAACATTCTAACTAAACTCAAATTTTCTCTAATACCTAACTACTGTTCACACTAAGCTGGATATTATCATGGTATAAGTTATTGACAGTTTTCTAACTAGTAAAATAGGTTTCTATGTTTTCGTCACACATCCAGACTGATCGGACGTTTCGATGATTCGATGTTTGATGTGTGTGTTAAGAAGTAAATTAAACATAATAAATTAGACATAATAACGGTATGTTACTTTATATCGGTGTGCGACTTTCAACCGTTTGAGATGTAGGTACTTATCGTCAATAACGTAGCGTGGAGGGGTTGGCGCCCGAGTCGCCGTACCTTTTACACTCGTAGGTAATTAAACGCGGCATAAAAGGAATTAGAAAAAAGTTGTAGGTACTTACAAAACTGAACATTATGTAGAAACACTAACTTTCTTTGTTTCTTCGTCACATTAACAACAATGGTTCAATAATCTGCCGTATTTTTCGATTCACTTTAGGTCTTACCGGCTTTTTCAAGGTATTTTAGTTAGTTTAGTACTCGAGTATCACTGTTCACTGTCACAAACGCGAGTTTTATTTTGCTTTTGAGGTCATCGACAGTTGTTACCTAATTGTACTAGCGATTTTATAACAGCCACAAATAAAAATCCTCTGGCGTCCACTCCCCTTATCAGAGAGACCACTACATGGGTCCCCAGCTACCTATCCATCAGGTGCAATACTTCACGTCAAGGTCACAAGTCACAACATAAGTAACAAAACATTCACAGCACGCTGTCGGCGGATGACTAATCGTGTTTGATGTTAGGCGGGCGGTTGCCGCTCTTGGCGCTGCAGCAGCGCGGCGCGTGCGGCGCTCATTGGTCAGAGAGTGGCCGGGAAATGTTTGCGTCTCACTCGCATGCATTATGTTTACATTAGCAAATGACGTACAATATTTTTTTAGGGGTTTCGCGTCTTTTTGACACAACAATGTAAAGTGCCGACTTCAAAGTCGGAAGTACATTTAGATAAGCTTTATTTCGTTGCAGTAAGTTCCAAATTTCTTTGAATATTTATTATTCGCGTTCTAACAATTTAAATATTTAAAATGTTTTATGGTTTATGTGTGCGTAAGAAAACTAGCGACGTACGAGAAATACAAATTGGACTTTATTCTTTTGACTTAAGGTTCAAATTACTTTAAACTAAAGATTAAATTGATTTGTTATGTTTCTAATTCAACACTTGTGAAGGAAGTTTTCCTGAAAAATTAACATGATTTTTTTTTTCGGAATTCGATTAAGATGCCTATTCTGAACCGACTACTTCCTTAACTAGCGTCTATTGTATTACACCTTGTATATATATATATTTTTTTATGTATGATCACGCATATCTTTTTACTGAGTAGTCCGATTTTGATAATTCTTTTTTTATTGGAAAGGGTATACTCCAAAGTTGGTCCCATATAAATTTGAAAAAAGAATTCCCACCCTAAGGGTGGAAAAACAGGGGTTAATTGATTGTTCACGCACTGATCGTAATGTATTACCACGCGTAACTTTTTACAGAGTAGTTCTATTTTGATAATTCTTTTTTTATTGAGTAGGCTATACCTAAAAGTTGGTCCCATATAAATTTGGAAAAAATATTCTAATCCTAAGGGTAGAAAAACAGGGATATATTGATTGTTCACTAACTGATTTTACTATATGACCACGCGTAACTTATTACAGAATAGTCTGATTTTGATAAATCTTTTTTTATTAGATAGGGGGTTATACCTTGAAGCTGGTCCTATATAATTTTACTCTAAGGTTGGGAAAATAGGGGTGATTTATTGTTTACTCACAGATTTGAATACTAAAATAAGGTAGTTAGCTATTTTAAAAATAATAAAGTAGACATATAATAGCCACAAAAAAATATAAAATAAAAACTTTTTAACAAAAAAATTAAACCGCCGAAAAAACGGAAAAGCAAAAAATAAGAAACCTTTTTTTATTTATTCTTAATAACTAAGTTCTTAAACGAATGTGAGTATACCTAAATAATTTTGAGGCGGCGCGGCGGCGCCAAACTATCAATTAACAAAGATCACAAAATTACCTTAAAAATAAAGAAACAACCAAATCAAAACCGCTCTATACTATAATTATATTCTTTACTTACCACCTACTAATTCCATTGTGGAAAGCAAATAAAAAAAATGAGTGAGTTTGAATCAACTTAACAATGCAATGAAATCTCCAGCGATAAACATTAAAATTTCTAAAAAAATTAAGTACCTATACATCGTAATTAATTAATTTGCCTCTTTGGCGCCGCCTCGAAATTATTTAGGTATACTCACATTCGTTTAAGAACTTAGTTATTAAGATTAAATAAAAAAAGGTTTTTTATTTTTGCTTTTCAGTTTTTTCGGCGGTTTAATTTTTTTGTTAAAAAGTTTTTATCCTATTTGCTAATTGAATCACAAAAACTTTACTTTTTCTTTCTAATACTTTATATGGCCCGTCATAAGTAGGCGTTAAAGGTTTACGAACCGCGCCATTACGAATGAATACATAGTCGCATTTATTGAGATCGCTATGTATAAACAATGTCCGTGAGTCCCGCACGTCTCGCGATACAGGTTTCAAGTTATTAATTGTCCTTTTTAACTGCATTAAAAACTCCTGATCATCGTCGTTTCGTTTATGGGAAGTGCTGTAAAAATCTCCCGGTAAACGAAGCGTTTGGCCATATACATATTCGGCGGGACTAACGCCATTGTCGCTCCTACCTACTGCGCGTAACCCTAGCAGCACTGTAGGCAGCTCATCGAGCCAGGACGAGTTGTTAATGAGGCGAGCTGTTAATGCTGACTTCATGGATCTATGCCAACGCTCTACAATACCATTGCTTTGAGGATGGTACGGTGTAGTGCGAAGTTTCGTTATACCCATGTATTTCATTAATTGCGCGAATAATGTGCTTTCAAATTGACGTCCTTGGTCACTTGTCAGTCTGTTAGGACAACCGAATCTACTTATCCACGACTCGTAAAATACTTTTGCTACGACTTCCGCAGTGATATCCTTCACTGGAATGGCCTCGGGCCAACGCGTAAATCGGTCGATCATGGTGATCAGATACACAAGTATCTGATCACCATGATCGCCCTTCTCGCGATGTTGGTAGGGGCCCCACGATATCGATATGCACATATTCAAAGCGGTCACACGCTGGAAAATGTTGCACGTCCGATATCGTGTGTCTGTTGACTTATGACTTTTGACATTGAATGCATGTTTTGGCCCATCTGCCGATATCGCGATTCAAGCCTGGCCAAAAGAAACGTTGCGCGACCAATTTACGCGTTGCTCGTATGCCTGGATGACTGACGTCATGTACTGAATTAAATGCGAGTTTCCTAAAATGTTCGGATACATAGGGCCTGCAAAATGATGTTGAAGTTTCGCAATAAATATGCGCATTACTATTTGGAACATGATATTTCTTTAAACAAAAGTTGTTATTTCCTGCGCTCAATAATTGTGCAAGCTCGGCGTCAGCGTCTTGCGCTGTCGCTAATTCTGCGAAGTCGAGTACAGTGGGGCACTGAATTGTTTCTATGCGCGATAATGCATCGGCCACTGTATTATTTTCGCCTTCTATGTACCTAATATCCGTGGTAAACTCGCTAATAAATAATAACTGACGCGTACGTTTGGGCGTTTCGCAATTACTTTGTAACTTAGTAAAAGCGTAAATCAAGGGTTTATGGTCTGTAAAGATAGTTAACTGATTGCCCTCGAAAAGATAACGAAAGTGCTTAATAGCCATAAAAATAGCTAACAATTCCCTGTCGTACGTAGAATACTTTTGTTGAGTTTTTGTAAACCTCTTAGAAAAGTATCATAATGGCTGCCATGCACTACCAATTTTCTGCTGCAGCACAGCTCCTGCACAGGTGTCCGAGGCATCAGTCATTAGTGCTAAAGGCACATTTGCTTTAGGGTGAGATAACATCACGGCATTCTTCAGACCTTGTTTACATTGTTCAAATGCTTGTTCCGACTTACTATTCCATTGAATTACAGTCTTATCGTTCTTTTTAGCGCCTTTCATATATTCATTAAGGCTCGACTGTTGACTAGCGGCGTTTGGAATACTTGCTCTATAGAAGTTAATCATACCTAAAAATCGTCTCAGCTGGTCTACAGTTTTAGGGCGCGGAAAGTCTAAGATGGCCTTGATTTTGTCATCTAGGGGTCGAATATCCCTAGTAGAGACCTCGTACCCTAAAAAGTCGATGTTCGATTTTCCGAACTCGCATTTAGACAAGTTGATAGTTATACCAAACTGCCTAAATCGTTCAAAAACCTGTCTGAGATGCTGTTTGTTTTGTTCTATAGAGTCGCTCGCTATGATGACGTCATCAACAAAACTGAATAGAAAGTCTAACCCTTGTAATACCGTATGATTCATAAAACGTTGGAATGTTTGACTCGCGTTTCGTGGACCGAAGGTCATACGCGGGAACTCAAACAAACCAAAGGGAGTTATGATTGCCGTTTTCTCGATGTCTTCCTTTGCTACTTTAACACAATGATAAGACTTATTTATATCAAGTTTCGAGAAAACTTTCTTACCTGCCAACACGTACGTGAAATCGTGCAGCCGCGGTACGGGGTAGCGGTCCGGCTTGGTGATAGCGTTGAGTCGCCTGTAGTCACCACAAGGCCGGATATCCCCATTTTTCTTCGCCACAACATGTAGCGGACTGGCCCACGCGCTGTTCGATGGCCTGCAAATTCCCATCTCCTGCATAGACCTGAACTCCTCCTTCACCTTCTGGTACCTGTTAGTATTCAAAGAGATACAGACCTGTCTTTGAAAATCAATAATAAAATAATTTCAGACAAGTCAGATGTTGCTAACACTTTTGAAGTATTTTTTTCAAATATACCAGTAGAGGTAACGAAGTCTCTTTCCTCATCCTCTTCAAAAGCAGAATCATTATTAACGACATCTATTAATAAAAGTTTTCCAAATTTTAATTTTTCTCATGTATCTCCTAGTATTGTTAAGAAAACATTTAGTATGCTTAAAGTAAAGACCACTGAAGATTTATGGGGAATTTCTGTCAAAGTACTTCAATCCATTATTGACACTATTGCCCCTATTCTTGCCAAGATCTTTAATGACTGTATTGATAGTGGCACCTTTCCTGATTTAATGAAACACAGTAAAGTAATACCTATTTTTAAATCTGGATGCAAGAATGATCCATCTAACTATAGACCAGTTTCAGTACTTCCTGCTTTAAGTAAAATATTTGAAAGAATGGTCCTTGACCAAATGATGTCACATTTTAGCAAGAATAATATTTTTCATGAGCAACAATTTGGTTTTACTAAGGGAAGGTCGACGACCGACACCGGGGTTAAGCTAGTCTCTCACATTTTGGGAGCTCGGGAGGGTTCACAAGATGCCATTGGCATTTTTTGTGATCTCTCCAAGGCTTTTGATTGCGTTGATCATAACACTCTAATCCTAAAATTAAAATACTACGGATTACGAGGACAATCTTTAGATCTAGTATTGTCATATTTGTCAACAAGACAGCAAAAGGTAGGCGTTAACGGTGTGACTTCACCTGGGTCTTTAGTAAGAATGGGCGTGCCGCAGGGTTCAATCTTAGGCCCCTTTCTTTTCCTAGCTTATATAAATGATCTGCCTTTCATAATGTCTAATTTAACAGATATAATTTTATTTGCAGACAATAGAAAATTGCATGACTATTCCAATTTAAATAGTGCGCTCAACGTGTTGTCGGATTGGTTTTCAGCAAATAATTTGCTATTAAATGCTTCAAAAACAAAATGTTTAAAATTTTCACTTCCGAACGTTCGATCTCATCTAGATCATAACCTAATGCTTGATGGTAAAAAACTTGAATTAGTTAACGAAACGGTATTTCTTGGTGTGACTATAGACTCTAAGTTACAGTGGGGTGCTCATATCAAAGCATTGTCGAAAAGGTTAAGTTCAGCTGCATTTGCAGTACGGAAAATTAGACAGCTCACGGATATCCCCACGGCCAAATTAGTTTACTACGCGTATTTTCACAGCATTATGTCATACGGCGTCCTGCTATGGGGCTCTGCAGCCGATGTAGATTCTATATTCATCTTGCAAAAACGAGCAATTCGCGCCATTTACTGTATGGGCCCCCGCGATTCACTTAGAGAGAAATTTAAGGAAATCGGTATACTCACGCTGCCATCGCTTTATATTATGGAAAATATAATGTACGTTCGTAATCATTTAGATAGTTTTAGTGTCAACAGTGATTATCACAACATTAACACCCGTAGTAAAAATAAGCTAGTAGTCCCAAGGTTTAGACTAACTAAAACAAATACTAAATCCTTCCTTGGGAATTCTATTCGCTTTTATAATAAATTACCAGAGAGTATAATTCATTTAACCAACAAAAAATTTAAAACATGCGTGAAATCCAAACTGATAGGAAAGGCTTATTATAAAATTAGTGACTATGTAGATGATAAAAACGCGTGGATCTAGGACCTTCTGTACATGTGGCCTCCCTGGCGGTCCGTTAATTCATTTGTCATGTTGTTTAATAATTCTCGATTAGCTTCCCCACGGTCTCTATTCTTAGAAACCTTTTGACATGCCTTGACATTCCTGTTAGGGTTTAGTTAGGACTACATATCTTTTGTATGTAAAGCTATTTACTTACTTAATTAGTTATTATTATTATTTTTTATTTTTATATTTTTTATTCATTGAGTTTAGTCTCTTTTTATTATTCTCTTTCTTTTGCACACGCGACCTTTGTAAATGTGACAACAATGTAAATTTTGTTGCGTATCCTATTAAATTTTTCTTCCATTTTGGATGTTATCTTTTACATTGCTATTTACGCTGTTGTCGCATATTTGTAGATATTTATAATTATTTGTATTGGTATAATTGATGTTAACCTTTTTTTTAAAAGAGTAACCTCTGGAGTTTCTTGCCGGTTCTTCTCCATTGGAATGACATTTTGGAACCTGCAGTAGAGTCAGTAAATTTAACGTTTTAAAAGAGCCTTAAAAAGGCCTACTTGAAATAAAAATATTTTGATTTTGATTTTGATTTTGATTTTAGGAGGAAGAGGCCTAGCGCGCGCGTGTACGGGTGGGCCGGTAGTTTCAATATGATGCAATATTTTGCTATTATCGGCATCAGTGTCGTCATCCCTATACGTTCTAGGTTTAGTGATGTCTGAAAACTCCGATAATAGCTCGTGATACGGATGCTTGCCGTCTACAATGCTGACCGAGGGTTCCGCGCATTTCATCATGTTACCGCTTGATATTAATTTTGAATCTTTATCTAAAAGTTTTTGTGATTTCAAATCTACTAGCAAATTATAATGGCGTAAGAAGTCTGCTCCTATAATGGGTTGTTTGACGTTTGCTACAATAAAGGTCCATTTATACAATTTCTTAAGGTTAAGATTTAATTCTAAATTTCTAGTACCATACGTCTGAATTTCTGAGCCATTTGCTGCATACAATTTAAAGTTAGAGCTATCATTTACATTATAGGATTTTCTGGTAACAGGTAAGACGGACAGACCCGTGTTGACGTCCTTGATGCTTAGCCGGTGGTTTGACATGTCGATGCAATCTTCCACCGCAGACTGCACCGCTGTTAGTTTCCCGACTGACGTTTTCCTGCCGTGCCGTTTTTCCAGCTGCAGGGTTGCTCGCACCTCGTAGCCCTCTTGCCGAATCGAAAGTGGTAGAAACACATCCAATCCGTCGATCTCCTCCTGTCCCGCTGTTGCGACGGGTTGTACCTCCGTCTCCTTGGCGATGGTGAGCGAGATCGTATATCAGGCTTCTTCCAATTCTGCTTGTGCATATTTTCGATCCTCTTGCTGAGTTCCGATATTTCTGCTACTAGTGCGTCTATGCTCGATGTTGAGGAACTGGCGGTCACTTCGGAGATGGCCTCGCTAGGCTCTGCTGTTTCCATGATCTTGTCCGCCTGCTCCGCTAGCTTCTTCAGGTTTGTAACTTCACTGATAGTCAACACGGTACGTACTGCCGCTGGTAAATGTCCAATCCACAGGATGCGTAGTGTATCGTCTGGGAAACGTCCCCTGCCAAGGTCCTTCATTTTACGGAGTAGCTGCGACGGTTTCTGATCTCCCAGATCGATTTCCTTCAGAAGTTTCCGGATTCTTTGTGTGTCTGACTCTTCATATACGCTAAGTAATCGCTCTTTCAACGCTGTATATGGCTTGTCTTCTGGCGGCTCCAGTATTAAATCAGACACCTGCTGAACGCTGTCTTTGCTCAGCTTGGCGATAACTAGGTTGAACTTTTTTCTCTCACCTAGTTTCTGGTCTGCGACTATGACCTCGAATTGGCCGAACCATAGCCGCGGTTGGTCTGTCCAGAATTCCGGAATCTGCGTTTTGATGGTAATTTGGGCTAAATCACTGCCCTTATCTTCAACTTTCACTCTGGGTTGAGCTGGCACTTGTGGTTGCATCATATTGTTCAAAGTTCACGCTTACGGTGCACTAAACAATGTCCACGCAATTCACGCAACACGTGTATAAACTTGCGTTCGGGGTCACCACTTTAGGGATTCGTGGTTGGAATAAATCCCTAATTTGAGTTCTGCCTCTTCTGGTTGCGGGTTCAGGGGTGAAGTGAAAGACGGCTTTCGGATACCGAATATATTTCGCGTAAACCCCAAAGAGAACCGTTCACTCGGACCAGTGCGCAGTAACTGTCCGTCCCGTGCATGCCTCACGCTCTCATACAGTATTGCTTACCTTGCACCCTGCCATACATACTTACATGTGTCCCTACAGCTCCGTCAGGTCCTGGTGGCGGAATGGCGGCAAAGGCTTCTACGCCCTACCGCCGGCCTCACTACCGTCGAGGCAATCCGGTCAGTACTCGACGACTGGCTCGGGAGAAGGCACGGTTCCCTGTCGTTTAGGGTGACGCAGGTGCTGTCGGGGCATGGGTGCTTCGGCAAGTACCTGTGTCGCATGGGCAGGGAGCCGGACGCTCGATGCCACCACTGCGTCCATTGCGGGGAGGACACGGCGCAACACACGCTCGCTGAGTGTGTAGCTTGGGATGAGCAGCGCCGTGCCCACAAATGAAGTAGGAGGCGATCTGTCGCTGTCGGCCGTAGTGCAGAGTATGGTCGGTACCGCAGAGTCGTGGGACGCGGTGGTGTCCTTCTGCGAGGACGTGATGTCGCAGAAGGAGACTGCGGAACGGGAGAGGGAGATCTCGTCTCTCTTCCCCGGCCGCAGAAGGCGCACCGGGCGCAGGAGAAGGGCGGACAACGCCCTTTTCCGCCCCCCATGAATGGGTCCAGGGCACTCCGGGGGCGATGGACTTGGGGAAGTCCCCGCCCCCTAACCGATGGACCCGAGGCGTAGGCGCGCGCGGGTGTCGGCGCGCGCCTCCGAGTCGGAGCACGGGGTAGTCTTACACCTCGCTACCTCGTGCAGGAGATGAGGCCCGGATAACCGGGCCAGCACCAGCGTGGGGCTGCGGAAGAATTTGGATTCCCGCGGCCCCACGTGCACGTGCGAGGAGGAGACACCGGGGGGTTTTAGCCGGTAGGAGTCCGGCATGCCCCTTCGCCTCTCCCCAGGCGGAGGAAGTGCATGAGGATTTCCCCCCGAAAAAAAAAAAAGGTTAGATATTGTGACCAGAACATTGCAACAGAGCGAGCGAAGCGAGCGACAACGTATGTACCCATCACATATATTTTTATAAATTAAAGAAACATTAACCAAGTGTATATGTATATGTCAGTGTATATGTCACGGTAAGAGTGAGTAATATAAATAAATACCTGCTCGTCTAAAAACATTGGGTTTTTATTTATTTTATAACTTTTACCAATATGTGTCGTGAATTATTAATAATTACTACTAAAAGTAATAAATTTCGATCGTTTATTCACATTTACCAAAACATGTGTTTATTGTTAATAATTTTGTAAAAATATTAATAATTTTTAATTAATCAGATTTACCGTAACATATATATAATATTATTCGCTGGGTACGACCGTGGTCGGTGATCGTAGTCACTTAAATAATATGAATATTACGCGGGTAGCGGTGTAATGCTGGCTCGCACCATAGCGAAATGTGGCGCGTGCGCCCGGTCACCGTGTGCTATACACAATTATCTATTTTTATGTTATCTATATTATAATTTTTAACTCCTATCTTTTATAGAACGTTGTTTTATTTCTTATTATTTTGTATGTATTTATGTGTATATTTTGTAAGTAAGTATGTATATTTGTAACTGGTTTACATCCGTACGCCACACCATCATAGGTTCAGCTGAAAACCAGCGTCAAGCATTAGCTGCTTGACATATGCTGAACTGGACCTTTTTGGCACAACCGCTAGGCACACATTCAGCAAAGTGTTTTGTCTTTCTTTTTTACTGTACGTTTTTTCCTCCTCTATTTTTTTGTTTTATCTTTGTGACTATGTGTTGCTGTGTCAAATAATTGTTTTCTTTCTTTCTTTACCTCGATGTCCTCCACTTCCCAAAATCGCTGAATATCTTCGACGTTATTCAAAACAACGTTACACTGGTAGGAGTACGCCATTTTTCCAAATAAAATCCACCCTAGTTGTGTTTGCTCCGCTAACGGGTGAGATTTCTCATCACTTCTGCTGATGCCCTCCATTTTTATTTGAGCATAGATATCTGATCCAAGAAGTAAGTCAATAGGCCGACTCACGTAAAATTCTGGGTCTGTTAACTCAAGATTTTGAATAAATGGCCATGATGGTTTCGTATACGTTGCGCATGGTAAATTTTTAACCAAGCTGTTCATAATAAGTACATCGGTAGTGAATTAAAACTTGTTGTACATCGACTTACATGTTATGCGGATCATGCCTTTAGATTTGCTAGATTTTTCCCCTAAATAACCAAAATCACTGTAAATAACACCACTACAAAAAGTTTTCTTCACTCCCAATCTCTGAGCGGCCGCCTCTGAGATAAGGAGATATGGGAACCTTGATCGATAAACGTTCTTAAAATATGGCCCATCTTCGGTTATTACTCTAACCAAAGCTGTGGCGAGTAGTATTTATTTATTTATTTATTTATTTAACTTTATGCAACATGGTACATAGGCGGACTTAATGCCACAGGCATTCTTTCCAGTCAACCTTAAGGTGATGCAGAGATAACATGGTAGGTGCATTCAGTTGTAAAGAAAGTTACTGAAATTAAATACATATTATAAACTGAACACTACTTATATTTACATAATGATATATACTTACATAAATATACAATGTCCATTACACAAATATTTAACATACATACATACAAATATATAAATATGTATATATATATATATATTTATATATATATATATAATAAATATATAAACAATCATGATGATAATTCTTCCAATTTCTTAAAGATAAGCTTCCGAACAGCAGTTTTAAAAGATTGCTTAGTAGTGGACTTCCTGATTTCCAAGGGCAGCGCATTCCACAAAAGGATAGCTTGGATATGGAAAGAAGAATGGATAGTGTCAGAAGTATGAGAAGGACAGTGTAGAAGAAGATTGTGAGAAGAGCGGAGATGTTTAGAGTGACCAGAACATAGGTATTGAAAATGAGGAATCAGATATGAGGGGGGAGTGGGAGAGTTGAGTAAGGAGAAAAGGGTCGTCAAAGCACGATATGATCTCCTCTGGCGAATGGGCATCCATTTCAACTCGGTCCTATACTCAGAAACATGATCGTACTTCCGCAGGTTAAACACAAATCTGATGCAATTGTTGATGAGTCGATCAAGCCTGCTGAGCAAGTCCGAATTGAGGTCGTAGTAACACACGTCACCATAGTCAATAATGGGGAATATTAGGGTCTGCACAAGCATTGCTTTGGTCTTCGGCGGCAAAAAGTTTCTCGACCGGTTGAGATGGCGCAAAGTTCCCGTTACCCGCTTACTAACACTGGCAACCTGCGTTTGCCAACTTAGCGTAGTGTCCAAATGTAGGCCGAGATTCTTAACGTTGGAGCTAAGTGGAATCGCAACACCATCCAGCGAAACCGGGGGAAGGTTGCCAATATTAGTCTTATCCACCATTCGAGGACTGCCTATAAGAATAGCCTGACACTTTGTTGGATTAATAGACACCCCAAATTGGTTGGACCATCGATGTACTTCAGCTAGATCCCCATTAAGTTTAACAATAGCCGTATGCAAATCCTCCGGCCGTGCCCGAGTGTAAAGCTGAAGATCATCAGCATACAGATGATACGCACACTGAAGATTATGAGTGATAAAGTTAATGAAAATAGAAAATAATAATGGAGAAAGAATGCCGCCTTGAGGAACACCAGCCGTTAGAACACGCCAATTTGACATTGTCTCGTCAACGCGAACGGCCTGCTGGCGCCCTCGAAGATAAGATGAGAACCATTCCAGAGCCCCGGGCGAAATCTTAAGATGGGAAAGGACGGATTCTAAGATTTCATGACAGACAACATTAAAGGCATTGGAGAAATCGATTAAAACCATGGCTGTAACCATAGTATCCTGTATTCCCTCTCTAATGTCACCTGTCACTTTAAGGAGTGCTGTAGAGGTGCTATGCCCTGGCCTGAACCCAGATTGCAAGGGACTAATCAGGTTTTGTTGGAGGATGAAACTCGACAGTTGCTTGTGGACACAGGCCTCCAGCACTTTGGATAGGAAAGGAAGGATTGATATAGGTCTGAAATGGGAGGGGAGGGTAGGATTTGTGATTTTAGGAAGAGGACGGACGTAAGCATATCGCCACAAGGAAGGAAATTGACCCGAGCATAAGGAGAAGTTGATTATATGGGTTATAGATGGAAGTATATACTCAAGGATCGGGATGACCATGCTTCGACTGATATCGTCATAGCAGTAGTACTTCTGCCGGTCTCCCTGGCGACACGTGATAGTTATTGTTTACGTGTTCAGGCTGTTTCGCAATATTTTCGTTGTTGTTTGTCGACGTTTTGGCCTTATAACAGGCATCGTGTAGCATGGTGTTATGTTTCCGGTTGCACTTACGACATCGTTTGTTGGAAATGCATTGTTTGCCATTATGGTCAAATAAACAATTTATACATGACATAACTTCAATTCTTTCGCTTTTTTTTTCATTTATTTTACTTGACATAACGTGATAATTTTTAGAATGAAACAAGGTATGATTTTCACTGCAGAGGGGGCATTTTACAGTGGTTGCATGAAATGTTCGATTTCCGTTTTTATGATGATTATATCTCCCATCCTGCTTCGATTGATTATTATGTGATTTCGTTGACACTTGGTCTTGCTTTCTTCTTACAGACTCGAGTCTTGTAAACTTACTCTCCAAAAAAGATAGAAATTCTGACAAAACTCTTAACTTTCGTGTTTTTTTCACCGTTTCCATATAATCGTTATAGGTGTCGCCATCGAGCTTTAGCGACAATACGTATACTATGAATGGATCCCAACTCGATACATTCGCTCCCAAGTTTTCGATAGCATGCATTTCGGCGCAAATATAATGCACACCACAAAACATCGTACGATTGCACCCAAGGAACAGAAAAAATAGGTGGAAGTGCTAAGTAGGCGTGGCACGCGTGTCACAATTAAGCGTTGTTACGCTTAACTTGCGCTTAACCGATTCCAGTTGCGTCTGTCATCGCGTCGAGTTGCTCGTCTCGTGACAAATTAATATTTACCTAGCTATGCCGTATTGTTCCGTTTTAGCGTGCAAAAATGATAGTAGGAGAAGAAATCTTACAAATGGAGGTATTTCGTATCATCGGTAAGTACGATTTTTATTGTTTTCTAATAAAAATCTTATTTTCTTCCAATTTACAAAAATTTAATAGAACGGTTAGTCAAAATAAACCTTATGCAGTAAAGACAAAGTTTATTTTCGATTGTTTTTTTCCATAGAACATTCTAGAAAGACCTTTGCTACTCAATCTAGTGATGTGGTTTAGTCGAAAATTGATTTTGTCGATTGATGTCGATACGAGGAATAACTATCTTAACCCAAACAGTTATTTTTATTTATTTTATTTATCGTTTTGCATTACAATATAGGTACGAGGTCACCTTAATTCATACACGAAATTTATATTAAGTAAATTTATGGTCGTTTAAGTGGTATAAAGCAAAAATATAATCAATGATTTAAATAGTAAAATAATTATTATAATGTATTAATGACTAAGACGTTACACACAGAGTGTTACAAACAGTAGTTAAAGGATTTTTTAACCTTCATTAAAAATTTGTTTCAGGTTTCCCAAAGTCACAAGCATGAAAGAGAAATGGCTAGAGAGTGCGTCCTTGCGTTGTGGGAGGCCGGCCGGCAAGCTAAATCCTGATTCATCCACCGGTGGATAGATGAAAACTCGTGAAATCGACACTGCACTTCCTTTCTTCAAGTTTCACGGCAAAAAATCCATTTAATTCTCGAGAATCATGAGAATTTCAACATATGCGGAATATTAAAGACGAATTTTTACTATAAAACCCGAAGTTTTGTTTATCTGATTCCTTCTTTAATTACATGTTGACAATCTATATTAAATTTAAGACATCATATCATAAGTGTGCACTCTGGGCCAAACTCACTATGAAACTTGGGCATGGGCCTTTACCTATCTGTCTGTCAGTCTTGTGTGTCTATTAATTAATGGTTTAAAGGTACAGCGGTTTGTGTAACAAATAAATAAATGTACTCCCAACGAGTCGTATTTATCGTATTTGAACGAAAATCGGGTATCTATCGATATCGATAAAGAATTTAAATGTAATACGTGGTGTGTCCTTGGCCGGGTAGCATTAGAGTCACGCTATTGTCAACCGTATTTCTAAAGCAATTATGTTGATAATTGCTTATATTGATTATATATATATATCGCCATCTATGGTCAAGTAGCAAAACTTACTCGTCAATCGAATTTAGTGTGACTGTAGACCGTAAATACGTATTGTTGCTACTGCAAAATTAACCTTATTTTTAGAAAGTCAGGGTTTATTTTCTTTCTGTGATGTAGGCTAATTTTGTCAAAATTTAAAACTACCAATCATACGGATTATTTCGTTGTAGTGCATATGTTAATATCGGATTATTTGTGTGAGTTTGGCGACAGCAGTTCCTATAGTAATTTTGGCGTATTGCACTTCCACTTGTTTTTTCTGTTCCGTGATTGCACCATCCTTTGTTCAACGCGAGTTCCTGTTCATCACTGTCATACATCAAGTGTCATACGTCAATTGTCACACGTCATTTGTCATACGTCAACTGACATACGTCAACCATCTTGGGCCAACTGTCATACGTCAAATATCAAACGTTCCGTTTGACGGAGGACCTGGCCAGTGCTACTGCGCGGTGTTGCGAGACTTTGAGCATATTTTTTTTTTTTATCTACTATGCCACTCAGAAGAACTCCACCACCTGCAACGCAGGACATTATAAATTCGGGCTCAAACCAGAGTTCAGCTCCGGTGACTGATACTGACAATGAGAGTTCTAATAATGTCTTCAGCAGGCCTCGAGCCCGCAAGCGTCAATACGATGATGGAATGTCTGGTGCTATAGCTGAAATGAAAAATTCACTAGAGACCTTCAAATCGCAACAGAACACAATACAACTAAGCATAAATGATATACAGAAACAAAATTGTGAAATAAAAAAATCTATGGGGTTTATTGAAAATCTTTACGAGGAAATGAAGGATAAATTAATTGCAATGGAGACTGAGAGACGAGTACACCTAGCTTATATACAAACTCTGGAAACAAAAGTGGAAAGCCTTGAGAGATCTCAAAAGCTATCCAGCATAGAGAAGATAAGAAACATTCCTGTCCTAAAAACTGAGACAAAAGACGATCTTCTGAAGATAGTCGCAAAAATAGGAATAGCTACAAAAACAAATGTTACCGATACTCAAGTAAGAGATGTGTTCCGCTTGAAAGCCGACAAAGGAGGAAATGGACCCATCATAGTAGACTTTTCGTCTGTTATATTGAAAGAGAAAATATTAACATCAGTGAAAAATCATAATCAGACATATCAGGATAATAAACTAAATACATCTCATTTAGAACTAGAAGGACAACCTCAACCAATTTATATCGCAGAATGCCTTACTCAAAAAGCAAGAAGATTGTTTTTTCAAGCTCGTGAATTTGGTAAAAAGAATAATTATGAGTTCTGCTGGATCGCTCATGGAAAGATTTTCGTTCGCCAAAGAGTGGGTGCACCATCGCACCGAATAGATACAGACAGTGATTTGGCCAAGCTGCAACCTCAACATGGACTGTGACTAGAACATTACTTACGGTTTTTATATACTATCTTTTGCATGATTCCTTTTACATTACTTTTAATTTTTACTTCGTATTTTAATATAACATTTAAAATTATTTTTCGTACTCTACAACAAACACAAGTATGTCACTCTACAAAATACATAATTTCTAACTCACCACATAACTTAAAGATACAATCCGAACGCATAACGACACAACAACTTCAAAATGAAAAACACTCACACATAAACCATTACCAACTTTCCTCCATTACAGAATGTAAACTATATTACTTAATCATTTATCTTACTAGCGGAAATAATGACAATCACTATGAGTTAAAGATATGCATTTTAAAAGTTTTATATAAAAATGTTGTCTGTGTCTGATATTGCGAGTGATCTTGACTCAGCACAGGTATCCGAGTCTATGATTTGTTCCCCCGAAAGTCTTGTATATAATATTAATAGGTCCAGGACTGCCTTATCTATACTCCATACTAATATCCGTAGTGTAGCCTGTAACTTTGATAACCTAGTTGTTCTATTGAAAAGAATCTGTATACAGTGCGATATTCTAGTATTAACAGAATGTTGGCTGAGCAAAGCTCCAAATGTGCCAGTAATCAACGGCTATACATCATACTGTTCAGATTTCCTTAATCAAAATGACGGCGTGCTTATTTACATTAAATCTGAAATTAAGCACCATGTAACTAAGTCGCAATTACTGGGTGCCAACTGCCTTATCTTACAATATAAAAACAAATATGCTGTCGCAGGTATCTATCGTTCCCCTTCTTATCGCAATATTTAGAGATTCACTGACAGTCTCGATCTATGTCTTGCATCACTCAAATCGGTCAAGTCTGTAATAATAATTGGAGACATTAACATAAATATCTCTCCTAATAGTAATGACTCAAACGGCAATAATTACTTGGATCAGATGGCATTTCATGGTTTTTTACCTGCCCATGTCTTTCCTACTCGGCAGAATAGTTGTATTGATCACGTCATGTTAAGGTCTGATAGATACTCAACTACTTTTGTTTTGGATTCTTTTATAACTGATCATGCGCCAATTGTGTCTTGTCTTGATACTAAAATTAGAAGACATACCAATAGAACTAGTTTCTTAAAGATTTATTACCCATCCCTAATTTTAAAACTTAAAGCAACAGATTTTGGTTCAGTATATAGCACTTCAGATGCTAATACTTCAGCTACCAATTTAATTAACATAATTTCAGAAGCTTTTTGATTGCTCAAGTGTCCACTAGATGGCAGCACCAGTCACGAAATTAATCATTATGGCACAAAATTGCGCAGGGTGTACACAAAGTCTCCCAACCACCGAATATCTTACCTGCTCATTATGTAGTTATAAATATGATCTCGAGTGTGCAAACATCTCCAAAGACCACTTTAAGTCAGCAATGACTGCAGACCAGAAAAAGACATGGAAATGTCAAGACTGCCGCTGCAAAATGCCGAAAATAGGAAACACGAACACTCCTATACGTCCACAGAATTCTACACTTAGCCAGCAAATAACCTCACCCAATGAATTATGTAATGTCACACTCAGAAAAAGAACCACTTACCCCAGTAACGATTCTACCTTCTCTGATGAACTCAGTTTACTAGGAGATACTGTCCACCGCGATGAAAATAAATCTATATTAAATACCAACACGCAGTCTGAAAACTTACTGCAAAATTTGAGTCAAATGATTATTACACGTCTGAAGGAAAACAACGAAGCAATAATTTCGCAACTACGAAGCACTATTGAAACAGAAATTAGCAAAGCTATTGCCAAACTCACAGAAGATTTTGAACAAAAAACCAATTACCTATCAAAACAGAATGATCAAAGAAAACAAGAATTAGAAAAAGTTTATACCAAAATAGAAAACCTAATTAAAGAAAATGAAAAACTTAAAAAAGAAATATCTGAAATAAAAACAAAATCTGTCACCTCAGTTATTAAATGCACAGAAAGCAATTCTAAGAAGATAGTTCTGTACGGATTCACAGAGTATTCGAAAGAGTCGGAAGTAGACTTACATAACAGAGTAATAGAAATATTCCAAGATATTTTGCATGTGGATCTTACGGGTTTTATAGAAAATATGTACAGACTAGGTAGAAGTGCCACCAATACCCGACCCTTGGTAATAGAACTACTTAGCAAAAGAATGGCGAAGTACTTAATCAAAAATAGTCAATACTTTCAAGGCACAAGACTGTCCGTCTCTGAATTTTTAGATGAAGATGCACGTAAACAAAGGCATCTTATGCGAGAAGAAATGTTAAAAGCGCGAAAGAAAGGCCTATATTCAGTGATCCGTAACAATCAATTATACGTCCAGGGAGAATTAATAAATATGAGGAATATAACATACCAAGAAAACCACGCAACTAACAACATACCCGATAATACTTTAAGCCAACATATTAAGAACAACAACAATCAACAGAAGGATATAATGAGTGACATAAATACAGGAAATAACTCCTTTCGAAACCACAGGACAACATTTTAAAATTTTATTTCAAAATATACAAAGTATTTACAATAAACAAGACATATTTGAAGCGTTTATCGAAGAAAACCCTACTTTTAACGCTATATGTTTATCAGAAACTTGGTTGTCGCGTGAAGAACAAACCATCATACAATTTAGCGGATACAAAATAGCTGCCTCATAATGCCGAAACACGCGAGGAGGCGGCGGAGTATGCATCCTGCTACAAGATCACATAGAATTTAGAGAGAAAAATGATCTTGCGTTTTATTTGCGGACGACATTTCCATTCTCACCCAATGTCATGACAACATAAATTTTAAACAATACCCTTAATGAAATTCTTAGCAAAATAATAACCTGGGTGAACGAACACAATCTTGAGATCAATTTTTCAAAAACGAAACTCATAACTTTCCATCCCCAACAAAAAAATCCTCTGAATGTAGTTTTTTTATTTTAATAATCACAAAATAGAAACAGTTAATGAATTTAAACTATTAGGCGTAACTATAGACAAAAATATAAATTGGAAGTCACACATACAAAACATCAAATCAAAACTAAATTGATTTGATGTCCAATTTGACAGAAAGCTAAGTTTCGTTGAGCATATAGACAGAATCATACTAAAGGCAACAAAAATACTTGGTTTCGTCATGAGAGTATATATTTCGTCATAGAAAAAGTAAATACCAAAAAAAATATGTTTAACTCCCTAGTCAGAAGTCACCTAGAATATTGTAGTGTAGTTTGGTCCCCTCAATATAATGTGCACATACAGCGTATCGAGAGATTGCAGATGAGGTTTTTATGGCATCTGACTTATCATTGCAATATGGGTAAAAGTCTCAAATCATACAGGGAAAGATTACAATATTTTGGAATTGTCTCGCTAGAGAAACGAAGGAACATGTTGGATTTAATTTTTCTTAAAAAAACTAGTAACGGGTTCTTTGGACTGTCCTGAGTTGCTCAATAAAGTGTCCTTCCATATGCCACGTAACCTACCAAGACAGTCGAATAGGAAGCTATTTTGCATGCCAAAATGCAAAACAAATTTAAGGAAACATTGCCCACTGTATAGAATGTATGCTGTATACAAAGAAAACGATGAAGACATCGACCTATTCCATGCATCTGTGCCTGTTATAAAAAGATATTTTAAGCATAATCATAGTTTAGCATAGTAACTAACATAAATAAGTGTAATTCTGTCTGTACTACTTTCGTATTTTGGATTTTCTGTTTCAATGTTAGTCATGTTTATATTCAATTTTTTTTTTTTGTTTTATCAAGGTTATATTGGTTGTTTAGACGCGTAATATAGTGCATGTAGTGCTCTTCTTTAAGTAATGGGGCACTTAGACTTAAGTTGAAATTGTTTTTCTTTTTTTTGTATGTAACAGTGTACACATTGTTGAAGAGCCAAATTCAATAAATAAATAAATAAACTATCAAAAATTTTATATGCTTTTCGTGAAATGAAAAAAACCACAAATTTACAAACTGCCCTAGTTACATACTACGCCTATGCCTATGCTTGGCTAAATTACGGCATTATAATGTGGGGATATAGTACAGATGCACGTACATTGTTCACTGTTCGAAAGAAATTTATCCATACCCTGGTTAATTTACAACAGATAGATAGCTGCAAGCCCCATTTTATAGAACTGAATATTTTAACTCTGCCTTGTATATATTTACTTGAAATATGCAAATTCGCTCACAAACACCAAGACTTTTACACTAAACGAGAAGACATACAAACACAATACACACTCCGACACAAAACACGACTCAACTTACCAACATCCCGTTTAAAAATACATTCTACAAGTCCTACCCAAATCAATAAGAGAAGAAAAAAAGCTACATTTATTCACAAACAAGTTAAAAAAGTTATTATTGAGCAAATGTTACTACAGTGTCGACGAATATTTAAATGATAAATCTTTAAAACTTGAAGAATAATGTTTATATTTATGTTAGGAATTTAAAAATGTTTATGTCAGTAGTTAGTAGTTTATGTTAAGTTAGTAAAATGTCTTTGTTTTAGAATAAGCTAGATTATAAGATACCTTTAATGATAAGCCCTCTCCACAAACCTTACTTTTGCTATGCCCGAAAGGGTCCATGATTGTGTCAAAATAAATGTTTACCACCTAAGCTTACATTGTGGAATGCAATAAAGAATTGAGAATTGAGAATTGAGCTATTATCGTACATTCAATACCAGTAACTATTCCTCATCGTAAGCGACCCATCAAGCCCTGGTTAACTCCGGGGTTGGTGCGTTGCGTTAGGAATAGAGATAAACTTCATAAAAAAGCAAAACTTAATCAAAACAATGCAATAATTCAAGTGACGTATACTAGATACCGCAATTTTTGCAACAATCTTTTAAAAAAACTGAAATTGAATTACGAAAAAAATGAATTCTACAAAAATCGAAACAATCCAAAACAAATGTGGAACATAATTAATAAAATTGCAAACCTTAAGCAATCTCCGCCATCTCTTCAAGAATTGCTTGGTCTCAAACAAGAACCACGTGAATCACTGAACATGGTCAATGACTTTTTTGCGGGAATTGGGTCTCAATTGGCAAATGCAATTTTAAAAAATCAGGGTGGATACCGCGCAAACTTAAGGGACAGTTCTTGTTTATCGCATTCGTATAGAGATTCTATGGTGCTACTTGATACTGACTGTAATGAAATTAAAACAATAATCTCTAACTAAAAAAATGACTCAGCCACTGGCATTGATAGTATACCAACACTATTAATAAAAAGTGCACAGACTAGCCTAATTGCTCCCATAACTCACTTGTGTAATTTATGCCTGAGCACTGGTGTATTTCCGGACATTCTAAAGAGGGCCTTAGTGCATCCTATTCATAAAAATGGCGACAAAAATAATATCGGCAATTATAGACCGATATCTGTGCTAACTGTTATTTCAAAATTTCTGGAAAAGCTATTAAATTGTAGACTCATTAAATTTCTTCAACATCATAACATTATTGCAAGAAATCAATTTGGCTTTATAAAAGGCAGGTCAACAGAAGATGCAGCTTTATCGCTTACAGATACCATTGTTAGACATCTAGACGCTAAAAATAAAGTTATAGGTGTATTCCTTGATATATCTAAGGCCTTTGACACGATTTCAATTCCCATACTGCTTTTAAAAATGGAAGCAATAGGCATTCGTGGACCAGTACTGGAAATTTTTCGATCATACCTCTCAAATCGAACTGAATGTGTCAAAATAGGCGATTACACAAGCGCACAAACCTCTCTATCTTTTGGTGTTCCGCAAGGCAGCGTCCTTGGTCCCTCTTTTTAGTGTACATTAACAGCTTGTGTACAAAGTCATTACCGAACTGTAACATTATTACGTACGCTGATGACACGGCGGTAATTGTGCATCGACGAGACTGGGAAGAGACCAAGCATTATACAGAGCATGCGCTTAGAGAAATTATGATTTGGCTCCATGATAACCTTTTGACACTGAATATGGATAAAACAAAATATATTACTTTTGGTCTACGTAGCAGCACCCAGCCGTCATCAGATTTTGTAGTCAATGCACACACCTGCTATCAATGAGAAAACTGTACTTTTCCTAAACTGAATCGTACGACTAACCTAAAATATCTGGGTCTTATTATAGATGACACCCTGAGCTGGAAAACCCATATAAACCACTTAACTGCCCGTATTCGCAAATTGATTCCCACCTTCAGAAAACTTAGAAGATCAGCTGACAGTGAAACATTACTCCGTGTTTACTACGCTCTCGCACAAAGTCTATTGCAGTATTGTGTTGTGGTTTGGGGTGGTATTGGCAAAACTATTCTACTTCCCCTTGAACGTGCTCAGAGGTCTATATTGAAGGTTATGCGTGGCCTACCTCGAAGGTCTAGCACTGAGCTCCTGTACAGTGAGTTTCCTGTACTCACCGTCAGGAAGCTTTTTATATTGTCCGTTATACTACGTAAACATCAAAGCATTGACTTTATCCCAATATCAAAACGAAACAAAACCAGAGTTTGCACAGCCACATCGCATAGAACGACACTCGCTAAGAATCAGTATTATGTTATTAGCAATAATTTATATAATGTAGTCAACCGGGCGAATAACATATACGATAAACCGACTTATAAATGTAAGGCTATAATACGAGACTGGCTTTTACAATTAAGTTATTCTGAAACAGAGGAAATTATACATGGTTATAATGGTTAAATGATTATATATGGATATGGTAATTTCACCTTCACACACACAAACACACATATACACACACTCACACACACATTTACACATACACACACTTACACACTCACACACAATTATAAGCACTCATGCACGAAAACATCATTACATCCACATACTTGTGGTAATGTATCAGTAATATCATTCTCTATTCTTATTGTTTTTTATAACTGCTATTTTTATTGTTAGTATTAGTATAATAAATCAGCTACTTTTATATCTAATTATTTGCTCATAATGATATAGTGTACCTTACATATTAGGGTGGGAGACGCTGACGATTGTGACACAGTTCATACTAGTACAGTCGTCAACGTAATCTCTTAAAGATGTTCAATTGTTTTAGTTATCATACTTAGATTATAAGAGAAATTTGTAAATTTTAGTGAAATAAACTTATATTATTATATTATTATTATTACCTCTGATAATATTACTGTTGATTTTGTTTGTGAATTTAATTCAATTAATTATTTCATGTATTGTATAAATAAATAGTTATTTTGAAGTGTGTTATTAAATAAACAATTATGAATCAACAAGATGGTATTATTCGAGAAAGTACCCCTCCTCTTACATCAGAAGAGGGACGAACCAATGCCATCAACCGTTGCCAGGAAATTCTGGTACTACCATGGCGCTATTAGCTAACACGTTTAAGGATACTATGTGCGAAATGATGATGCAAATGTCTCAAGAAAATCGCGCTGTCCTTGCTGAAATGATGAAAGTATTCAATTCTGAAGAAACTCGATCAATCCGCATTTCCGACGTCTATTTTCCACGAAGTACTTCTAAAAGCCGCTGGTGTCTTAAAAGGAAGAGCACAATCTTGGGCCGATGATTGTTTACTACGGACGACCACATGGGCTGAAATGAGAGAAGACATGCTACAAACATGCGAGCCAGAATCAAGATATTTTTCAGATGTTTTGAAATTCCGACGCTACTCCATCAATGATGCTGATAACATACCCGAATACATATCTAATGTCTGGAAAATATTCAAAAAAATCGTGAAGCCTAATCCTACGGAACAAGATGCTGTTGAATTTGTGATCGGTAGCATTACAGAAGACGACCTTCGAACAGAACTTCTTAACACTAAATGTCAATACGTTCCAGAGCTTATTGCCATTGCTAAAACAATGCGTAAACGTAAGTTGCCACAAACTCAAGAACGCTTACCAAACAAAAAAATGAAGACCGACGGCAATAGATCAGATCAGGGTATTACATGTTTTGTATGCGGTAAACAAGGCCATCGAGCTCGATGGTGTAATCAAAATGCAATTGCGCGTACTCGGACTGAACAGCACCAACAGCCAATTCCATCAACTTCAGAATCTATGGACGTAAACAAGAACAAAGAGAAGAAGAAAAAGGAATGCACTTACTGCTCCATGACGGGACACACTTATGAAACTTGTTTTAAGCGGCTCAACGCCGAGAAGAACATTAACTTGTGCCAAGTCAAAAACAATGATATGAAGAATGGTATTTCTATTGCAATTGGCAATAAACATTTTCAAGCGATATTTGATAGCAGAGCGGACTGCTCACTTGTAAGTCAATAGCACTTTCACTTCCTGGATCAAAAACAAACAAGACCACATATCTGAAGGGCATCGGCCCAGTACCCGTTATATCCTTCAGTCAAGTAACGTCAGTCTGTTATATAAACGGTATGCATTTGGAACTTGATCTTCATATTGTCCTAGACCACGAGTTACCTGCGGATATTCTCATAGGAAGAGATATTTTGAATATATATATATACCGGGTCTGAAAGTTACACTATCACATAGTGGCATTATCATCATTCAGCGTCGTAGCGCGTGTACGCGTCGGTGACTCATCGCACGAAGATGACGTCTAATAATATTGTAAAATGCAATCAGTGCAATTTAGTAGTTAGTGAGTTATTAGCCTTTATCCAAAATAAAGTGGACGTTATGAACGAAGAAAGTTTAGTGAATCTGTGTGTTACGAGTTTTACTTCGGAAGAAATCGAAAGTGCAAAGAGCTTGCTTTTCGAATCTGTACCTATTACAAAGAAGAAAATAAATAGAAGGAAGGATGGACGCTTGAAGAGAGATTTATGCGACGTTGTAGGTCTTTTCAAAGAGACGGATCCTGATTTAGTTCCAGTCTTTGTTGCAAGGGACTTACAGAAGCTACCTCCAATTCATTTTGACCATGTTGATCCGACCAAGCTCTTAAAGGATATACTCGTCATCAAAAATGAATTAAGAACGATTAAGGAGACGTATGTCACAGAAGAAAAGTTCAAACATGAATTAACTAATTTTAAAAATGCGTCGTTGGTGAACAATAACGTTGACTGTTATATTAGTAAAAAGAGAGGCGGAGGTAGTAATTTTGTCAAATAGTTACTTTTTGGATAATGGACCGGTCGGTCTACCCCACGTTTCGGACGCGGAACAAAATACAACGCAAGGTCAGTCTGAGCGAAGTGAGTCATTGCCGGGAGCTACTTGTGTATCTGTGGTGCGAGCGGCGGCGCCCGTATCTCCTGCGCCTGCGCCCTCGCGCCCCCCTGCGGCGCCTGGCCCGTCCCTCTCTACGCAAGTTAAGCAGTGCACACGTACCGAGATCTCGAATACGAATGCGCCGCCACAGCCGTTATCTACGGAGTCATTAGCGCCTTTGTGTCGTGCGGAATGCGTTACGAAAAAACACATTCTTATTTATATTAATTGACCTCCTGTCTTTATATTGTCTGTGTCAAAAACTTAAACCAATTCTAAAGATCAAAAAACATAGGTCCCTCCACGCCACAGTCTCCATATGACGACAAGTAGTGATGTAGCTAACAGACAACATAACAAGAATATCGACCTGAACGGTAACCTACGTTACAGTTAATTTATTTAAGTTATTCTACAAAATTTAAATACAAACGTTGATATTAAAGTTTTATACTAGAGAAATCATGAAAGTTTTTAATATCGAGCTATTTATCTGCTCATCAAATATCGGTTTCAGTTGATTATCGATAAATCATAATGACCATAATGCCCATCCTCATCATGCTGTCAAATTGTCTGTGCCTGGAGCGCCACTATCGTTTATACGTGAAAATCCTCTGATGTCAAACGCGGAAAGTTTTTAAATAGAGGTGCGACATTATTTATTTATTTATTTATAAATTAATGTACACACACAACAGACAAACACAAGTAATTAACACATACAGAACAAATAGGTACAACGGTATTATTATTATATTGTAATAATAACGATGAATTTAAGTAATAATATGAGTACTGAGGACTTAATAAATACGTTACAAGGTGTCGATAATGACTCTTACATTATGGAAGAAAGTGCGGAATTATTAGATGAAGATTTGGAGGTAAGTTTAGCTATTTTATTTATTCTTACTTAAATACAAATAACAAAATATTTTATAGTATTTCACTATTATGTTTTCTTAATATTATAGTTAATCGTTTTTTAATAGAACGAAAAAAAAAATCGTAATAACTATAAGATGGCGGTATTTATGGCAATAGAAAATAAAATAAAAGTAGACAACAATATTTATTGATAAAAATAATATATGTCTTTATTCATCTAAAAATCTTAATAATCAATTTCAAGCGAGCTCAATTTTGAATCGCTGAATATTTAAGATTAATTATTAAATATTTTGTGTTTCAAAATTGAGCTCATCAACATGGCTGCCCTTAGCCTCCTGGAAAAATGTCAATAGTTTTTTATAGACATCGGGTAGCACACACGGTTCCAAAGAATTTAATTGTTGTTCTATAATTTTAGCAAAATTATAATTTTGTGTCTTTGTATCATAATTTGTTGAGCACTTAGCACAATTATTTGTCCTCGGCGACGGCGTCTGCGACGCCACTGTCTGGGTGAATTTTTTCTTCACCACAGCACTTCCACTGGCTATTTTCTTTTGAGCTGGGCTTGGTAAAATTGATTGAGACATTACGTCCCAATCATCTTCCTCGAGCTCGGGTAAAAGGCTCGGGGACTCCGTTCGGAATCTTTTTGCATCTGCAAAGGAGAAATATAATATTTATTTTACTTTTAACTACACTAGACTCTGCCACAGGCTGCTCTCTCTCAGAAATAACATAGCAATCTACTGGTAAAAGAAATTTTACAACTATTCCAGTATTTTCCGAGTTTATTGATTAATAAATACCTAGAAAGACTATATTATCATGATACTAGTAAAGATTATTGCTTAATGCATAGTAAAAACATAGGAAATGTCGTTTTACTAGTAACATATTGGTAGTAAATCTATTTTTGTTTTTTTTTAAACACGAAGAATTATTGAGACTATGTTTTATTATGAGATTTAAATGATCCTCTGTATTTGAAATAAGACAAATGAAAAACTACTCATTACTTACCATTTCCTGCCATTTCACACTGCCACTGGCCGATTATTAATATGTTTATAACTATTTAGTTTTTAAAAACCTAAATAATCTTTTGCACCAAAAGTTTTTCGCGAAATTTTCTTTATTAGAAGTAAATTAATGTTGCCCGGTGTAATGCTGTGCTGCCAGACAAAAGAGAAGGTTGCCAACCTTTAAAAAGGAAAACTGACCTGAATTATTCTTATCTTATTTTATCATAAATTTATAATTTTGTATTCTATTTTCAGCCGCCAGAAAATGTTCTCAGCGATAATCCTGGCTTGCCATCGACTTTGGGACAACCATCGACGTCACAAAGTGAATTTAATTGGACTGGCGATAGCTATCATCCGACTTTGGAACCTTTCGAGGAGTTTACATCGGGAATTAGTCCTGGAAGTGGCCTATCTCAAAATTCGACAGAATTTGATATTTTTTCATATTTTGTGGATACCGCTTTTGTAACACAAATAGTGGAACAAATTAATAAGTTTCATAGCTACTTTGTACTTAATGTAGATATCCGGGTACATTCAAGATTGCAAAAGTGGTATGATGTTACGGTTCCTGAATTTTATATGTTTTTGTCGATATGTATGCTTATGACACGTAATCGCCATCTTTCCATTGAAGAGCACTGGTCAACTGACCCTTTACTGGTCTCCCCTGTGTTTAGCCAATTAATGACTAGAAACCGTTATTGTTCAATTTTGGTATTACTACACTTTTCAGACCCATTTCAATCTTCACACTCTAGACTCAACAAAATTGAAATGGTTACGAAATACGTCAAAAATAAGTTTAAAACTATTATAACGCCATTCAAAACCCTTTGTATTGACGAAAGTATTGTACCCTTTAAAGAACAACAACCTTTAACAAACAAAAGGAACCGTTTTGGAATAAAACTTTTTGTCTTATGTGATGTATCTAGTGGCTTAATAATTGATTTTATTGTATATTGTGGTGCAACTACTGAAATCAGCGACCCACTAAATTTAGGAGTTGGTGCAGCAGTAGTTGTTAGCCTCATCAAAAACTATTTAAATACAAATAGGCATCTATATATAGATAATTGGTATACTAGTCCGCGGTTGTTGAAGTATCTGGCTGAGAACAACCTTTACGATTGCGGTACAGTCAAACCACGCCGAAAAGGTATGCCTGTTTTTGACAAAATAAAAGAAGAAGAAATGGTTTCCCAGGCTTCTCCTCCATTAATAGCACTAAAGTGGAGGGATAAAAAAGATGTGCACATGTTGACCACGATACACAGATCAACATTAGTGCCAACATTGAAACTTGACAGGGGCACTGGCTTACCAAAAATGAAACCATTGTGTATCGATGAATATTCAAAAAATATGGGGAGTGTAGACACTTCTGATATGATGATCAGCCCGATACAGTGCATAAAAAAAAACGATAAAATGGTATAAAAAATTGTTTTTCCATATTATTGACATGTGCCTATTAAATAGTTTTTTTTTGCTGGCGACTGATAAATAATTCACCAAAAGCACATTTTGCTGACTTTCAATTAAAGGTCATCAGACAAATGATAGAATTAAACAATGTCGACAGAATATTGCGGACTACAAATCTATGTCATGTCCGCAATTCACTTCGCATACTGCCTGCAAACACAGTCGCACATTTACCTACAGTACAGCAAAAGTACCAACGGCAATGTGCTATTGAAAAAAAAAGAAAATCCACACGTTATGTGTGCACTATATGCAAAGTATATTTATGTGCGGCACCATGTTTCCAAAAGTTTCAATAGGTAATAATAATAACCTATTTTGAGTGAAACTTTAGTAATAACTTAAGTTAGAATTTAATGTTTAGTCCCGACGCCAGCACTCTAGAGGCTACCCCAATCTAACAAATTTATTTAAAAGATTTACAATCTTATCATTTTACGTCAATATTTAATTTCAAATACAAAGATGAAATCTTTTCAACAACTTTGACAGCTTGCGGTAGCTGTTTGTGGACTAGGCTACTCATATCGCGTCTGCAATATGTTTTATTCCTATTGTCTGTGATTTTATATTAGGTTTACAATTATGCGTCTGCAATATGCTTTTATTCCTATTGTCTGTGATTTATATTAGGTTTACAATGATTGCTAAATTAATATTTTTCTTATAAGTGCTTCAAATCCTTTATATTCTTTAACTTACAAAGTATTTGATATTGGCCATACGTTCTAATTAAACATCAACATGTAAATTATAGCTTAGAATTACTTTTTGAACACATTAACAGCCGAAGTGAGGCAATTTTAATGTGTATAATATGTTATAATTTTATTGTTCGTGATTACTTTCATTATTATGGTGATTCTGATGTAAAGTTATATACTTGTTATTGTTTGCAAAAAACTTTTTGAAGACATCTGTCAAATATTAATAGATAATGTGCCAATTGAAACTGTGATTTGAGTGTATTAATAAATGTTAAAATTAAAAAAAAATAGTGATTGTTCTACTTGTATGGAAAGTTTTATTAAATTGTTTACATTGTATTTTTTATTATTACAAATTTATCTATCTACAAACTTAATTAAAAGACAGATTTTTCGTACTTAAATGTTTTATAATTATTACTATCCCTGTATTACTTATTCTTTCCCCCTTTTTTAAACTATTACAATAAACTTAAACTAGGTCGGTACTACTCGATACGAAATAATAATATCTAATACGAAACCATATAAATAAAAGCTCTAATTTTATTTCGATATTATTACTAAATAACGCTTGCACAACTCTAGTGCAGAGGCGAGCAAATTTAAAAAATCCGTGCCGGTCACGCCACAGTCGCCATAGGACGACAGATAGGTACTTCATAATTGAACATAGTGCTGTGATGGTATTGACTTGATTTTATCGATTGATGTTTTTTATTCTGGATTTAAATGACAAAGTGTGCCGAAATTTTGACACATATCATTATAAAAAGACACAGGGGGACAAAATAAAACTCCTGTATGATTATATTTGAGGTATTGTTAAGTTTATTAAAAAAAAAAGTTGTTAAAAAATGAATATTCAGTTTTTATCGATATCATTCGGAACTCACTACTTTTTTGTAGGTATCTAAGGTTGAATTTTTAGCTTGGCGCTGAGGGCACGTCGTAGTTTTTTTGACGTGGCGGTCAAAAGGTTAATGCTGTCCAAATCGATATTCTTTGCCGTTCTAGAAAGAGCTTTAAAGTTTACTAACTGCTTTCGAAGCAAATCATCGAATTTGTTTGTGGTACATACATACATATCATAATCACTTCTCTTTCCCTTGTAGGGGTAGGCAGAGACCACTTCTTTCCACTTGCTACGATCCTTGCACATTTGTTTCGTTTTTTCCACTTTCATTATTCCGTTCATACATGCTGTTCGGTTTATGGTATTCTTGACCTGGCTTTCTTTCATTCACACTCGCCTTATACACTTTTTTTTTTTCAGTGGTCTTCATTCATTCTCTAAACATAGCCAAACCATCTCAGCATACCTTTCTTTATTTTTTCTCGACATCCATCATCTGACACACTTCATCCCCCTATCCATTCCTCCTCTTGCATTCAACGCAGCGAAACGGCTCTCCGTGGCCCACTTTTCGCCCCCGCGACGAACGAGATGTGATGGGTGGCGAACCACATTGCCGCCATTTTGGATAATTATTCTTTTTATGATTATCCTTTGCGTTCCTGCGGGATAAGGATTGGGAAAGTATGACAAAGTAGGACGGGTTATAGGATGCTACCATTACGGAGGTACAATGAACGTGACAGTAACAGCGTGGGCAGTCCGGGGTCGCGTACCCGTGATGGATCTAGCCAGCTGTCGGACAGATGACTGGTAGATCCACCCCCTGAACTTACTTGCTTGTGGTCCCTGTCGATATCATCCGACGAGATGATCCTGCTTCCGGTTCCGTTTCAACTCACCGGTTTGAATGCTTCTCCTGCTCTTTTACTTCGGCCCCTGTAGACTCCGACAAAGTAGTCTCTGCCCCTGCTTTCTCCTGACTTTGTTTATATATCACCTCCTTCGCTGTTATATACAATTGCTTCGCACGCTTATAAACCTGGTCAAGGAAATAGGGATGATCCCTCTCCTTAAGCTCACAGATGCTCTTATGGTTGCTTTCAAATTCTCCCCAGTAGTCTTCCAAAAGCTCTAAACGCCTTTTAAGGTGTTCTCCCGTTCTCCGCTCCTTTCCCGTTTTATGTAAATTCACAATAAAGGCTCTAATAGCTTCCTCAATTTCCTGCTGATTAATAAAATGATGTTCCATCTTCGCTTATAAATACAAAATATAGAAAGATCTTACTTGGAAACTGCTGACTAATCGGATCTGCTTTGCTTACTCCCTCTCCTTTTTCTGCTTACTGCTGGCGGTACTGCTTTATCTCTGCTGCTAATTTCTATCACGAATCCACGACACTTTATGAAAAGTCAACACCAAGTGGCCGTCACCACGTTTCACACAGCACGGGTTTCGCTTATGCTAAAATGTCCCCGACTCGCGAGGTCCGATGCGGCTCAAAGGACCAACTTGTTCGCCGTACGATGAGGTGAGAAAAATAAAAGTATAGTTTTGATTATAAAGTAAAAGTCTTTAATGACTAAAACGATAAAGTAGTCGTGGAGCACGTTTGGTGGAGCTCGTAACTATCCCGTACCGATCGCGAATACGAACTGAACGTCATGCTCGGGTATACGCTGTGTAGACAAAATTGCTGACGTTGCTAAATGCGCCTTAGTAATAAGGAATGCTAAGTATATACGGCTGTACACCGTACACATATGTTATTGCCTATTCCTATTATTTTCAATTCCTTTATTTGATCTATATTTAACTGTGATCCTTTGAAAAAATAGCTAAAACTTCAGGAGAGTTCATGGATGATGATGGGTCATGAGATTGGTGTATAATAATAATAATAAACCCCCCCGGGGGATCACCTTGACGTGCTGGGGGGGCTTCCGGATAAATGGTACTGGTCACATCGACGGGTCCTACGTATACTGGTACAAGTGCAAAAACACAACTGTTCAGGAGAGCCGTTCAAAGGTTCTAAAGCTTGTAATTTTGTCATAAATCAATAGAAATACTTGAAATTTTGAGATGTTATATTTGAATCTCTAAGAAAAAGATTGCATTATCGGTTCTTCATTTTTTTTTATACTTTGGAAAATAGTGTCACTTGCATTGATGTAGCTTGTTTTATTTATTATGACAAAACCTGTAAACTGATGCAAGTGGCCACTTATACCAGTATATAATGTACTTGGTTATTCTTATAGTAAAGGAAAATTTTAGAATTTTACTGTTTTAATATTCTATTTCCAATCTACTGATTAAAATGAAGTTATAATATTAACAATAAAATCTTCTTTTATCGACTTTTAAACACTTACACCAGTTTACTCAGTACTGGAAAACTACTTGCAACAGTTTTCTGCATTGTTATTTGTTATTAACCTCAAATATTTCCAAGGGTGTGGCAGGAAATGACATAAAAATACTAATAGAAGTCTTTTCCAGACCTACCTATGCTTAATAGGTGTTGTTATTCGGACGTTAATATTATTATGGCACTCATATTACTATCCTCTATGTGGCACTCTTAATGAAAAATAAAATCAATGGATTTGCCATCTTAGAAATAATAAAACTAAAAAATTTAATCTTCTTAATTAGGAATTTTCGGTAATTATATTAATCATTTATTTATATTTTCATTAGTACTTCCTAACCAGTCTTACGTACTACTAAATCAGTCTTTCAGACGTTGGCATTTTGTCACATTGTTATTTATCGTTACAAGAATCACAGTAGTTATAAATATAAATATAAATAGCATTGAAAAAAAACAATAAAAAAAGAGAAACCAAATGTTGGAAAAGACAACTAGGTTTGTTATAAAAACTTTTTTGCAAAAAAGAAAACCGACTTCAAAAATCGATAAAAGCGCTAAAAAGATAAAAATATTACCATAACCTATCTAACTACATTAAAAAACCTAACCTAAACAACTATTAAGCTATAATACAATTTATCAATTTTTGGAGTTGGTGTCAAGCTAAGTAATGAAACGACTGGTAATTCCTGAGTATATTGTTTTTATAAAAATATATTATTAATATTGTTAAGTGTAAACGTTCGTATCTTTTTTCTTTGTGTCTTAATATGAGGTTCACGAGGTCATCTTAGCTTCATCATAGATCCCGACTTGGTGACTATGGGAACATGTGGGAAGTATACCCTTTCCAACAAAGAAAAAAATATTTCAAATCGGTTTGGAAAGCAAAGGAGATATGCGCGAACAAACATAAAAAAAAAACCGAATTGAGAACCTCCTCCTTTTTTTAAAGTTCCCCCATGGAATTCTTTTTTCCAGTTTTCAAAAAGGGGAAGTAAAACTTAAAATAAAAAACGAAAGATTGAGTAACTTTATTTTGTATAATTATGATCAAACAATACAAAATATATCATCATACTATTTGTCATTCGTCATGAGTTTAACAATTATAGACCAATCACACTGATCCCTGTTTTGTCAAAAATATTTGAAAAAGCCATGCATAGCCGTATCACTAATTTTGCTACAAAATACAATATTTTAAGACACGAACAAAACGGATTTCAAAAAAATAAATCTACTACTCTTGCAACTTTCTCACTAATTCGCAGTATAACTGAATACATAAATGCAAAAATACCGGTAACAGGCATCTTCTTCGATATGTCTAAGGCCTTTGATTGTGTTGAACATAAGACGCTATTACGCAAATGTGAAAAATACGGAATCAGAGGACCGGCCCTCACATGGATCGAAAGTTATTTGACTGATAGGGTGCAATGTGTTGAGGTGTCACGTACTGCTGATAAATCAGAATTGACATATTACAGATCTAGTTACCTCGTAAATAAATTTGGTGTACCCCAGGGGAGTGTTTTGGGTCCATTATTGTTTATATTGTATATCAATGACCTCCCATGTACAATTAATCATCAATCGATATTATTTGCCGACGACATCTCGGTCGTTATACCTTACACAAATAAAACTGTCACATACGATCAAGAGATAAATTCTACTATAGAATCCATAACATTCTGGCTTGAAAATAATAATCTTCGTGTCAATCCTACAAAAACAAAATATATACAATTCAGAAACTACAAGACTAAGCTACAAAAGGTAAATATTAGGTGTAAAGACGAAAAACTAATAGAAGCACAAGATACAAAGTTTCTGGGTATCACTATTGATGAGCATGTCAATTGGAAATTACATATAAGAAATGTCTCAAAAAAAATTAATCGTTTTGTTTATGCCTTACGTAGACTTCAAAGTATAGCCAACGCTAAAGCTGCTCGTATTGCCTATTACGGGTATGTTGAATCTGTATTACGGTATGGATTACTACTCTGGGGCAACTCGACAGATGTCCAGAAAGCTTTTATTAGTCAAAAGAAATGCATACGCGCGCTATGTAATGTAGGGCCACTTGACAGTTGTAGATCTTTGTTCAAACAGCAAAATATTCTTACATTAACTGGATTATATATAATGGAAATATGCGTGTTTGTTAAAACAAATCCAAAACAGTTCATCACTGCACAAGAAAATAATGCGAATATTGCAAAGAGAGATCCGTCACGATTAATAATGCCGTCTTGTAGAACCACTTTGTTCCATGACAACTGCCTTATAATGTGCATCAAAATATTTAATAAAATTCCGAAAAGTATTCGTGAGCTACCATTGCTGCGTATGAAACGAATTCTTAAACACTACTTAATTAACAATGTTTTTTACAACCTTAAAGAGATTTTCGAACAATAGAGTTGTTTTTGATGTTATATTTTTTATTGAAATTCTTATAATATTTGTCATTAATTATTAATAAGAATGTCTATGTACTAATTTTCGTATGCTACTTATGGCAAAATATGTGGAAACTGTGCGACCCTCTATACATCTGTCTGTACCCATATTTTACGAAATAAAGATTTTGATTTTTGATTTTTTTTTTAAAAATGTCAATTAATATTTACTTTCGTAATTTCCTGGAGTGTTTATTTTACTAATTTTTTTTTCTAATAAATCTATCATTACTTGACCTCTTGAGCGCTTCATTGTTATGACTTGTTACCACTACTTAATCAAGACAAACCAAATCTGAATAGTTTTTAATATATCGACGGGCCCCAAGAACAAAATCGTATATGCGAAATCATCAATTTACAGTAGGAGCATTTGACGTTCTGCGTAAATGCAATCATAGATTGTAAACCCAAATATACATATTTTTAGAAATAACTTTGTAAAAGCTATTGAGGAGCTTAATATCTTAATTTGTATATAGAGTTAATAGAGTTTAATTAATATTTTCACATAAAATTAATTCTTATGTAACAATAGGATTTTGTTTTCCGGACATGTCCACATTAATTTACAACGTATCTTAACATACGACTTTGTTTTTCGGAACAACCTAGTGTACATCTGATTATACGATTTTGTATTAGGGACTTTATGGTTTGTTTTGATGTCTTAAATGACAATTAAGCCCCAGTAATCAGATTAATAATGAAATAACCAATCTTAAAAGTAGAAAACTTTACTTAAATAAATGATATATACGTTTATGTCTCAAAAAAAGTAATAAAACATAGTTTTGAACCTTATTTATGAATTAACACCAATGATGCCGTGTATGCTACAAAAATAACGGGTACAATTATTATTTTAACTAACAATAACAAATTGGAAAACCTTATTATTGTTTTAGTACGTGAACTTTAATATAAATTGAATTAAATATCTTTTAAAAGGTAAGATCTACTATAACATCAGAGTAACTTTGGGTAATATTAGCACATCATAACCTTTTTTAAAAATATGAGCTTAATGAGATTATACAGTCTTTATTGCAAGCATCAGTTCTAAATAGTAAACAACAATTATAAATTTAAGATACTTAACATCGATAAATAGCTTTATGAACGTCTTGTGATCTTAAAAAATCATTAAAATTTAAACAAGGTAGGTCAATTGTACGTTTTACTGTACTTTATATTCAAACTAGCGGCCCGCCCCGGCTTTGCTCGGGTGCAACGCTGATACCAAATATAACACAATCATAAAGTTCTGTAGGGCGAAGCACAGCCTTAGAAGCATTTTTTGGTATAGGCACCCCCGGCCCCCCGGCCCCCGCGCGGCCCCCCGGCCGGTACCGCCGCAACCGCTATGTCCCTGCATTTTAAATCTGTAATATCTTCGAAAATATTCATTTAAATTACATGCTGTAAATGGCAATATTGATCTATATTACATGCACAATTTTTTGAAGGTACTTAATTGGATAAGGATTAGTGCTGTATTGCTTAAAATCGTCTTTTCGTGAATAAGTAATAAGTAAAAGAAAAAAAATGGTTATTGTGGGTTACCCTCAAGGGATAGACATATACCATCCCGGACTTTTTTTTTGATCTTTTTGAGGTGCACATTACTGTAGTACATTATTTTGATCTATCTCGTAGGGTTCAGCCAGCGTTTGCAATGAAAGCGCAAAAAATGTGTTGATTTACGACCTGTCGTCAAAAATCTCTAAGATTATCCATGTTTCTCTACTATATTATGCATGTATTATACATATAAACCTTCCTCTTGAATCACTCTATCTATTAAAAAAAACCGCATGAAAATCCGTTGCGTAGTTTTAAAGATTTAAGCATACATAGGGACAGACAGCGGAAAGCGACTTTGTTTTATACTATGTAGTGATATGTAACTTTAATGGTGTACACTAAAGAACATTATATACTATTCAATATGACATAAGGTCATATTGGCTACAATCAAAGTGAGCCATGTAGGCCACCGTAACAAACAAAATAAAAGTTATATTTGCAGAACTAAATTAGCAGGGAAAACGCCTGTTTCCAGCCCTGAACGTTTTTCCTGAACCCATAATTTATAACATAGGCATTGAATCCATGATTCGCCTAGTTATTAATAGAATAAAGACCTTGACAATATAAACACTTTGCATTAGACACATTGCTCCCATAATAATGGACGTTCGTCGGACCTATCTTTGTACACAGGTTTATTTTCTACAATTAATGTACAAATGACTAGCTAGGAGAGCTAGCCATTTGTACGTCCTTTGCCCTTTCCTTGTATAGTATTTACGATTTAGTTTTATTACATTTTTACGTGGATGAAGTAAGCTATTTCGAGATTGTAGCTTCTTCTACTTTGGTAAGTAGCTTGCCTAGGTGCTATGTCTGGTGTTGGAGATAATTGGAATGGCATTGTAAGTAATCATCTCTCGAAGTTGATGGCTATGGCAAAGTCGCAACAGACTCTAAACTTTTTTCGAAACGTACAGGCGTAGTATTGTTCTGGTTTTTAACACTGAGATTTTATCATTAACCGTCGCCTTTTACTTAGATCAGGTTCGTTTATGGAAGGTGTCATGTCAAAAGATTCATTATCTACTACGGAGACGAAGCAGTTAGTTCTGATGTAATATTTTCCTATTCTATCAATAAAATCGTGATCTTTCAAAACATTTCTGTTAACTGAATATAGTCTTATCATACGAAAAACACTAGCTATTCGTGTTACTGCTTTGTCTGCTGTTGTTTTAATACTTTCATCATATTTTATTGGGTTACGGGGCGTAAATTTTTCCTGTATCAAGATTTACGAAATTATTTGCTAAAAACTTTTGGTTTTTAGCAAATAATTGGGGTCCCATGAATTTCTTATCTAAAGTGAGTATTTTGTGGCTGGAATTTAGAGAAAATGATAGTGAGCGGACATTATTTTTCTTGCGAGATCTACCATTATAAGGTTTCTGTTGTGACTGGTATGGCCATCCTAAATAAGCTATCACGAAGATTCCAACTAAATAGCAAAATGTAGAAGTATATAACTGAAAACCAGTTCAATTTACCAAAAAAAACACGATAATTCCTCTACTTTTATAAAGAACAAACACGCATATTGAATTAATTTACACAGAACAATATCGTTTATTTACATAATACACAATTTTTTCATTAGTAATTCGTAATACAAAATCGTATCTGCTCATACGATAAGAAAATTACAATTGGTTTATGAAGAACAAAGACTCAAGGGAAAATATTTAGGTAAAAAATAAATAATCTCTCGTTTTAGGATGTAGCCAATCTTGTCTGTGACACCTCTGACGTATGGTAGTACAGCAGGTAAACGATCAACTGTGGCTGGCTTCACTCGTTCTCTGTGACGGGGCCGTGGAATTTGGAGCTTGTTGTCTCGCAGTACTTGCTTGACGTGTTGAAGCTCAGCGGCAAGGTGTCTGTCATCACAGAGTCCGCGTGCTCTCTGAAACAATGATTTTCCCACGGTAGCTAACTGTTTAGGGTGGTGATGAGATTCAC
>CAJHUD010000005.1:600000-756961 GCA_905146925.1 Autographa gamma
CCGTGAAGAGCCCCCTCAGCTGGGGCTCTAGCTCCTTCAGAGCCAAGACGAGAGCTCGGCCAGGAACTCCGTCGGGTCCGGGCGCTGTGTTCTTAGCCCGGAGTCGCGACACGGCCGCTCTCGTCTCCTCTGGCGTCACTTCGGGGACATCGGTGCTCTCCTCTTCCGGAGAGTCTGTGGCTGAGGGCGATGCCATCGGCGGGGGAACATGTCCCACTCGCACAGGGAAGAGGGTCTTCACCACCACCTCCAGCAGCTGGGGCTGCATGGTCTGCGTCAGTGGGGGCGCCCAGGGACGCAACTTGCCCCTTACCCAGCGGTAGGGACGCCCCCACGGGTCCCGATCTAGGGACCCCAGCAGCTCCTCCCTGGCACGCGACTTTGAGTCGCCAATGGCCAGCCACAGAGTCTCCTTGGACGCGCGGTACACCTCATACAGCGCGTCCTCCTCGGCGGTATCCCGTCGACGCCGTCTGCGGTATCGGGTGTACCGGCGGCGGGCCGCAACGCACGCCACGCGCAATTGCGCGATCTCAGCGGTCCACCAGTACACCCGGCGCCTTGCGGACTGTTGGCGGACACGGGGCATGGACGCGTCGCAGATCTGCGTCATCGCCCCGCGAAACCGCAGCGCCACCGCCTCGACGTCGACGGGGCCGTCCGTCGCCGACTCCCAGGTCCAGGACTGGACTAAGGCTGCTTCCTCGAGTAGTTCCCTGTCGATGCGCTTAAGCGCCCAACGCGGGCCGTCGTTGATCGGGGTCGCTGGATGGCGGCCGCCCGTGGTCTGGGCAGAGACGTCGAACCGGATATACCGGTGGTCCGATAGCGTCTCCACCTCCACAGCGACACGCCAGTCGCGGACCCGGCCGGCGACAGAGGGGCTAGCGAACGAAACGTCCACTATCGACCCGCCCCGCTGTCGCACGCACGTAAACTCCGAACCCCGATTCAGGACGACCAGGCCTGTCGCAACCGCCCACTCCTCCAGCACCTCGCCCCGAAGGTCAGTGACCGGAGATCCCCACGCCGATGACTTGGCGTTGACATCCCCGAGCACAAGAACGGGACGAGGGTGGTAGCGGCCTACGACGGCGCCCAACTCGACAAGGAAACCCTCAAAGTCGGCGAGACTCTTGTTGGGGGAGAAGTACGCCCCCACAATGACGATGCCGCCCGAGACCGCAGCAACCCAGCCACGGCCCCTAGACGGGTCGATCAGAGTCTCGCCAATAATGGCCACCAAACCGTCAGCGCACCCCAGCCAGTTTTCACGGGCGGGGATGAGGTACGGCTCGGCGACCACAGCCACGTCAATCGACCACTCTGCCATGCTCTGGAGTAAAAGATCCTGAGCTCTGGCACAGTGGTTGATGTTGCCCTGGAGGAAATGTTTTTGTGCCATTATTGACACTCCATTCCCTCGGCAACGGTCCTGGGCCGGGAGTCGGCCGCGGAGCTTCTAGCCTGCGGGGGTGGCGAGGTTTCCCCGGCAGGTTTCGAGCCCCCCTTCTTTTTCTTTTTGGCCTTGGCCTTGCCGGCAGGCGCGCCACAGGCCCCTCCGCCCGCCAGGTGTCCCGCTGGCTTCCCTGCAGCCGAACACAGGATACAGTGGGGCGCCGCGGAACATGACTAACCTAACCTAACCTAACACTTCAATAATTATAGGTACGGACGTCCTGGATAGAGACGGAATTACTTATGTTCGATCAAAGTACGGTCAGTATTTGATGCATACTCCGGATTCTATTTTAGTAAACACTGTTGAGACTGAAGCTACTAAAATCAAATCACCTCTTCAAGGTTCCGACTTTGATTCATTAAAGATGGTGATTGACAAGTTTACGCCGTTTTTGATATCTGGCACTGCCACTTCCACCGTCAAAACAGGTAAGATGCAAATTAAATTAACTAGTAAAATTCCTGTTGCATATCACCCTTATCGGTTGTTTTACCAAGAAAAATTAAAGGTCCGCGAATTAATAAAAGATTTATTAGACAAAAACATAATTAAAGTATCGACTTCTGCATATGCGAGCCCTATCATACTTGTTAAGAAAAAGGATGGTACGGATCGCATGTGTGTTGACTTCCGCGCGTTGAACCGAATAACAATAAAAGATCGGTATCCGCTTCCACTTATAGAGGACCATATAGACCGTCTTGGGGGTTCCAAATACTTTAGCTGCTTAGATATGGCGTCAGGGTTCTATCAAATCCCAATTAGTGACGAATCTACACACCTAACAGGGTTTGTTACACCCGAGGGACATTATGAGTTTTTAAAAATGCCCTTTGGACTTTGTAACTCACCTACAGTCTATCAGAGAATTATAAATGACACCCTTCGAAAATTTATCGATGCCGGAAGTGTACTTGTATATATCGATGACGTACTTTTAATGAGCATGACTATTTCTGAAGGTATTAGCTTACTTCATGACGTATTGACAACACTTACCGATGCAGGCTTTTCGATAAACCTTCGAAAGTGTTCTTTTCTGACGACGGAAGTAGAGTATTTAGGTAGAAGTATCAGCCATGGTCAGGTTAGGCCGAACCATCAGAAAATTGAAGCTTTGGTGAACACACCCACACCAAATAGTGTTAGGCAGGTTAGACAATTTTTGGGGCTAGCCGGTTACTTTCGTCGGTATATAAAAGATTATAATAATAATAATAATAATAATAATAATTTATTTGGAAGAATATTGTTACAATAGATGTTACATAAAATAAGGTCCATAATATTCTGCTGTTTCCAGCGTCCAAATATTGTACAGTCTACAACAATATAGGAGACTATTACATTTTAAACAGCGTTTTAATTACAATACAAAAAAAAAAATGAAAGAAAAACTGAATACAAGTCAAATCTAAATCACATACATAAAATAAAACAAAGGTCAAAATTTGTCGTTTATGTAGTCGTCTATTGAATAATAACATTTTTCATTTAGGAGTTGAGAAAGCTTTGCTTTAAACATGGTAAATTTCAAAGATTTAAAATAATCAGGAAGTTTGTTGTAAATCCGAATAGCCATACAAAATACATTGGAGGAATACAAATGTAGTCTTTGTTGTGGTATATGCAATTTGTGTATTCTTCTACTCGGTCTAGAAACCACATCATTATGCCTATGAAATAGATCAGGATACTTATAAACAAAGACACAGATTTCATATATATATAAAGCCGGGAGAGGTAAGATCTTAAGTTTTTTAAAAAGTGGGACACAGCTATCTAGCTGTTGTGCTCTACATAATGATCTGATGCATCTTTTTTGGGCGCGAAATATTCTAATAGCATCTACAGAATTGCCCCATATTATTATGCCATAGCGAAGGACTGACGCAACATATCCATGGTATGCGCACATAGCTGCATCAATTCCGGCTACGTTCAATATTTTATAAAGAACAAAAACAAACCTATCTATTTTTGTACAAAGGCTGTCAATATGCGCTTTCCAGTTACAGTTTTTGTCTATTATAATACCCAAAAACTTAGTGTTGTCAACTTCTTCAATACTATCATTTTTATATTTTACCTGAATTGGTGAATGTTTACTCTTATATGTTTGGAACTGTATCATTTTCGTTTTATTGATGTTAATATGGAGATTATTTAATTTCAACCATTTAATAATATCATTTAACGTATTATTAATGTCATCTTGGTACTCTGTTAGGTTTTGGGAACGAGATTGAATATTAATCGTAGTATCATCGGCATATAAAATACAATTATGTGACGTTATATTGGGTATATCATTAATATATATTAAAAACAACAATGGTCCCAATATGCTACCTTGTGGCACTCCGCAATTATTGAAAAGATAAGGGGATCGATACAAATTCTTTTCATGTTTCTCTATTTTTTTAAATTCTACGCATTGCTGTCGATTGGTTAAATAGCTTTCTAGCCATTCCAATGCGTTTCCTCTAATTCCGTATCTGCTAAGTTTAAAAAGTAATAATTTATGGTTCACAAAATCAAAGGCTTTTGACATATCTAAGAATAAAGACGTTACTGGAATTTTACGGTCTAAGCTCGTTGTTACAAATTGAAGTAGAGAGAAACAAGCTAGTGTAGTATTTTTGGCCTTTCGAAACCCAAATTGTTGCTTTTGTAATATATCAAAATTAGTTAAAAATGAATATAGTTTTCCATGCATAATTTTTTCGAAGATTTTGGACAGTATCGGAATTAATGTAATTGGACGGTAATTATTCATATCGGTTCTATCTCCTTTTTTGTATAAAGGTTTCACGATGGAAAACTTTAACCTTGTTGGAAATTGTCCTTTGTTAAAAGATAGATTTATGATATGAGAAATGGGAGACGACAAAAATTTTGCGCACTTTTTTAATACCGTGGTATTGATTTCATCAAATCCTGTAGAATTAGTAGAATTTAATGAATGTATAGTTTTATAAATATCAGTCTCTGTAGTAGGAGTTAGGTAAATACTATTAGCTAAGTTAGGTAACGTTGGTTTGTAGTCATTGTAGTTAGTCGGGGAGGAGTCCGCATCTTTGTTAGTAATGTCAATGAAAAATCTATTAAAACTGTCGGCAATAATGTCGGGTTGTGTATATGACGTTTTATTAAAAGTTATTATATCTATGTCGTGCGGAATTTCTTGATCCTTACTAGTATTTTTAATTATTTGCCAAGCCGCCTTGCATTTATTTTTTGATTTAACTATGTATTGAGTATTCATAGACTTTTGTGCTTCTAACATGCATCGTCTCAAGGTTTTAGAGTATTTTTTGTAAATTCTCATGTGATGCCTTTTATTTGTGGGTGTTAAACGATGTTGTAGGTATAAACGTCTTTTAACAATGCTGCTTATTTTTATACCTTTAGTGATCCATTTATGTGTTTGTGGTTTGTTTAATATTTTAACTCTAAGTACAGGAAAGCATAAATTATAAAAGAGGGTCAATAAGTCGTGAAAATAATTGAAAGCCGCATTTGTATCATCAAAAGTGTATATCTCTGAAAAAGACAAAGCAGAAATGCTATTTATAAAAATGTTGATATTGTTTTCACTAAGATCTCGTCTTTTTTCAAACCAGAACGATTTAGTTTGCTTGTTTTTAAATGTCGGTAATTCAAAAGAAACGCTTTGTCCTGTTTCATGATCCGATAAAGCTAGGTAGTGAATTTGGGGTTCTACATTAGAAAGGTTACTAGCAATAAGGTCGATGCAGGACAGTTTTCGAGTTGGTTTTTTAATGTGATTCTGAAGATTGTAATTGTGTAAAATGGATTCTAATTCTTTAAAATGCTTGTCAGCCTTTATATAGTCTAAATTCCAGTCACCACATATTATTACATTTCTATTTTTTTTCACGACGTTTTTCAAAAGAAGATTTAAATTATCTAAGAATATTTTAATGTTTGAGTTAGGTGTACGATATAAACAGATGATAAATAATTTTAAAGCAGTTACTTCTATTGTACAGTATTCAAAATTGTATGGCAAGGGTTTGATTGATATATTTAAAAGTTTTGTATCTAGGTCTTTTTTGACTAGTATGCACGTGCCACCTCGTCGTTGGTGAGGTCTAGAGTAAGCTGCGACCAATTTAAAATTTTTAAGTATAAGGTTGCTTTCAGACCCCTGGCGTATAAAGGTTTCAGTGAGGCAGATTACATCAATTTCAGTGTCGTTCGCTTTTAGTTCCGATAGTGTTACCTCTAATAAGTCTATTTTATTTAGAATGCCGGCAATGTTTTGGTGCAGCAAGGTACATTTACGTTTAGGCTCGAAAAAACGTGTTGGTTGAATCAGGCTTATCTATTTTATTGTTAATCAACTCATGAATTATATGTTGTTTTTTAAAATAATCTGGGATAATTCTTTGTATAGATTTTGGATATTTGACATTGATTGGCACCTTATCTACTATTTCTTTTGAACAATTATTATTAATTAATGGTCTAGTCATTATTTTTTGAAGATTAATGTTATCAATTTCTATATTTAATTTGGCACATAAAAACTTTTTAGAGATTATGTTCCTTCTATGAACCCTATATATATTGTCAATTGTATCGACAAAAGTACAATTCGGGAAATTTTTTAGAAATAGCTTAATGTGGTTGTTGAGTAGTTCAACATTTAGGTAATCATTATTTAAAATTCTTAATACAAATACTTTGTTACTTTTTAGTTTGTTAAGCGATGAACAAAGAGAAGATAAAAATAAGTAAGGGTTTTTGTCATTGCTTCCTATCCCTAATATAACAATGTCATCATTTTTAAGCGTTTTTATAGTATCGTCTAAGTCCTCTAAAATTTGGGTACCAGTTGCATGAGTTTTCGTTATTCCCAGTACCGAGTAAATATTATTCCATCTGGCAATATCTCGTTGCTGAACTATTTCTTGCGCAAATCCACGTATCTGTTGATCTCCTATGATTATTATCTTGGGTTTCTCTTTGGGCTGCGATTCAGCATTATTTGTTGTTTTTTTCGCCTCTTTAACGTTAGAGTCGTTGAATTTTAAGGATGGTTCTTTACATATATGCAACAAAAACTGCAAGTATTTCCAAATTGACCAAGAAGAACATAAAGTTTGAATGGGGTGAAGAACAGGAGCGAGTTCGCCAGTATTTAATTAGCCAGCTTACGAATGAACCGATACTTGCTATATTCGACCCACAGTTAGTTACCGAATTACATACGGACGCGAGTAGCGCAGGTTACGGGGCGGTATTAATGCAGGTTCATAGGGATGGCAACAAAAGGGTGGTAGCTTACTTTAGCAAAGTAACATTGGGAGCGGAAAGCCGCTATCACTCATATGTTGCGTTGGAGACTTTGGCGGTCGTCAAAGCATTACAACATTACAGACATTATTTGATTGGTATTCAGTTTAAGATCATTACTGACTGTAATGCTTTGAAGGCCACCGAAAAGAAAAAAGATTTACTGCCACGGGTCGCGCGATGGTGGATCTATTTGCAGGATTTTAATTTCACCATAGAGTATAGAAAGGGCGTTATGATGTCTCATGCCGATTACCTAAGTAGGAACCCACCAGTAGCGCGCATAAATTACATTGACAGGCCGTTAAACTGGGCGCATATTGCTCAATCTGCTGATAGTGAAACCTTAGAACTTATACAAAAAGTTAATCAGTTGGATTCATCTCGCTATGTTTGTAAGAACGATGTTTTATACTATCGGTACACTCCGGTCGAGGAGGAACCCAGGCTTTTGTGTTATATTCCCAAAGGTCACCGCTTAAGTGTTCTTCGTGTTTTTCACGATGAACACCAACACATAGGAAAAGACAAGACGTATGATCTCATACTGAAACATTTTTGGTTTCCCGGCCTTAAAGCATTTGTCCATAAATACATTTCTCACTGCCTAGTTTGTATCTCGAAGAAAAGAGTCCCTCGAGCTCCCGAACAACCAATTACATCTTGGGAAAAACCAAATGTTCCTTTTAATACTGTCCATGTAGACGCTCTCGGGCCTTTGCCCGAATCGAACGGATACAAGTTTGTATTAGTGTTGGTAGATTCATTTACTAAATTCGTCTTGTTATATCCTTTGTATCGCCAGGATACTAGCGAACTTAAACGCACTATTAATCAAGCAATATCCTTGTTCGGAGTTCCTAAGCTATTAGTATGCGATCGCGGGCGTATGTTTGAGGCATCTAGCTTCACAGGTTGGCTTTCTGAACTTGGTTGTGACATTCATTACATAACGCCCGAAATGCACCATGCTAATGGGCAGGCCGAGCGTTATATAAAAACAGTTTTAAATTTGATTCGTATCGAGAGTCGCAACAAGGATATCGTTTGGTCGGATTCGATTAGTAAAATTCAACTTGTACTTAGGTTTAGGTTTAAAGAATTTTATTCTCATAAGAACAATTACAGTTCACTTAGAATGAGATACAAATAGTTAAATCAAGATAAGTATTTTAGATGTTCGCATCTGGTGCGTTGATGACGTCATCGGTTACATATATGTTCTCTTAATTTAGATTTAAATATATTAACACTTTCACACTTCTTTAATTCTTCCGGTAAATCATTGAACAGTCGTGCTCCTTCAGACAGTATTGTTTTTTTGCCGTAGTTAGTTCGTGCTCGTGCAGTCATTAGTTGAAACCTGTTTTTGCTTATAGTATTGTATGTTATTGTCTTTTTACGTATTTGAATGATTGATTGTATAGAATTCGAGGTGATTTTTTTTATAAGAATGCAGGTGTAGAATGTGTAAAGTTGCTTGAGATTTAGTAGGTTTGTTTTTTCGTAAAGTTTTTTTGTTGGGTATAGATAGTGATAATGAAAAAGTATTTTGATGTTTTTATTTTGTATTCTTTGTAGTGAGTTTAGATTTGATTTAGTGGCTGATCCCCATAGTTCGATTAGGTATTCCAAGTTAGATTTTACTAGAGAGTTATATACAGGGTGACTGGTAATTAGTAGCCGGTAGCTAAACCCTTGATTGTACTCATGATTACAAACAACTTTCCCAAAGAGACTGTTTTTGTTTACTCATTAGTTTTATTTTTATCGTTATAACAAAATTACTGGCGCGCGAGCAAAGTTCAAACTTCGCGCGTGCGCTGTCGCCCGATCAGCTGTTAGCGGCGAGGCCCCGCGCCCGCACACGTTAATAATATTATCAAATTGTGACTGTGCCCTATCCCTCTTTTCTAATGTTGCTGTGTCCGACAGGACTGTTATTGAACTTTTACCTTGTTATGTATTAGATAATAAGGAATGCAATAAATACTTAGTGTTGAGTATGTATCGATAAAATCATATCCAAGACTAGTATTTCAATAGTTACGCGCGCGCTACTACACTAAATACATAATCTTTCTAACTTACACTACACTTACAAACTAACTACGTCTCATAAACCGACTTCAGGCGTTGGATTCTATTACTTTTACGATGGATGTTATAAGATACCACTTTATTATTATTTGACTTGATACAAACTCGACACTGGGCATGATTTAATTTATTCCAAATTTCCAATCACACTTATCTAGGCTTTGGACTAGCAGTCTAAAGCAAAACATTGGTACTTTATAATATTTTATAGTCTCGTTGATATAACTTCGCATTAGACTGGCGTGTTTAAAAAATTGGAATCAACTTAGCTATTTACAACGATAAATTAATACTAAATCAGATACCTATTATGATTTTAATCAACAAAATTTTACCTTACATTCATTGTTGGATGTGTCCATCTTGCACCTCAACACACTCATTTGCACGTTTTATAATGTGAGCCTGCACTCGCCGCAGAGTGTTAGTGTGAATTTGCACTATTTCGAAACAGTTTTCAATCCTAGTTTTTAGTTTATCGTAAATATTGACTGGCCGATCATGATACACTAGAAATGGCTACTACAATGCCTGTGGCATCGACAAAGCGTCGCGGGGGCCTCGCCGCTAAAAGCTAATCATGCGACGGCGCGCGCGCGAAGTTTAAACTTTGCACGCTCGCCATCAATTTTGTTATAACTTTAAAAAGTACACTAATGAGGACACAACTTTTTTTTGGGAAGTTGTTTGTAATCATGAGTACAATCTCATTAGTTTTCTTTTTATCGTTATAACAAAATTGATGGCGTGCGTGCAAAGTTTAAACTTCGCGCGCGCTTCGTCGCCCGATTAGCTGTTAGCGGCGAGACCCCCGCGCCCGCTTTGTCTATGCCGCAATGTAGGAGCCATTTCCCCCCGCACGTACCGCACCCCTTGCCATGCAGAAAATGTTGCCACTTTAGTGATTTTGTCACTAGATCTAGTGAATTTTGCGAGATGGACAGTGATATTCCAAAAAAAAGTCACTGTTCAACTTATATCTAAGTTTGTAGGTAGATACCACTAGTTAGTAAGGATTAGTGTCCAATACAACTTTGTTCCGATCACACGTCGTTTCATTTAAAAATCATCAACCAAAGAAAAGTGAACCCTAACTACATCAACATATGGTCCTAAATCGAGCCTGATACCACGACTTAACCGTGAAGCGACGACGGACCCGAGAACAAAAGACAACTGATAAGCGGCCGAGTATTTAAGTAAAAAAGTGCAAGGAAAGAATAAGTTCAACAATTAGTGTTATAACGTTGCATCGGAAGAATAAACACGTTGAAGTTTTCGAATTATAATGGCTACCGAAGTGCAAGAACAGTTAAAAGTGATCGAACACATTGCCAAGACTCTTAAGAACAGTCTAGTTAACCTAAAAAAATCTCCTAAAGCAAGATTAACGAGAAATTATTTAGAAACGCGACTTAAATGTATAGAAGAATACTGGCAAAAATATAAAGAAACGTATGAAGTTATAATACGAACCGCGCCCGCCGGGAAGGAACATAGAATACCCTATATTGAAAATAACGAATACTATGAACATGAAGACTTATATATTTCGTTAAAATCAGACATCATGGATTTACTGGGATCAGAGGAGGTTAAGAATAGTGCTCCATTATCGAGTGACGTGCAACAAATTCGCGTGATGTTACCAAAAATACAATTACCTACCTACAGTGGACAGTATGAAGACTGGCTGTCTTTTCACGATATGTTTGATACGCTTGTGCATAAGAACAAATCTTTGAGCAATGTGCAAAAATTACATTACTTGAAAACTAGTATTACGGGAGAAGCTGCGTCTATATTGAAGTACGTGCAAGTTACAGATTCAAATTATGAAAAGGCCTGGGATACATTAAAAACAAGGTACGGTAACATACGTATAACTATTAATGCTGTTATGAGAAGATTCTTTTCTCAAAAGAAGATAACCTTAAATACATCGAGTGGCATTAAACACTTATTAGATACCACGTTTGAATGCTTGCATCATCTCAACAATATGAAAGTGAATACTGATAATTGGGACCCAATTGTAATATTTGTAATTGTGCAGAAATTAGACTCTGATACGCACAGAGATTGGGAGGAACACGTGAGCAGTAACTGTAAAGACCTCAATAGTCTACCGACCCTTGAACAGCTCAGGAAGTTTCTGGAAAGCCGTTTTAAAACATTGGAGCTCACTGAACCAGCAAAACCAAAGGCGACATCGGTTCAAATAAGAGAAAAGTCGTTTCACATAACAGCTAACGAAAACAACAAGATATGCAAAAGGTGCAACGAACAACATACACTCAGCCATTGCAAGTTATTTGGAAATCAAACACCTTCAGAAAGGAGTGAGTTTATTAAAACAAACAATCTGTGCTTCAACTGTCTCGCGTCTGGACACTCAGTGAGACTCAGTAAGAAGCGAAGGCTATACGTTCACATTACGTGCTTTGATTGATCAAGGCTCGCAAGCGAGTTTTATCAGTGAACGAGCCGCACAACTACTCAAAGCTAAGCGGTATCCAATCAGAGGCACCGTTGTCGGAGTAGGAACAACTAGAGAAAATATCAAACATGCTGTGCAACTCAACCTAGAATCAACAACCGAGGTCTTTAATCTAGAAGTTAAAACGTATGTCATGTCAAAACCACTGACGACTAAACTACCACCTCAGACCATCACAACAAATAACTGGCCGCACTTAGAGGGCCTAGTTTTAGCTGACCCAAACTACTTCAAGCCAGGTTCGATTGATCTGCTGCTAGGTGTTGACGTGTATGTTCAAATAATACAAAACGAACTCATTAAAGGCCCGCCCGGGACACCTTGCGCTCATAAAACAACGCTTGGGTGGATTCTATTTGGCAAAATAGAAAATACTACAAAACATACAGAGTCACTTCTAGTCATGCATCACCAAATAGTAATTGAAGACTTCTTAAAAACACTGTGGGAAGTAGACCGAGACACGAAAAGAAAACACACAAAGGAAGAAATGCAATGCGAAACATTTTATAAAGAAAATCACACAAGAGACGCAAGCGGCAGATACATCGTCAGACTTCCTTTACGTACTAACGAACCTGTATCACCAAGCAGAAATTCAAGAGAAATAGCAATGAAGCGACTAATTCAGCAAGAAAGAAGACTGAAGCAAATGCCGGAGTTAAGAAAAGAATATGACAAAGTACTCGAAGAATATTTATCTTTGGGACATATGACAGAAATACCAGAAGAGGATATGAACAAACGCTCTGTCTATTTACCCCATCACGCTGTCATAAGGGCAGACAAAGAGACAACAAAACTCAGAGTAGTCTTCGACGCATCATGTAAGTACAACAACGGCGTGTCTTTGAATGATGAACTCATGACCGGACCCGTATTACAAGAAGATATGAGAAGCATATTGATAAGATGGCGGATGCATAAGATATGCTTCGCTAGCGATGTCATGAAAATGTACAGAATGATTATGCTGGACAAACGAGACACAGACTACCATAGAATACTTTGGCGTCGCAACAACATAGAAGCAGAAGTTAAAGACTATAGATTAAATACTGTAACATTTGGAACAGCATCTGCGCCATACCTCGCAGTCAAAACGTTAATGAAACTTGCAGAAGACGAAGGCAATCTCTATCCAGAAGCAGCAAGAAAAATTCGTGAAGACTTTTACGTAGACGATTTGCTCTCAGGTTGTGACAGCAGAGAACAAGCAATCAAAATCAGTAAGCAAATAATTACCATCCTGCAACGAGGTGGATTCGAACTACAGAAATGGGCCTCTAATGATAACGAATTTCTAAAACATCTTGATGCCAGTAAAATCACGAGGAAAGCAAATCTAGATATCAAATTGGACGGCATCATCAAGGCTTTAGGTTTATCATGGAACCTTGGTGAGGATGAATTTCATTACCAGCTGCAACTAGATCCCATAGCACCAGCCATCACAAAGAGAACTATTTTATCGGATTTACAAAAACTATTTGATCCTTTAGGCTGGATAGCACCTGCCATAGTGACTGCAAAGATCCTGATACAAAGACTGTGGCTAGACGGTGTTGGTTGGGATCAAGAAATTGCTGAAGAATTAGAAAGTGAATGGAAATTCATTAAAGACGACCTAAAACATGTACGTGAGATAAAAATCAAACGCTGGCTCAACACCATTACCGCTGAAAAAGAATTCATCACCTTGCATGGATTCTGCGATGCATCAGAAAAGGCATATGCAGCTGTCGTATACTGTCGCGTCAAAACGGAAGACAATGAATATGTAACACATCTTGTTGCTGCGAGAACAAAGGTAGCTCCTGTAAGAACAATTTCACTACCACGGCTTGAATTATGTGGAGCAGTAATTCTATCAAAACTACTGAATACGGCTAGCCAAGCCATGAGAATACCAGCACAAAACGTTTTTGCATGGACAGATTCCACAATCGTCTTAGCGTGGCTATTAGGAGAACCCAACAGGTGGAAACCGTTTGTGGCTAACAGAGTGGTCGAAATACAAGAAAATACAAATACCAGTCAATGGTTTCATGTTCAGTCGGCCCACAATCCTGCTGACATAGCGTCACAAGGTTCATCTGTAGCAGAATTACAATACAAAACGTTATGGTGGAATGGACCTACCTGGCTTAGAAATGAAACTATTTCATTTATCAGACCTGCAACATTAGCTACAGAAATAGAAAAGAAGAAAACCATACTTTCACATGTTCAAGTGACAGAACCTGTAGTGAAATGTATAAAGTTAGAAAATTACGATTCACTTCAAGAACTATTAAGAGTAATAGTTTGTTGTAAGAGATTTTTGACCTTCAAAAGAGATCAAAACAAGACTGAATCAAGCATTACAAAGGAAGAATTACAAAATTCGTTAGATATTTGTATAAGACAAGTACAGGAAGAAGAGTATTCGGAAGAACTAAAAAGGCTGAAGGAAGGACGCGCAGTTAAAAATACAAGCACATTGAAAACATTGAACCCATTCATTGATAAGCAACATATTCTCAGGGTGGGCGGACGGCTACGAAATGCTAAAGTAGATGAGAACGTAAAACATCCCATAATATTAGGAAAGAAGAACGGACTCGTACGCCTTTTACTGACAGATGCACACCTAAAAACAATAAACGGAGGAGTTAACTTAATGATAACTTACCTGATGGGAAAATACTGGATCGTTGGCTGCAAGAATCTAGTAAAACAACATGTAAAAAAGTGCCTTACCTGTGCGCGACAGCGAGCTGCCACAAGACCACAAATGATGGGTGACTTACCTGAACAACGTGTTACCCCAGCGCGCGCTTTTTCTCGAAGTGGAGTCGACTTCGCTGGGCCGGTGTATGTATTGAACTCTAAAGGACGTGGAGCTAAGTCACGCAAAGCGTATATCTGCATCTTCATCTGCATGGCAGTCAAGGCTATACACCTGGAGCTTGTTAGCGATCTTACATCAGACGCGTTTATTGCGGCGTTTAAGCGATTTGTCGCCAGACGAGGAAGTTGTCACGAAATATGGAGTGATAACGGTACGAATTTTGTCGCTGCCAACAAAGAATTATTTGCTATGTGGAGAGAAGCACAATTTGAATTGCCGGGTCACTTAATTAATCAACTAGCATCTGACGGCACGCAGTGGCACTTCACGCCACCATACAGCCCCAACTTCGGAGGGCTCTGGGAAGCCGGAGTTAAATCTGTAAAACAACATTTAAGAAAAATACTTACATCGAGGTTAACATTTGAAGAATTTGCAACTGTGCTAACACAAATAGAAGCGTGCTTAAACTCCCGGCCATTGACACCTTTACCTACGGAAACCGATTTGATAGATAATATACAAGTACTCACACCTGGACATTTCCTGATTGGTGAAGCATTGGTCAGTGTCCCGGAACGCAGTTATCATAGCACAGAAACCAACAATACAAACCTGTTAAAGAGATGGCAACACACACAAAAATTGGTTCAGACCTTCTGGAAGCGATGGCAGACCGAATATTTGATCCGATTAAACCAACGACCTAAGTGGTTAAGGAAGACACCAGAGTTTGAAGTGGGTGATATAGTACTGTTAAGAGGTGAAAACATGCCCCCTAGCAAATGGCCCCTTGCTCGAATAATACAGAAACATCCCGGAGATGATAACATGACGAGAGTGTACACGGTGCGATGTAACGGTAAAAACATCAAAAGATCTGTATCCAGCTTGTGTGCTTTGCCTGTACATACTAAAGATACCATTTAATTTTAGATAAATAACTCAACTTTATTGATAGTCCGCTAAACATAATGTCATGTAATAAGCTTTTTTATTTGTAGTTTGTTTAATTGTTATGTAAGTGTAAAGACCTCTTTCGAATAGCCTAATTGTACTTACGACTTAGAAATTATATATTTTAATACTGTTTGTTTATAAGTTAAGTTTTAAGAAAAGGCCCTCATAGCCCTTTTGGTGGGCGGCATGTTCAACTTATATCTAAGTTTGTAGGTAGATACCACTAGTTAGTAAGGATTAGTGTCCAATACAACTTTGTTCCGATCACACGTCGTTTCATTTAAAAATCATCAACCAAAGAAAAGTGAACCCTAACTACATCAACAGTCACTGAATGGTTTTTTGACGACTTTTAGTGATATTTATCGAATGATAGGTTTTGATCCGTGTTTGAAACAAACTGAGAAACAAAATGGCTGTACACACTCTAAATAGTAATATTTTAATAAGAAATCAGTTAAAAATAATTTAGAAGAGCTGCTACAGTTACGAGCTTCCGGCCGATGTAATCGGTGCTATTGAAAGCAATTCTAAATACTCTTTTAAAACAAAAAATGATGATCCATCTCAGCCGTGTACCTCTAATGAAGAAGAAGAAGAAGAAATACCAGAAGAAGTATTTGATGTTAATTTTTAGTTTTTTTTTATGTACAATTGTTTATTTGTTGATTCCCAAGAAGTAATTGAAGTTTTTTTTATGTTTATGTTGATTCGTTTTATTCACAATTATAATAATATTATTTTTGACTTACTTTCTGATTTCATTTTAAATTATTTGGTGAATTCTGGTGATTTTTTTTTTGGTAAAAAGTTCCCTAAATTTGGTGAAATTTCAGTTCAATTCTAGTGACAAAGTTTTCTGCAAGGTGGCAACACTGATTCTTGTCAAAACTCAGTTCGCTCGCTACACGGTTAGCGATCACCCGTGTTAACAGTTGCGGACGCTTTATAAGAGTTGCACATGAGATTACATTCTCAAGATGAGTCGAAATATCTTCGGACATAAAATTAATAGTCAGTGCAAGCAAATGGCTTTTAACGTATATGAATATTTTAGAAAAAAAAAACTGGATTCCAACTCTGATGAATATCAACAAGACATATCTTTAAACAAAACCGTAGCAAAAGTTACAGGACTATCGGAAAAGTCTGTGTCTAGAATTGTACAACAAGGAAGATTATTAAAAGACAATGAAAAATTTAAATCACCGAGAAAACCAAAACAGATTCGCAAAAAAAGAGTGGAAGTAGACGATTTCACAAGAGGCGTGGTAAGAAGAAAAGTAACTCAGTTTTACACAATTAAAAAAAAAATACCAACTCTGAAAACTTTAAATGCTGTACTTAGAGAAGAGAGTATATTACACTGCGGCAGGGAATATTTAAGATTATTGTTACACGATTTAGGTTTCAAATTTAAGAAATGCGGATCTAAAAGGAAACTTCTTATCGAACAGCCAAATATAACATCGTGGAGGTGGAAATATCTAAGTACTATTAAAAAAATATCGTAGAGAAGGAAGAAATATTTTATATCTTGACGAAACTTATGTTAATGCGTCTCATAACGTCTCAAAATGTTGGCAATCAAAAGATGAACACGGCGTTCTGTCACATATTGGGAAAGGAGACCGTTTGATTATTGTACATTGTGGAGGCCAAACTGGATTTGTAGACGGAGCACTTGTGATATTTAAATCCAAATGTAAAACAGGTGATTATCATGATTCTATGAATTTCGTGAATTTCAGTAAATGGATAAATGAAAAACTCATGCCTAATATACCACCCAATTCTGTCATAGTAATGGATAACGCAGCTTATCATTCGGTTCGAGAAGAGAAAAAGCCAAATATGGCTTCTACCAAGCCAGCTATGCAAGACTGGCTACGACGGCATGACGTTCCTTTTGATGATAAACTTAGAAAGGATGATTTATTTAAATTAATTAAAAACCATTTCACAGAAGATATTTACAAAATTGATGAGTTATTGAAAAGAAACGGACATGAAGTATTGCGTTTGCCTCCATACCACCCAGATCTGAACCCAATTGAGTTGATATTAAAGGACTAACTTTAGCACAAAAAAGTATCGACTCGAATTTGGACCAGAAAAAAAACATGTTGGAGGAATTATTTGCTGGATATTCCGTAGAGAAGTGGAAGCATTGTGTTAATCATGTAATTACAGTCGAGGACCAGTACTGCGAACATGACGGAGTTCTAGATGATGTTGTTGATTTTATTATTGATGTGCAGGAAGATTCAGATGAATCTGACGATGGCTGCTTCGGAAGTGAAGAATCAAGTTCCAGTGATATTGATATGGACATAAGTGATTGATTTATAATTTTGATGATTCTTACATATAATAAATAATACATAAGTTATTACCTAATGTTTTATTTTATTACCTGCACAAAGTTATTTAATTCAAATTGTGTAAAGTCGTCAATTAATTTTCTAATAAAAAAATCACCATCACAGTGAATCACTGTGACGTCATATATCTTAAGAACTGTCCAGTGTACATTTCACCTCTTGTATATCACGCTACGAGCGCTCGCCGCCCGCACCTTCCTCAGTCCCCGTTCTCGTCCTACCTCCGCGCCCTTGTACCCCGCAGGCGAGGACTCAATTAAACGGTCAGGCTATAGTCGCGTGCGACGCGACACGTGGTCGGGAGCACGTTAAACACTGGTATAAATGCGATTCGTTTTAGTTTACATATTCATTTATTAAAAACTATTCAGCTTTGGTTTGTCTTGAGTAAGTAGTGGTCAAGTAATGATAGATTTATTAGAAAAAAAAATAGTAAAATAAACACTCCCGGAAATTACGAAAGTAAATATTAATTGACATTTTAAATAGTATAGTATAATATATTTTGTATTGTTTGATCATAATTATATAAAATAAAGTAACTCAATCTTTCGTTTTTGATTTTAAGTTTTGCTTCCCCTTTTTGAAAACTGGAAAAAGAATTCCAAGGGGGAACTTTAAAAAGAAGGAGGAGGTTCTCAATTCGGATTTTTTTATGTTTGTTCGCGCATATCTCCTTTGCTTTCCAACCCGATTTGAAATATTTTTTCTTTGTTGGAAAGGGTATACTTCCCAAATGGTCCCATAGTCACCAAGTCGGGATCTGAGGAATCTTGATGAAATCGAGGGAACTCTTCAAATGTTATAGGAAAGCGTACAGCGAATTTGGTTTTTTCTACAGCAAGTGAAGCATTTGCGTTCAATAAGAACCATTCTTCCATCAGATCTGATGATGAAGCTAAGATGACCTCGTGAACCTCATATTAAGACACAAAGAAAAAAGATACGAACGGTTACACTTAACAATATTAATAATATATTTTTATAAAACAATATACTCAGGAATTACCAGTCGTTTCATTACTTAGCTTGACACCAACTCCAAAAATTGATAAATTGTATTATAGCTTAATAGTTGTTTAGGTTAGGTTTTTTAATGTAGTTAGATAGGTTATGGTATTATTTTTAACTTTTTAGCGCTTTTATCGATTTTTGAAGTCGGTTTTCTTTTTTGCAAAAAAGTTTTTTATAACAAACCTAGTTGTCTTTTCCAACATTTGGTTTCTCTTTTTTTATTGTTTTTTTTTTCTATGGTATTTATTAACTCCTGTGATTATTGTAACGATAAATGACAATGTGACAAATTGCCAATGTCTGAAAGACTGATTTAGTAGTACGTTAGACTGGTTAGGAAGTACTAATGAAAATATAAATAAATAATTAATATAATAACCGAAAATTCTTAATTAAGAAGATAATTTTTATAGTTTTATTATTTCTAAAATGGCAAGTCCATTTCATTTTTCATTAAGAGTGCCACATAAATGATAGTAATATGAGTGCCATAATAATATTAACGTCCGAATAACAACACCTATTAAGCATAGGTAGGTCTGGAAAAGACTTCTATTAGTATTTTTATTTCATTTCCTGCCACACCCTTTGAAATATTTAAGGTTAATAACAAATAACAATGCAGAAAACTGTTGCAAGTAGTTTTCCAGTACTGAGTAAACTGGTGTAAGTGTTTAAAAGTCGATAAAAGAAGATTTTATTGTTAATATTATAACCTCATATTAATCAGTAGACTGGAAATAGAATATTAAAACAGTAAACTTCAAAATTTTTCCTTTACTATAAGAATAACCAAGTACATTATGTACTGGTATAACTGGCCACTTGTATCAGTTTACAGGTTTTACCATAATAAATAAAACAAGCTACATCAATGCAAGTGATACTATTTTCCAAAGTATAAAAAAAATTGAAGAACCGATAATGCAATCTTTTTTCTTAGAGATTCAAATATAACATCTCAAAATTTCAAGTATTTCTATTGATTTATGACAAAATTACAAGCTTTAGAACCTTTGAACCGCTCTCCTGAACAGTTGTGTTTTTGCACTTGTACCAGTTTACGTAGGACCCGTCGACGGTAGTAGTACCTACAAGCAGTTTTTCATAATAACACGGCATAATAGAATTTCAAGTCCCAGCTCTATCTTTAGATGATATTTTTGTCGAATAGGATAATATGAAAATGTAGAACTTGATGGGTGTACCCATCAAGTTCTACACTTTTAATAAACTTATGTTTGAGTATTTGCAGTATTCATTTTAAAATGCCTGACTGATTCGTATTTCTAGTTATATTTTTTTTATATCATTAGTCTGACCAACAGAATAACCTAGCAAAGAAAGAAGTACCTAAATGGTCACCGTCGTCTATCGACATTTCGGGATACAATTGGAATTACTAACATGTTGATGACGAGGTTCTAAAAAGGAGTCACTGTTCTGCAGCATAAAGTAGGTGGAACCGTCCCCTACTGCTAGCACGAGAAGTATTTAAAAAATAATTACTGTAATTAAAAGTACATGAATCATACTTTATATTAAGATATATAACATTGTGGCACAACATATTTGATAGTGATACTAAGTGCCTAGTCACTTGGTCATTCTCCTTTTAATAAGTCTTATTTCATTTCCACTCCATACCTACTTATAGTAGAACAAAATAACACATTCGTTGTTTTCGAAACTGACTCACATTTGGCCGTTTTCAGATTGTTACTTTATTTCAACCTAAGGACAAACCTTTGAGCGAAATTTCAGGTCGATATGACCATTGGAAGATAGACCCATTGAGTTCATTATGACTTCATAGTAGAACAAAGTTACACCTTCGCTATTTTTAAAACCGACTCACACTTGGCCGTTTTCAGATTTTTCCCTTTATTTTGACCTTAAGACCTATCTCCATGCCAAATTTCAAGTCAGTACGACCATTGGAAGTGGTTTAGGTTTTTGATGAGTCAGTGAGTGTATAGTAAAAATTGCGATTTTCTGACGTCAATATCTCAAGAACTGCTATAGATAGAATAATGAAATTTTGTATTCTAGTCAATTAAGAGGATGTCAACAGACACTCGAAATTTCATATGCGTAGATAAAATATGTTTCGAGTTATAGGGTGTCGAAATTGGCCCGAAATGGTTGGTGTAATATAACCCACGGTGCTGTGTCTTTTTGTTTGCTCGAACTTGGCGGACACACTACCGTGTGTCTAGATTATTTTTTTGCAGATAGTTGCTTAATTGGTTGACTATACACTTCTCTATAATTTTATCTATGCTAGATAAGATCGATATAGGTCTAAAGTTTGAAACATTTTTGCGATCACCTTTTTTTGTGAATTGGGCGAACTATTACCTCTTTAAGTTTGTTTGGAAATTTGTAATTTTTGACACTTAGGTTTATTAATTTAGCTAACACAGGGCTCACTTTGTCTTGAATTATTTTAAGATCGGCCATTCGCAAAAGATCGCTACCTGGCGATTTGTTTGAGTTCATGTTTTTTATTATGTTTTTGACATAATTTGGGCTAACTGGTTGCCACCTCATAGACAAGTCCGTGGCGTTTACAAAGGTTTGTCTGTCCAACCAGGTCTCATGACACTTATGTTTTATATCTTCTACTTCTTTACAGAATGTAGAAGCAAATTTGTTAGTTATATCTAGAACACTTTCTTGTCCGTCCATATTTGAAATAATTAATTCATCTACCGATTGTTTATTGTTACCCATCATAGAATTTATCCTTTCCCATATTTTTTTAATGTTTTTGTTACACTCTAATATATTATTTTTATCATAAATATTTTTACTTCTAATTATAGCTTTTTGGCATTTATTCCTAAATTTTGTGTAATTAAGTCTCTTTAACATATTCTTTGGCTCACTGCTCCATAACTCAAATAATCTATCTTTTTCTTTTATCATACTCTTCAACTTGTTATCTATCAATTTTTTGTTATTCCTGCTATTATTGGTAGAAATACGTTTATTTACGTAACAGTTATGATAAATATCTTCAAATATTTGTTTAAATGCTTTATATAATTTTATAGGACAATCTATTGACATTAAGTGGTCAAAATCAGTACTTAATAATTTTTCCCGAACTTTGTTATTATCAAGGACGCGCTTAATGGTCGAGAGTCGCGTCGGACTTGGTTGTACACCGCGCGAGTTGCAAGCCGGCGCCGTCAGCGACGACAGCGCCGACGGTGTGCGTGTTTACTGCACATTTGCTGATACGAAGTAGTGATCCGATATTTTTTCTTTTATTACAGCGGAATGTATGATGGCATAATCTACTCGAGTATAAATATGATCGAGACAGGATTGAACTATTTTTCCCGCTACGATTTCCTTCCTTGTAATATCATTAATGCACTTTGTGAATCCACGTTCTGATAATAAATTTTCATATAACAATACAAATTTGTCATAGCAATTTAACAGGTTTATGTTTATATCCCCGCAGAAAATAACTTTGGACTTTGTAGGTACCTTTATAAGAAGACTTCCTAATTCATCTATAAATTGACTTAATTTATTCTGTTTATTTATTCGCGGCGGTCTGTATATTGATATTAAGTAGATTATCTCATTGTTAAACTGAAGTGTAATGGACACGCACTCCGCCGAGAGCATACCCGCGGACTGCGTCAACTCACACAAGCGCGCGCCTAGACGCTCGCGCGTGTATACCAATACTCCTCCTCCGCTTCGGTCCGCTCGTGTATACGTATTTACATTAAAACCCATTATTGAAAATAATGACAATAATGCATGGTTAATGTTAGGCTCAGTTAATACAATTACATCTAGTTTGTCTATACAGGGGTTTATAGTTAAAAGCAGTTCACTAAAATGTTTTTTGAGAGAGCGAATATTTACATGCAGGATACATAATCCTTTATTGTTTACAATTGAACTTACCCAATTACTGACGTCGTTAACACAAGTATAATTCACTGTATTGTCAGCTATTACATCTATATTATTGAAATCGTTGAATTTTATTTTTAACGATAATCAGTGCTAAAACAATTTTAATTTTAACATTACAGCCGATGCCTAGATAATTAATTAATTACTTTGCTTGGATAACTGATTCAGTTCATTTTCACTTCTGATCCATATGGTATTGTCGCCATCATTTTTCTTCACCAGGATTTTTCCATTTGTCACCCATATATACTTGTAAACACCTTTGAGTTGCCTTTTAGCGTTCCACAGTAGTGTCTTCGTAGTCTTAGTTAGATCTTCATTAATAAATATTTTGCTTGTCATTGCTCCGCCGGTGAGAGTAGTGCTATTTAACTCGTTCAATTTACGACGATTAGCTAACCAGTCTTCTCTAGAATTAATGCCTGACGCCTTGAATCTCACTATAATAGATGATGGCTTATTTTCATGTTTGGTTTGTCTGTTCCGTTTTACCCATTTAATTTCATTGCTTTGAACTCCCATCTCGTCTCCAATTTTAGTTACTATCTCTTTTAGGTTCTCGCCGGGTATATGTTCAACGCCTAGAACCTCAAGGTTTTGTTTCAGCGATGATTGCTCAGCATCTTGTAGTTTTTGCTCAAGTGCTATGTTGCATTTCTCAAGGTAAACACATCTATTGTTAATATTGGTCACAGTTTTCTCTAATTTCGATATTTTTCCTTTAGACTGTTCGTGCTCCAATAATAACGAATCATACTTATCTGATAATACGCTAATGCTTTGTTGTATTATGTCTAAATGCTTTTTAAGCCCGGGTATGGCGCTGACCTTTCTTTGAATGTCTTTTAATATTTTTGCCGAGTCCAGTACCTCTTCCTCCAGTTCCTCCTCATCAGGGCCCTCGTCTTCACAGTTGTTACAGTAAATCCTGTTTTTGCCCGCCTTCATATCTGCGGCCAGGCCTTTGACGCAACTTTTATGAAAAGTTCCCTGGCATATGAAATGGGCACCTTTTTTTGATAGTACTTTTTTGCACTTTTGACACTCAATTGTAGGTAGCTACTATAATTATGTTTTGTTATTCACTAATCAAGTAGGTACGTTGAGGTAAGAATGTGTTCTCGAGTATTCGGCAAGTAGCGATGCGCGCTTTGCGTGTGTGCGTTGAAGCGAGCGCGCCGCGAGTTGCCCTATGTCAGGGACAATAGTTAATGCACAGGTCTTTTTGGGATGTTTTTGCTTATAATTCACTCATATGTTAGTGTTCAGAAAAACGAAAACCCACCACTGCACAGTACAGTTCAACAGCTTTACATTGATATATGTCACTAAAGATTCTAATTACTTTTTATCACTTTTTACATTAATTTTATGCAAGAGTAAAACAATAACGTGCTACCGCGGGGGTCGGCTCGCGAGACTGCTAACCATTGCTGCTGCCAACAATTGACAACCAACTCCGACATATATATATATATATATATATATATATATATATATAGATTAAATTTGCAACTGTATATAGATATGATTATAGCCCGTGATTACAGCAAGTAGGTTTTCTAAACTTCACGCTTTCAATTTATTGTTTGTCAGCTTGCAAACCACCAGACTCTGAAAACAGAGACATAATTTAAAATTAATATACTTACATAAAATGATTTTAATAAACGCCTTATACTTTCGTTATAGGGGATAAGATAAGAAAAAAACACAAATAATAATAAATAGAATTTCAAGAAACTGTGAAACCATCATTCGGATAAAAATTTGATCACTAACATGATAATATGATAAAAAAATTACCAACCTTCGAATATTAACAAGACAATAATTTCATCTCTATTAGATGTCCACGTAAGATAACACTCTTCTTGCGTATTTTATGCTTCTAGATGCCCCCTCTGCTGATCCAGAATTTTATTCTTAATAGGTCGTCTGAAAAGAAAAAAAAAACAACAATTATTATATTTGTTAATTCTGATAATGACTTATTCTGATATTTAAATAATGTTTAGTAAAAATGCACCATTGTAAATCAAATGAAAATTACATCTAACAATTACCTTTTAATAATTCTGCGAGCAATTACTATAAATATTATAATAAGTGGGATGTTTCTCTTTATTAATACACAATTAAATCTAATATAAGTACAAACTCTAACTATACTAAGATTAAAACTTACATAAATAAAAACTTACAGGCGTCGAAAAACTCATCGTCATCCTTGTCAATGTAAAAATTCGTAATATAATAATTTATATTTAGTTAGTAGTCTAGTTCATTTAAAACAAATTGTAGGTCGTATAGGGTGTGTGAGGGTACAAAGAAGAAAAGTCCGAAGTGCACAAGCAGAAGAAGGAAGTAAAGTTTATTGATATACACAGGCACAGGTTACAGTTCTCACACACATATAAGTACGACACTACGAAGAATAAGAACGAGTGATAGTAGGAAGATAGATAGCACGAAAATAAGCATATAAGCAGTATACACTAGGCGCGGCTAAGCTACGATACTAGCTGTGACGGTTGCGGTAAGACGCGTGAACATACTGACTAGTACCGAACACTCGAGAGCCACACCGGCGTGCGCGCTCGCAGAGCGCGACGCATGACAGCCCGTCCCGCTCACGCAACCGGTCCGGGTGACGTAGCGGGCCGGCTTGCCGAGAACAAAAGGCGCGTCATAGCTACGCCGGCGCCGGCTAGTTGAGAATTTATCCATATATAAAAATGTGTTTGTTCGTTGAACTTTATTTTATTATCAATGTTAGTTTTAATTTAGTTTTTATATAATAATAGTTTACAGTTTTTTAATTTACTTTTATAGAATAATTATTAAGAATCTAAATAGAACAAGATTTTAAGTTAAATACACAAATAAATATTAAGTAGGTCACTACAAAATCATGTATAATTCAGTTTTATAAATTAAAGACACATTTGTCAATAGTGATACCTAATGTGTATTCGCTCAAACAAAAGTGTCGTATTAATAATTGTAAGTATTGTAACCTCACACCGGAAAAAGGAAAAAATTGATGATTTACAATAAGTACTCTGATTGCGCAGTACACAACTGCATATTGCAAGAATGCAATTTCAACCAGGGTTGACAAACAAATGCAAATCAATCATATATTATTATAATTAACATTTTACTACATTTTAACCGACTTCCAAAAAGGAGGAGATTTAATATTCGGTAATAATTTCATTGAAAACATGGATATTTTAAATTGATTGATAATATTTATTAAATTTGGTTCCAAAATTTGTATGCATATCATGCAAATTTTGGAACCAAATTATAGTAAAGTATTTTTTTTTTATCAAATAAAGATAATTGATTATAATCGGTATATTTTTTAATATTTCTCTACATGTAATTACACCGTAGATTTGAGATGTTTTATAATTGTCCGTCAACCGTAGTCTTCATAGAATTTACCACAACTTGATAATTAATATTAAAGTATAATATTCAAACTAATAAGCCAGACTGTAGTAAATAATTTATTAAAACGGCACTTTCACACTTTAACAGTAACATGAAATAGTTCATCGATAATCAGTGCTACATGTATGATAATTATATTGACAGCCCTGAATCCTTTTGCTGCATTAGCAAATAAAAGTTCATAGTCATAATTTTTCTTTAAGTAGAATACGTACAAATAAGAAATGTCTCATTTGTTTTTTGTTTTATGACATAAACTTCCTTTTAATTTAGCAAATTTACATGACTAACCTGACTTATAAGGTAGCGTTTCGAAGCTCAATACATCGGAATCGAGTTCGAGCTTCAGTTGAGAACCAAGTTCATCGCTACAGTACAAAAATTCTACTGTACCTACAGTGCATCCAGTAATAGTTATATTGTTTTAATTATACTTCAAGTGACTGCTATTTAAAATGTAAGTCTTTATATTTTTTACTGATTTATTTATTCAACTAAATTAAAATTTACTGATATATACTTTTAATCATATGTGTTTGCTTGATTTAAACCGAAATACTAATTTTCTGTTGAGAGATAAATGAAATTCACGGATAGCAAAGTACGATGTATTCAAGACTAAACATTATATAAAAAAGGAAATAAATGTAGGTATCTCATAAAAATGTTTCATTGCGATGATGATTACGTTTAGCTCACTAATGGAACTAGTAGCGCCATCTAGTAGGAATGCGTGCAAACATTCCGCCCACCAAGAACCTTCTGTTCTTCTAAACACCGCCCACCATGCTAGGATCATCTTCCTTTAAGCAGTATCTATGCAGGGCAGCAAAATCAGCTTAGATAAAGGCCGCGTCCACGTGGCTCCTTTACCTTTCAATTCAGCTACTCTAGGTACTCCATCTGGTCCTAGATGTAACTTGGTGATACGAGCTAATAATAATTTAGCCGGTGGTAAGTTGTCCTCTTTTACCACGACCACATCACCAATCTTAGGGATCCCCATCTTCGGGACTATCATTCAGTTGCCCTGTGGGTCTCGAGTTGAGACAAGCTTCGATTTGATTTAGTAAAGTCGACATCTCCGCGTAGGTTAAAGTGGAGTCACCAGTTGTTTTTATTAAGTGTGTTTTAACTGATTTAATACCAGCCTCCCACAGACCACCAAAGATGGGAGCTCTAGGAGGAATAAAGGTCGGGTGCCAGGTCGTTCCATCGTTAGAGAGTAGCGCGGCTACTTCTTTCAACAATCCATGCATACTTTGATTTAACATAAGTGTTAACTCCTTTGCGGCTCCGACAAAATTGAGTCCGTTGTCGGTCCACAACTCTGAACAATGTCCACGGCGGGATACAAATCTACGAAATGCTGCCATGAAGCCTTGTGTCGTCAAATCACTTACAACTTCCAGGTGTATGGCGCGAGTCACCATACATATAAAAAGACAAATACATATATCCCTTGAATGATTTCTGGCCTCGACCCTTGCTAGTGCGCATTTGTATCGGACCGGCAAAATCAACGCCGCTAACCTTAAAGGACCTCCCGGGATTGACCCTCTCTTTGGGAAGTTCTCCCATTTGTGGTTGTATGGTTTTTTTTTTTTTTTGGTAGAGATCTTTGCAGTTAGCCTGAGCGCAGGCTTTGACTGCTTCACCGGACTTTTGGCGAGGACCTTAAGGCCTCCAGCCAGAGCAATAGGAAAAAATAACTACGTCAGCAACGTCCACTAAGGGCACCCCCTACGGGGTTCGGACCTCGACTTAGTGCGTTGCTAACAATCTTAATAAAGCAAAACAGTAAGGGATGGCTGGATCTAAGTTTTTATTATTTAGGGACATATTTTTATTGCTAGTTTGGCCGGCTCGGGCCAGCTTGGTCTAAAGACGGGAGGATCTAGACACACGGTAGTGTGTCCGCCAAGTTCGAACAAACAAAGCGACACAACACCGTGGGTTATATTACACGAACCATTTCGGGCTAATTTCGACACCCTATTACTCGAAACATATTTTATCTACGCATATGAAATTTCGAGTGTCTGTTGACATCCCCTTAATTGTCTAGAATACAACAATATGTCTAAAATATGTCCGATTTAATGTTAAAGATGGACTTACCGTCAGCCGATCTCTCGGTGACAGCAAGGACCATCTCGTATGGCAACTTGCCTCGTGAGCGGTACATCCGGTGTACCTCGAGGGCTGGAATGCCCTGCGAACAAAGGTCCTTGAGAATGTCCTCTGAGGACAACTCTACGGGGACCGATTTAATAACTACGCGGAGGACGCGTTCCTCTGGGAGAGTAAAGCTGTGGTATGGCAGGGCTCTCTCCTGCAGCATACGAGTAAGCGACCGAAAGTCGGCCGCTGTCGGGACCCTTATTTTAATGCCGTCCTTGACAGAACGAGCAGTAGTAAAATGAATGTGGTGCTGTGTGCACCACGATGACACCTCGGTCCACTTTCCTTTCTCCTGAAGGAAGATTGGAGGAGGGACCGGGCCACCCTTCTTAGGGGCTGAAGAGTCGGACTGGGATGTATTGGTCGCCTGAGGGGCAGAATGAGAGGGCTGCCGGCTGAGATGCCGAGGCTGCAGCAGAGGAGGGAGAGGCGGCGGTTTTAGCCGCTTTGGAAGGTACCTGTTGGGACTTAGCCTTTTGGGTACGCTTCTTGCCCTTTCCAATGACTTCAGTAAAGCCATCAGTCGAGCACGACGAGTCGGATGCGGAAATGGCATCGATGGAGTAATCGGAGGCGTTGGCCATCTCGGCGTCGACAGGGGACGGAGAAGCAGAGCGGGGGCGGGAAGTGGATGCCGGTGATGCGTCACACGCAGGTGTGCAACTCGGCGAAGTAATTCTCGGAGACGAGATAATAGAATTTTGAACAATAGCGTTCCCAACAATAGGTTTCGACATAGCAGTCGAGACAATTGGCCTTTGACGGGCTTTAATCCCTTTGTCGGCGCCGATAAGAGGGCGCGGGCTATCTAGCTCTGAGAGCAAGGAGGGGTTTTGGTTTCGGGTCCAAGCCTGGAAGAGGTCTTGGATGACCTGGGAGTTCTTCATCTCCTCGATGAAACGGGGCCAAAGGGCGTCCATTTTCTCGAGAAAACGGGAAGTAAAAGGTTAACACAAATAAAAAATTAAAAACCTAACATAGATAATGACGAAAGGGGCGCGCCTAGCATCAAACTAACCTAACTTAATCTATCTCCCCGGGTAGGTACGCCCGGGGATGTGTAACCCTCCCTGCTGGGTTTAAGCAGGGAGGTGAGTACCTATGGTGTGCCTTAAGCTGTGATGTACTCGTCGCCAGTCGTAATGTGCGAACGAGGCCCTGACCAGTCTAGCGCGAAGGGTGTAGACACACCCAACCGACACTAGGTGAGTAGCTGAAAAGGAAACCAGATCACCAGGATCGACTAGGAGACCCCCCAAGGCCGAAACACTAGGTCCCGTCCAATTGACTGCTTTGCCTTAAAGAGGCTCGGCGGGTGTGATTGGGCACAACACCCAACTCGGTTTCGTTGGCACCGTTAGGATATCTACCGAGGACCGCGAAACTGCGGTTTTATCCTGAAGGGACAAGTGAATTTAATTCGCGAACTAAGAAACAGTGGTTGATCTGCCACCGCCTTGAAAAAGGCAGCTTTAGATCTATCGATGTGCGTAGGCGGGCTACGCAGAGCATTACGCAATCGTAACAGGTAGCAGGACGGGTGACGAGAGCGAGCGCGCCACAGAGCGGCACGTCCGTTCACGGCGAGCGTCGAGCGGAGAGTCTGGTGTTTGTATGGTTTGGTTGCGTTGGTGTTTGATGCAAACGACACATTTTCGTAAACATCGTTTAACTAAAGGATTTAAGCCAATTATCCAGTACCTCGAATGAAGATAATTCATCGTGATGGCTATACCGCCGTGCAGTAACTTCATGTGAGCATCTCTGACTAGAAGGATAGAAAGGTGAGTATCTCCCTGGATGATGACTGGATGTTTATATTTATTTGGTAATTTTGCTGCCTGCAAGCGGCCTCCGACTCTCAGTAATCCGCAGTCATAAAGATAAGGATTTAACGAGATAAGTTTGCTTCTTTTCTTTAAATCCTTTCTTGTTTAAATCCTTTATTTCTTCTTCAAATTTTAGTTTTTGTGCGTATTTTATACATGTGTCTAATGTTTCCGTTTTATCTTTCCAGGTTATATATTGAGGTGGTTCTTCTCTAGCTTCTCTCTTTAATTTCAGACAAAGAAATCTTCTACGATACGTAAGTACTCTCAACATTTTATTTAAATTAGAGAATCGATCCATGATATTAAATTCTTAAAAACAGGTAATGTTACTTTTGATTTTTCTTCTAAGTCTGTATCTATTATTTTGTCTTTTTTTCGTTTTATCTGCAGGTCTTTTAGCCAATGGGAACCTTCCTACCACAATTTCTGGTGTTGTAACTCAGACGGGCTAACACGACGTGATGCAAGATCAGCAGGATTTTCTTCTGAAGCAACGTGGCTCCATCTGTCATTATCTATACGGTTTTGTATTTCTGTCACACGGTTAGCTACAAAAGTTTGCCATCTTACTGGTGTGGCTTGAATCCATGCCAATACCACCGTTGAGTCCGTATATGCATAAATTTTATCTCTAGGTATTTTTAAAACATCTGCAGCTTCAGATAATTGTTTGGCTAATAAAACTGATGCACATAATTCTAGACGAGGAACGGAGATTTGCTTCCAAGGTGCTACCTTCGTCTTACTTTCTAACAAAGACAGATTCACCTGGTTATTTTGGGTCACTCTCACATAAAGGACTGCTGCATATGCAGTGGTTGAGGCATCAGCAAACCCATGAATTTCGACTTGATCATTATTAAGGTAAGTATACATCCATCTATATAATTCTATGATGTGAAGGCTTGGAAGTTGTTCACGAAACGATAACCATTCCTCTTGAAGGTTAAGCGGCAGAGCATCATCCCAGTCAACTGTACACAGCCATAACTTCTGAATAAATACTTTGGCCGTAATAGTCACTGGTGCCAACCATTCAAAGGGATCAAATAAGCGTGCTACTTCGGCCAAAACGCTACGTTTCGTACATGGAAATATAATTTTAAAATTTCTGTTTGGTTTATATGGAACTTGAATTTATCATTCACTCTATTTCACGACAGTACTAAAGTTTTAATGATTTGATCAAATTTAATTTCGAATGGCTGGAATTCACGCTTGTGATGAGCAATATTCTCTAAAAACTTATCCGAGTGACTAGACTTTTTGTAATTCAAATCCTGCACTACCCAAAAGGTTTGTTATTTGGGTATATATCTTTGCACCTTGTGTTTCATCAGAAGCACCAGTAGGTAAGTCATCCATGTAAAACGAAGTTTTAACTATTTCTGCGGCCAGAGGATACTTCTGACCTTCATCTTCCGCTACTTGCATCAAAGAGCGAACTGCTAAATAGGGAGCGGAGGCTGTTCCAAATGTGACGGTTGGTAATTTGTAGGCTTAAAATTCTTCACTGGGGCTGTATCTCCAAATTATCCTTTGATAGTCCGTGTGTTCATGGGATACTTGTATCTGTCGATACATCTTGACGATATCACTTATAATAGCTATTTTGTGTTGTCTCCACGCCATGATTAAGTAACGCAAGTCTCTTTGCAGGGTAGGTCCAACTAAAAGAATATCATTAAGAGAGGAACCCTTTGAACCATTGGCCGACGCATCAAAGACTGTCCTTATTTTCGTTGTGTCTTTGTCATTTTTGATAACAGCAAGATGAGGTAAGTATATACCCTTTTCTTTGTTTTCTTCAACTAATGTCATATGCCCAAGGTCTAAATATTCTTGAATGACCTTCGTATATTCCTTATGTAACACTAAATCTTTTTTAAACCTTTTTTCTAGCTGCACAAATCTAGATATTGCGATTTCTTTAGTTTCGCCGATGATATCTACAGGTGATGTTACGTCTTCTTTAAAAGGTAAGTTTAACGTTATGCTCCCCAGCAACCCCTATGGCTTTTATAACATTATTTTCCTACCAACGCGAGTGTACACAATAAGTACACAATTAGTACACCTTTTAAAAAAATGTAACTTTGTAGGTTACAGCGTACAATTATTTCGATTTGGGGCTGCTGTAGAGCATCTCCCCAGCAACCCCATATTGAAATTTCAGGTAATTCAACGCAAATACTAAGGATTCAGTAAGTACTAGGTAATTCATAAAATGTAATGTTGCTCAAAAGGAGTAAAAATATTCTAGTCACTTAGTTTCATTAAAAAAATATATATTTAGCTGCATTAACCACAGCGCCTAAGTAAAAAAATAGCAAATTCTATTTCAAGCCTTTCATAACACAAAATAATTTAAAGGCGCTGCTCAAACTACGAATACATTACAGAATGTGTTTACGCAAATCTATTAATACAGATAGTAAATCATTATATTAATTAATTGCCTGTTATAATATTTTCCTTTAGCTGTAATTATGAGTGTATCCCTGTATACCTATTTATAAAAGACAAATTTTAAGATGATCGAATTATCAATTTTTTAATTCTTGAACTTTTTACAAGTACCCACAATTTCATGAATATTTCTACGTGATGTTTCTAGTGTTGACTTCTTTATTCTTGTCAAAATGAAGCGTGGAAAAAGATTATCAGTTAGTTTAGAGGACCAAAAATGTTTATTTCTGGAGCATAGTGAATGTTTTCTTAGTTTATCCAGTTTTCCACATTCTGGAAGCGATGTATACAAAACTATCAGCCGTGAGCTAAGTGGACAAATGTCACCCAAGGCTTTGTATATTTCCGTAAAAAGAAATTGGAACTACTTTTTTGATGCAAATAATAGTGAACCCGAACAAACAAATGATAAAAAAACTAAAAGTACGACGACTTCCGTGAATGACTGTTTGAATAGTGACAACACGAATTCCGGAGATGAAAATTCTTCGAATAAGACAAGCATTAGCATTTCCAGTCAAACGCTTGAGAGTGACGACAATGAATGTGATGATGATGACAATATATTATGTTTTGAAATGGAATTAAGTGAATGGGAGAAAATTAAGCCACGTCTTTATCATGATGTCAAAGACCGTTCAGGGCGTCGCAGTTATAGAAAAAGGCTACAGTCTGGAAAGTGGAGCGACTATTTTCGAAAACTTATTTGGGAAAAGTCAATAAATAAGTGCACATGGATTTTCAAAAATAATTATGTTTCTGGTAATCGTGTAAAAATAAATGGAAGTTGTCGGGAATGCCACGGAAAAATTACTATTCATGCCGAAGAAAATATTTGTAATAATATAGTTTCTATGAAGTGTATGCTGGAAAATGTTAATTCTAGAATGGTTCACAAATCATCAAAAGTTAGAATAACAAAATCTACAAAGGATGTACTTGGTGCTTCTTTAAAACATAATTATCCAGTAGTAGTCCGAAACAAATTAATAATCTCTTGGAGATGATGATACGCAAGATCCACCTTTTATTCCTACACTTAAAACTCTTCAAAATATAAGGAGTCGGATCAACACCTCGAACTATTCTCATAAAATTGTGGTTTTATCTTTATGGATAATGAGTTTTACGCCACCATTTAATGCTGTGATTCGTAATGTTTCGCTCAACCCTTTCTTTGTATATTTTTGGACCGATTTGCAATGCAAATTTTATAAACTTTTCGCTCAAAACGAATATATTTCAATGAGTTTAGATGCAACTGGATCAATTTTTAAGAAAATACGGCCACCGTCAGATGCCGACAATTGTTACAAAACTAAACATTTATTCCTGTATATAATGCTCCTTAAACTTCAAACTACTTCTATACCAATCGCACAAATGATTTCAGCTAATCAAACATTAGATAACATATATATATTTGGCTACAAACATGGGCACAATCTCTACCAAAACCAAATGAAGTAATTACTGACGATTTCAGCGCTTTGATAGGAGCTTGTGTAAAGGCATTTACGAATTTTGATAGCACAAAAGCCTACATAAATAATTGTTTTGCGGTTTTAGAAAACTTATCCAATATTCGTCCAACTTGTATAATGCGCCTTGATTCGTCACATTTCATAAAAACTTTGTATGGCCTTAGTTGTTTTAAAAACGTCGACAAGCGTGTAAAAAAATACTACATAAAAAACTTGTTATATCTTAAATCATGTACTACATATACGACAGCAAAGGAAATAATAACTAATGTAATTATTGTTGCATTAAACAGATTTGATAGAAATACGAGCTATGGTAAAGTAACTAGATGCGAAAAAGCGAAACTTAGATTACTTGATGTAATTAAAGAAATTGAATATGATGATAAAAGTATAGAATTTGAAGATAAAAAGGATGGTTCGATATTTGAAGAAAATGTTGATGATTTATTGGTTCAAAACTCAATAATCAAAGAATTTGACCAAATTGTAAATAGGGAAAAACTGCACAGTGATCTATGTAAAGATACATTATATGAAAATGTTTATTATTTCCCTACATTTCTAGAAAGCTTTAAGAAACTCGTAGGCAGATTGCCCCTTTGGACAAATCTAATGTTGCCATTTTCAAAACAAAACAAGGATAATGCTAGTAGCAGTAACGTGGAGAGTTATTTTAAGAACATTAAACAGTTATTACTCAATACAAGGAGTGGATTATTGCGAGTAGATAGTTTCATTAGGATCCATACAGATTATTTATCTGGAGAATTGAAGTCGGCTCAATTCTTATATCCAGATATTTTTCAGAAAAAAATAATCTTGAGAAATCGTCTGCTAATAAAAAGATACATAAAAATAAAAAAAAACAAATGATAATATTGACAAATCTTTCAGAGATAATTCTGTATTTATAACTAAGCCAAAGCATGAAGAAAACTGGCGTAACAAAAACAATGACAACAAATCAAAACCCTTATTTGAAACGACAAAACCCTAAGAATAACCCTAACTATGTTAATTTAATGCCAAATGGGAACATTAGTAGAACAGGAATTAAAGACACAATTCTGCTTAATACTTGTGCATTCGATGCTGTCTTACAAGTTTATGCTGTCCTTTATAAAGAGAATAAAGCTATAGCTGAGCGTATCGATGGCATAAATTCGACGTTCTCGAAGTTAGTGAAAGCAGTATCTCTTAATGATTTGGACGTTGATTTGGCACGATTAAGATCAGATATACTGATGAAGTTTTGTGATAATATTTCTACTCAAGGTCATATGACGATTTTTGATTGTCAGTGTAATGTGACTAAAACTTTTGAGTCAGTTCTGCTTAATGAATACAGTAGTGCAACATTTGCAAAGAAATGCAATACATGTGATGTAAGAATTGAAAGGTCATTACCAATTTTGCCTTTAAATATTCTGTTCTTGGCAGACGGTATTTCAGGTCTAGAATTATCAGCAAACTCTATGTTGAACGATGAATTTTCTCCGTGTAACAATAAAGAATGTTCTGGTACGGTCAGAATGACCTACAATTTGTGTCATGACATTATAATATTTGAAGTTGTTGATACAGTAACAATTAATGAAGTACCGAATACAATTCTGCTGCAAACAAATAAACGATATAATCTAGCGTCAATTATTGAGTTTGTACCTGCAGCAGTAGCATCAGGTCTAGGTCATTTTACCGCCCATTGTAAAACAGGATCAAACTGGTACAATTACGATGATCTCAAGACAAAAGTGCATAAATCAAATTTGACAAAACCGTTTCAATCAAACGTATTAATTTATATTAAGATTTAACTTTTTGTCTAAATTATAACCAAGTTCAATCTAAATCTGCCTAAATATCTCTCAATATTTATGTAGGATTATGTCTGGTCATAAAGTTTAATTCATTTAACGACATTTATGACACAGACTTGGGCAGGTGTCCATTATACTTTTATGATAATGTAAACATTTTTTTTTCATTAAAATACATAAATAATGATTTAATTAATAAATATTACACATTTTCTAATCTACTTGTTGTTTTTTTTATGTGATGTTCTTATACATGGAACTTAATTTACGTTATTATGGAACTTATTACTTTCAACACCAGTGCACTTTGCCATTACTAGTTATTTGTTAAAACCATAAAATTCCATAATATTTTGAGTAAGGCTTGAAATATAATTTGCTATTTTTTATACTTAAGCGCTACACCATTGTTAAGACAGTTAAATACAATTTTGTAAATGAAAGTAAGTGACTAGAATATTTTTACTCCTTTTGAGCAACAGTACATTTTATGAATTACCTAGTACTTACTGAATCCTTAGTATTTGCGTTGAATTACCTGAAATTTCAATATGGGGTTGCTGGGGAGATGCTCTACAGCAGCCCCAAATCGAAATAATTGTACGCTGTAACCTACAAAGTTACATTTTTTTAAAAGGTGTACTAATTGTGTACTTATTGTGTACACTCGCGTTGGTAGAAAAATAATGTTATAAAAGCCATAGGGGTTGCTGGGGAGCATGACGTTAAGTTTACCTTGTATCTTCCACTCTCTGTTCGTTTAGTAGTTTCCTTGTATATTGATTCACATCTTTGTTCTTCTCTTGTCAGTTTTCTATCGACGGTAAGTGTTTCATTCTCTATTTCCCAGAATTTTCGTATCATATCATTAACATTTACATTTAAATGCATATTAATCATATGTTTTACTGTTTCAGAATTATATCTTCGATTAGTCCGTCCTGACAGTATCCAACCTAGTTGTGTCTGCTGAGCTATGATACCTGATGGACTTTTCAGCAAACCGACTTCTATTATTTGCGTAAATACATCAGCACCCAGTAGGATATTTACTTTATTGGATTTATTAACTTCAGGGTCGGCTAACATTATGTTTTTCAGCTCGGGCCACGTGGAAGTGTTTAATGTTTGTATCGGTAAGTAGTTTGTTATCTTTTTCAAAACGTACGCCTTTACAAGGATAGTGAAGTTTGACTTGCATCTAGATTTCAAATCAACTTGAACCATATACTTGATATGAAGCGTGTTTCCTTCACTCAATCCTCAGACCTTTCCGCTGATCTTTTCTCGTTTCAAACCCATAGTCTGAACAAGATCTTTTGTTACGAACGAGGCCTGTGAACCCTGGTCAATGAGAGCACGGTAAATTTGTGGTTTCTTGTTATCTGATATGACATCTACCAGTGCTGTGGCTAAGAGTACTTGACCAGGTTGATATATAAAATGTGATGAAATACTGTCTGTTTGGTCTTGTTGAGATTCTTCCTTCACCGATTCTTTTTTATCCGGATGCAGCAGGGAGTGATGTCTGCGGTTGCAGATGCAACATGCCGTGTCCCTCATGCACTTTGCTGCTGTATGATTCGGGTTCAAACAATTAAAGCACATATTATTATTTTGGATAAATTCGTGTTTACTTAAGTGTGGTTGTTTTGCGATTTTTTTAGATTGGTATACATAGTGGTCTTCTTTACAATATGCACATTCTACAGCTTTGTTAGGTGGTGTTATCGACGAAGCATGGAAGGATTTTAATTTAGTTACCAGGTTTGAATTTTCAGTCATTTCAAGTGATCTGAATCTTGTTTCCATAAACAGCTTCAATTTATCGAATGTTGGGAAATCGTTGCTACAGTCAATTGATATATGTTGTTCCCATAGTTTTTGGCTTTCCGGGTGTAATTTATTCACGGTCATGTAAATGATGATAACATCCCAGGAACCGGTTGGTAAACCAAGATGATTTAACGAGCTCAAACATGCCACAGTTAAATCCAATAATTGCTTTATGCTAAGGGCTGATTCTACAGTTATAGCTTTCACCCCAAATAATCTCTTAAATATACAGTTCGATATATATCTTTTGTTGTTGTAGCGGTTGTTCAACGTTTCCCATGCTAATCTATAATTTTGGCTTGTTACCGAAATGCTTCTTAATAATATTTCTGCTTCGCCAGCTAAGCTTGATTTAAGGTAGTGTAATTTTTGAACATCGTCTAACGTGCTATTGTTGTGTATGATTGACGTAAACAAATCCAGAAAAGACGGCCAGTCGATGTACTTTCCAGAAAATGTAGGTATTTTTATTTTCGGCAACTTAATTTCGGCAATAGGATTACGTTCCCGAGTAGTATGCGGTTTTTCTTTAGGTGCAACGAGTTGAAGTTTTATTTTTAAATCACTTTTATACATAATATTTATTTCTTCACACTGATCATACATATCATCTGAAAAATATGCCAAAGCGGTTCGTTGTTCTTTACCTATATGCGCTATTAGGTGATCATATGATGTGACGTTTTGAATATTTGCCAATCCTTCTCCAAATTTTCTAGACGAGTATCCAAGTAACTTGATACTAATCGTTCCTTTGGAGCCTTTTTATAATTGATTTGAGCCTTTTGCATTTGTTCAAAACGTTCTTCTTGCAAACGTAATACAGTGGACCCCCGGTAATCCGGCAGAATTATGCAGGGCAGTGTCGGACTATCGAATTTGTCGGATTATAGAGCACTGCCTAAGACCCCTATAGTCCGGATTTTTTTACGAAAGAGTACCTTGTAATCCGACAAATTACATATCTAATGACAAGAATCTATATATTATACGTACATATGTATGTATGTACTTTGAAGTACAAATCAGACTTAATTTATGTAAGTCGAATTTAGTAAATTAAATAACAATTGAGAGCTTACGTTTTATTATAAAATTAAGCATAAATGCACATACATATCTACCAAAATAATCAAGAATTATTAATCAAAATCATGTAGTGAATACTATCCCATCAAAAACATAAATGTAAAAAGGCTGCCAAGTTCGATACTATGGCAATGCTTCGCCTATAAAAGAAGTGAGATCTAAATAAGTACCAAGTTCCATAAAAATACCTCAAATGATAAATAGTTATAGGAATGCACACTTGATTTCCAGCAGTTTTTAAGGTACAGTTTGAATAAGTATCATGTTACAAAGAAATACCTAAAATAATAATAGTCAGAGAAACGCACACCGGTTTTTTAGCAGTTTCCTGATACCTAAAATAATAATAGTCACCTAGTTGGAGTGTATGTAGCCAGTCCTCGCTAGTTATAGACATAACGGTAGCGGCGCCCTGCGTAAGACTACTTTCAGGGTTTCGGGATAGAGCATCTACGTGTCCCATTCTCGAACCGGCCTTATACTCAATCTCACACTGGAATTCTTGCAGCAAGAGCCACCAGCGCGCTATTCTCGGGATCAGGTCACGCTTCGAAAACGTAGAGCGTAGAGCACTACAATCTGTAACGATTTTATAAACATTTTCCCTAACAAATAGACACGGAACTTACGTAGAGAACATACTACCGCTAGGGTTTCTAATTCATAAGAGTGAAAATTTTTCTCCTCAGGCGAAGTCTGCCTACTGTAATAGGCCACTGGACGAAATGGCTCGCCCTCCTTCAACCGCTGTAACAGTATTCCTCCAATGCCTAACCTACTCGCATCTGTATGCAGCTCTGTTTCTGCCGCAGGATCGTATATTGTTAGAATAGGTTTATCAACTAACTTTGACTTCAAGGTTACGAAAGCTTCCTCCTGGGAGTCACCCCAAGACCAGACAGCGTCCTTTTTTAACAGTTTACTAAGAGGAATAGCTATTCGAGCGAAATCTCTTATGAATTTGCGAAAATAACTTGATAGGCCAAGAAATTGCCGGACATTGTGCACGTTTTCAGGTCTAGGGAAATTTTTCACACTACGAATCTTTTCTTCGCCTGGCCTAACTCCAGCTGCACTAATTTCATAGCCTAAGTAGTTTATGCGGTCTAGCAAGAAGTGAAATTTTGAAAGGTTCAAAGTGAGATTAGCGTTCTTAATAATTTTCAACACTTCAGCAAGCCGTTATAGGCACTCACTCGCGTCCTTTCCAAATATCAAGACATCGTCAATGTATGCCGCTGCCTTAGTGAAACGCGCGGACCCTAATATCGAATTAATCATTCGTTGAAAGACGGCAGGTGCATTAGCCAATCCGAACGGCATTCGATTAAACTCGAACTGGCCGTCCGGGGTAACGAATGAAGTAAGATGTTTGCTTTGTTCCGAGATAGGCACTTGATAGTATCCTGACTGTAAATCTAAAGTTATAAATCAAGCTTGCCCAGTTAGACGTGCTATCTCATCTTCAATTACAGGCATTGGGTACCTTTCCTTTACTGTAATGGAATTGAGCATCCGATAGTCTACACACATTCTGAGTGAACCGTCCTTCTTCCGAACTAGCAGAATCGGACTAGCATACGCAGAAATTGACTCCCTGACAATATCTGCATCCATCATTTCTTTGATCATTGACCTAACCTTTTCGCGCTCATGGTGTGACAACCTATAGGGACGATAAACTACTGGACGTTGACTGTTTAGCTCAATCTTCATTTCAGTCGCGTTGGTACAACCTAAATCCCTAAGTGATGATGCAAAACAACTTCTGTAATTCCTCAATAGCTCCAACAAGTTCTGTTTTACATCATCTGGTACCCTATCACCGACATGAATCATATTCTCATTGAAATCACCTTCTATTGTCACGGGCATTTTGGGAGGATTGACTACTACCCTGTTAACAACTTCTACCTGTTTTGCCCGACATAGGATTTTATTGGCTGGAAGCCAGCATTGGTTTGAGCACGGTGACATAATTATATTAATAACATCACCTTGACACTTATGGATTCCTCTTCTAATAAAGTACTGTTTGGTTGGTTTACCCGCAATACTATTCCTAAAAACAACACTACCACTAAAAGGAGGTTCTATTCGTGCTCTTACTGAAGCTGGGCCATAAAGCTCGATAATACCCCTAGTTTTAATCACGTACGTGAGGTCAACAAAGTCAAAATCTGCAAACGGCATTTCTCTACCGGAATCTATAAACTGAAGACTACTTGAATTCTTAAGAACTAAAATGTGGGGTTGTTCTGTATACGTCTGGCCTATAAGTATATCAATACTGGAATCTAACAAGTCGTCTTGTATAACCTTACATTCTACTTGAGCAATAACCCCGTCTACACTAACATTAAGCATCAATGAGCCCAATGATTCTATGATACCATTTCCAAACCCTTTCAGTAACGATGGACGAAAATCATGAGTAACACCTAGTTTCCTAACCTCGGAATCTTTCACAAGCGAAACCTCACTTCCAAAATCAACGAAAGCTCTGTACGAACTATTATTGATTATTACTTCTTTTATAAACTTAGAATTTGGACTCGATAAGTTTTCTGAATGTATAACATCAATGCACATAGTATTCGATACAGGACCACTTGTTTTCACAGCTTTGTTTTCAGATTTACTGAAACAGTTTTCTGCAGTATGACCTACTTTATAATAAAAACTACACTTAAGAAGAGGCTTGGGACAAAATAAGAAACTATGTCCCTTCTCTTTGCAATTATAGCAGCCTGAGGCGGTGCTTGGTTTAGTGTTTGTTCTATGATTAAGCTGGCCACTAGAAGTATTTGCAATGTCGGTTTTATTCCTATTCTGATATCGATCTAAAGGCAGACACGAGTCTTTGCTACTTATTAAAAATTGTAAAAGTTGATCGGGGTGAGAGCACCGCAATGCTAGGGCACCGGATTTAAGAGTACTATCACTGATTCCATGAATTATACAGTCAACTGCACGTTTATCGACAATATCGCATTGGTTAATTAAAGCTAACTTTTCATAAAAGTAAACCTCTATTGGCTCATTATATCTACTCTTTCTTTTAAGCATCTCTTCCAAGGCCTGACCGTATTTTAACTCGCAGGGAAAAGCATTCATTAATTTTTCCTGCCACTCGTGCCAGGAAAACAAAACTAAATTTAGTCCTTACTTACCATAATACAATATCATGTTTTAGCAAGGCCTTGGAGTTTTTGCATAGCAAAATGTACAATAGTTTTGTCATCCCAACCGTACACGCTCGCACATTCATTTAATTTTCTAAGCCAGACATCAATGCGTTGATTCTTTGTTGATGGATTAAAGTTAGGCAATATGTTCATATGGTCGACTTTTTGAGTTGATAACAATTTATGTGGAGTTGACGGTTGTGAAGCCAAGCTGTCTTTTAAACATTTGAAAATATCAACTAAGTGCTGTTTAGATAAGGAAGGACTACGTGACCTTGTATAATTTCCGGCGACTCTTCGACGCTCAGCACGATGCTCGACATGCTCCTCCGGTGTCGCTCGACGCGGGCGCGGCGAACGATGGCTGCGGCTGCGGCTGCGTCTCTCGATGACCCGTCGCGACGACGTGGCTCGCTCGTCATGGCGACTGCTGCTCCCCTTTCGTCCCTCGAGACGAAGAAGTCGTTGCCGTTCTTCCAATAACTGTCGCTCCAGAATCTTCACCCGCTCACTGCTTGATTCTTGTTCTCGATCCCTGTAGCGAGGCGGACTGCGGCTTCTCAGATGGCTATAAACTTTTAAACTATCGCGCTGCATGTTTATAGTAATATTATAACGGGGATTAGCGCGTACATGCATAAATACGTCAAGCCCTAAAGGTATTTATGCATGTACGCGCTAATCCCCGTTATAATATTCTCAGATGGCTGTTGCTTCTTATTCGATTCCGACTTCTATTTACCATAGATTCGGGCGTATGGAGTCTTCTTCGGCCCAAATCCTGACTTCCATGCAGTATTGTCTCGTCCATGATCAACTGGGCGTTAATAGAGCTGTTACTCCACTTCTGAATTGTAAGCTATACACGTAGGTAGCAGACGAGGTGATCTTGAGTAGAAATGACACAACCGAAGATGTCGAATACAATGTTATTTATTTGACGAAACAAAGAATAGAAATAATTAGGTACGCACTTAAGTAAACCCTTACACCCTCAACCTTGACCTTTTAACCATCTCCCTTTTCTTCTTCCTTTCAAAAAACGCGGGAGTCCGGTACCGCTGTTTCTTTTTTTTTTTTTTTTAAACCATCCCGCCACAATATTTTATCAAGCTGCCATTGATGACAAAAACAAAACAATTACAGATAAAAAATAATATTCGACTAACTTATAAAATAAAACTATTCACTTAGTGATTGTAAAAAAATATGGGAACACAAATTAAATAAAAGATTGCAAGTGATAATATTAAACTAATTATAAACATTTGAATGAATTATTGTAAAAAAATTATGAACCCTAACACTGTTCTGCAGCATAAAGTAGGTGGAACCGTCCCCTACTGCTAGCACAACATACAGATTATCTTCAGATTGATTTTTCTCATTCTAACAAGATGAAATCTGTGGATAAATTTCATAACAAAAATCGCTTTTTGCAACTGTTTCACTTCAAAACTACGGCAAAATGCGGGGAAGTATTTAAAAAATAATTACTGTAATTAAAAGTACATGAATCATACTTTATATTAAGATATATAACATTGTGGCACAACATATTTGATAGTGACACAAAGTGCCTAGTCACTTGGTCATTCTCCTTTTAATAAGTCTTATTTCACTTCCACTCCATACCTACTTATAGTAGAACAAAATAACACATTCGTTGTTTTCAAAACTGACTTACATTTGGCCGTGTTCAGATTTTTACTTTATTTCACCCTAAAGACAAACCTTTGAGCCAAATTTCAGGTCGATACGACCATTGGAAGATAGACCCATTGAGTTCATTATGACTTCATAGTAGAACAAAGTTACACCTTCGCTATTTTTAAAACCGACTCACACTTGGCCGTTTTCAGATTTTTCTCTTTACTTTGACCTTAAGACCTATCTCCATGCCAAATTTCAAGTCAGTACGACCATTGGAAGTGGTTTAGGTTTTTGATGAGTCAGTGAGTGTATAGTAAAAATTGCGATTTTCTGACGTCAATATCTCAAGAACTGCTATAGATAGAATAATGAAATTTTGTATTCTAGACAATTAAGGGGATGTCTACAGACACTCGAACTTTCATATGCGTAGATAAAATATGTTTTGAGTTATAGGGTGGTCGAAATTGGCCCGAAATGGTTCGTGTAACCCACGGTGGTGCGTCGCTTTGTTTGATCGAACTTGGCGGACACACTACCGTGTGTCTAGATCTCAAATTATGAAGCTTTGAAATATTCATCAATTTTTTTTTGTTTAAGGTTGTTATAACGCGAGATCAGAGCTTTGTCCCTGTCTTCTCAAAAGTAAAAGTTCGTTGTAGGATGTACCATTCTCTTCAGCCCATTGTAAACCTAGCTCAAAAGCGTTAACTGCGTCTTGATCTGTGACTTGTGGAGCAGTTGCAATCACGTCGTCGTTATCTTCCTGATCGTTTGTTGTATTATTAGAAACCTCTTTTATAATATCTTCGTCAGACATTTCAAGACAAACACTTTCTTCTTTATCCATTCCACGGCACTAGACTTCCAAATCTTCCGGACTTATCTGTGTTTCAGTAGCGACTTGTTCTATAACTTCCGAAGTTACACTGATTTGTGGATCGTTGCTAGGAGTGGTAATTATATCTGGCCATAACTTTTTCCAAGACGATTTAATAGTTGATGACGGTAACGCACTCCACGACTGACTAAGAGCAAAAACCAAGTCTTTCATATTAAATTCTTTTAAAGTTTTTTCTATTGGTTGGTCTTTTGATACGGCTCTCAAAAGTAGGTTTTTTTATAGTCTTGCTTAACAAACTGAATGATGTTCTGGTCCATTGGTTGAATCAGTGCAGTGCAATTTGGCGGAAGAAACATCGCAGTGATGCATTTATCCTCAGTTGTCAGTTCTTCTTCAGACGGATGACCGGAAGCGTTATCAAGAAGCAACAACGCTTTTTGAGGAAAATTATGATCTTTTAACCATTTTCTAACTTCAGGTACGAAGCATTCATCAAACCACTTTTTGAAAAGGTCTTTTGTCATCCATGCACTTTTTTTCCGTAATAGTGTACAGGTAAATCAATGTTTTTGAATGCCCTTGGTTTATTAGATTTCCCAATGACCACCATCTTAAGCGCGTGTGTACCTGCAGCATTAGCACATGGTAGTATGGTTACACGCTCTTTACTCACTTTTCGTCCAGGTACGTCTTTTTCGTTACAAGAAACGAAAGTTTTGTTAGGCATCACACGCCAAAAAAGCCCTGATTCGTCTGCATTGTACACCTGTCACGGGTCAAGATTTAAATCGTTCAAAATCTTAATTTAAAGGGCTCTATGCAGGTGGCATCGTTAGAAAGTTTCTCTCCTGTAAGAGTCATTAAACGTATGCCATGACGACTTTTAAAACGTTCTAGCCATCCTTTGCTGGCCACAAAATCATCTTTTTTTGTTATTTCCTTATAAAAAAACTTAGCTTTCATCGCCAACATGGGTCCCGAAATTGGTGCATGCCTGTTTCTTTCCTGAAGAAACCACATGTACAAAGCTTCTTCCACTTCTGGATGTTCAGCTTTCTTGAGTGTCTGTCTCCTGCCTGGCCCGCAGTCAGTAGTTGACACGAACTTCTTAATCTTCTCGTGGTTTTTTTTAATGTCATAAATTGTAGATCGGCCTACGCCGTATTCACTTGCTAAACTACTGAAAGTTTCATTGCGATTTAAGCATTTTTCTTTAATTGTCTACGTTTTGTGCTTTCGCTTCTGGGTTTGTGACGACATTACTAGGTACTATACCTAATACACAATGAATAAATAGTAAACAATGAACGCACGCTAGGCCGTACCGCTATCACTAGTAGTCAAATTCAAACTAAGTAAAACAATGCATACGCGTCGAGCACAATAGCGGTGGCGCGTACGAGTTGTGACCTATTCAAACCTGCGTGATCTATATGTATTAGCAAAGATTGTCAAAAATACATGTAATTCTAAGTCATGTCGGATTACAGGGAGCGCCGGATTAGACAGGGGCCGGATTATCGGGGGTCCACTGTAGTTGATTTATTTTTTCCATGTTTAATCGAAAACCTTTGGGTATTTACAATTAAATGGGATGAGTTATTGTTCAGAAGAGTTTGTTTTTTACTCACGGCACTGTTTCAATTACTCGCTAGTCCATATAAGTTCAAAGTCCTTGTATCAATCACTAATGAGTACTGTGTTACACTGTGTTGCACTGTGTTGCACTGTGTTGCACTGTGTTCCACTGTTTCAACTCGTAATACGCACTGTGTCACTTGAGTTTTATACAAACTGTTTTCTACGTTCTCAATGTTTATTTTACCGAACCACACACTACGCGTCGCGGTGCCGTTATCCGGCTCGAAGGACCAAATGTTTGCCTGATTTAAACCGAAATAGTTATATTGTTTTAATTATACTTCAAGTGACTGCTATTTAAAATGTAAGTCTTTATATTTTTTACTGATTTATTTATTCAACTAAATTAAAATTTACTGAAATATACTTTTAATCATATGTGTTTGCCTGATTTAAACCGAAATACTAATTTTCTGTTGAGAGATAAATGAAATTCACGGATAGCAAAGTACGATGTATTCAAGACTAAACATTATATAAAAAAGGAAATAAATGTAGGTATCTCATAAAAATGTTTCATTGCGATGATAATTACGTTTAGCTCACTAATAGAACTAGTAGCGCCATCTAGTAGGAATGCGTGCAAACAATATGTAACTAATTCTTTGCATTCATTCTATCGAATCTTATAGTTTTCTTATAAGTCAGAACCACGGAACAGAAAAAACAAGTGGAAGTGCAATACGCCAAAATTACTATAGGAACTGCTGTCGCCAAACTCACACAAATAATCCGATAATAACATATGCACTACAACGAAATAATCCTTATGATTGGTAGTTTTAAATTTTGACAAAATTAGCCCACATCACAGAAAAAAATAAACCCTGACTTTCTAAAAATAAGGTTAATTTTGCATTAGCAACAATACGTATTTACGGTCTACAGTCGCACTTAATTCGATTGACGAGTTAGTTTTGCTACTTGACCATAGATGGCGATATATAATCAATATAAGCAATTATCAACATAATTGCTTTAGACATACGGTTGACAATGGCGTGACTCTAATGCTACTCGGCCAAGGACACACTACGTATTACATTTAAATTCTTTATCGATATCGATAGATACCCGATTTTTGTTCAAATACGATAAATACGACTCGTTGGGAGGACATTTATTTATTTGTTACACAAACCGCTGTACCTTTTAAACCATAAATTAATAGACACACAAGACTGACTGACAGATAGGTAAAGGGCCATGCCCAAGTTTCATAGTGAGTTTGGCCCAGAGTGCACAATTATGATATGATGTCTTAAATTTAATATAGATTGTAAACATGTAATTAAAGAAGGAATCAGATAAATAAAACTTCGGGTTTTATAGTAAAACTTCGTCTTTAATATTCCGTATACGTTGAAATTCTCATGATTCTCGTGAATTAAATGGACTTTTTGCCGTGAAACTTGAAGAAAGGAAGTGCAGCGTCGATTTCACGAGTTTTCATCTAGCCACCGGTGGATGAATCAGAATTTAGCTTGCCGGCCGGCCTCCCACAACGCAAGGACGCACTCTCTATCCATTTCTCTTTCATGCTTGTGATTTTGGGAAACCTGAAACAAATTTTTAATGAAGGTAACGTCTTAGTTATTAATATATAATAATAATTATGTTACTATTTAAAACATTGATTATATTTTTGCTTTATACCACTTAAACGACCATACATTTACCTAATATAAATTTCGTGTATGAATTAAGGTGATCTCGTACCTATATTGTATTGCAAAACGAAATAAATAAAAATAACTGTTTGGGTTAAGATCCTCGTATCGACATCAATCGACAAAATCAATTTTCAACTTGACCACATCACTACATTGAGTAGCGAAGGTCTTTCTAGAATGTTCTATGGAAAAAAACAATCGAAAATAAACTTTGTCTTTACTGCATAAGGTTTATTTTGGCTAACCGTTCTATTAAATTTTTGTAAATTGGAAGAAAATAAGATTTTTATTAGAAAACAATAAAAATTGTATTTACCGATGATACGAAATACCTCCATTTGTAAGATTTCTTCACCTACTATCATTTTTGCACGCTAAAACGAAACAATACGGCACAGCTAGGTAAATATTAATTTGTCACGAGACGAGCAACTCGACGCGATGAGAGGCGCAACTGGGATCGGTTAAGCGCAAGTTAAGCGTAACAACGCTTAATTGTGACACGCGTGCCACGCCTACTTAGCACTTCCACCTGTTTTTTCTGTTCCGTGGTCAGAACATTATAAGTTCAAGTATTTGTATTTATTACTACTTAGTAAATTAGTAAAAACATTTTATTTTCTTTTATTATAAAAAATTCAAGTGACATACAGTACTTAAACTTATTGAAACATGTTTAATAATTTTCTAGGTCTGACTTTGAGTGTGATCAACGCCGCATCTCTACAGATGTTGAACGCAATGCTGAGCTCCAACCGAACCATTCTACCCCTTCAAGCAAGCGTAAATCTACTTCCGTCAAGAAATCCTCGGCTAGTTTAAGGTAATTATACAAAATTTTTATGTATTAATGGTATATACATATATGTCAATGATTAATTTCTACGTTGTTTACGTTTATATAAATTTCAACTTACCTTTGATATGTTCATACAGCATCGGTTAACTTATTTCACGTTCATTTTCATATTCTGATAACTAATTTACAACGAATTAACAATGATTGCTTGTTTCAGAAAAAAGGCTAAGTCGTTGGACATATTCAACCTTAGTCGTGACCGTAGCGACTCTAAAGATCCTTCCTTGGTCGCATTGTCTTCGTTCTTCGTTAATAGAGTCGCAAACGGTAACGAACGGTGAATAATAAACGCGGTGGGTGACTACCTAATCGATTTGAAAGTTTACCAAACCAACGATGCACGCAATACTGATTCACTTGATCTCTGGAAGAAAGCATTGGTTCGGATAAAGTTCCAAACGGACGGCGATACACCGCAATGGCACAAGCTTCAGTCTCTAGTGCAATCGGTGGATGCAATGTGTGAGAGCCAACCAACATTTATGTACAATTAACCTGTATATACGTTTAATAAAATATTATATTGTACACGATGTTTCATTTCTCAGCTGAAACCTTTCGCATGAAGTTTACTGCAACCGTTTTGCATTTCAAATCACAACTATAAGCGGGTCGTGTGATGCTAAATTCTACTGGTTTGCATTCATTCAGTATTTATTTATTAATTTGCCGTTATAAAACGTTATAACGTATTCCATCCAACGTCGTGTACAATTTAATTACCAGAAATATTACTGGGTATTCTGTCCCACGTCGCGAATGCGCAAGCATGAGCGAACAAGTGGGACAGAATGCCCAATAATATACTACTAGGGACGACTGTTAAGAATCGCCTCTACTTGTGCAAACAAGGTCGAAATCTCTTCGAACGTTAAATGGCTATTGCCCATCACTCGACGTAAGTGATGTTTAGCAGACTTAACTCCGGCTTCCCAAATACCGCCGAAATGAGGAGCGTAAGTTGGTATGAATTTAAATTCAATTCCTTGCTGATTTGCAAAGTCAAATAGTGGTTCTTTGTTTTGTTGTATAAAGCTCCCTACTTCTTTTGCAGCGGCAACAAAATTGCGGCCATTGTCACTAAATATTTCCAATGGTTTACCTCTGCGCGCGATAAATCGCCTAAGAGTCATGATAAACGCGTCTTTATAAAGTCGCTGACTGCTTCAAGATGCACAAATTTGTAACGTAGACACACGAAAATACACAAATAGCATTTAATTAAGCGACTTCCGCGGCCCTTGCGATAAGAACAGATAAGAATGGAAAGTCCGGATAAATACGTTGTGACGGCAAGTCACCCATTTTTGGATATAAAGTTTTGCCTCTCTATCTTCTGCATCGCACACAGTTGTTTACTGTGCGTTTCGCTAAGAGTCTGCCACCAACTGGCCAAACAATTTCCCTTACTGTCGCTAGTAGTAGCTGGGGACCAGCATGCATGGCGTTTATGTGCATTTTTTCGACGTATAATTTAGTTACCCTATGCTTAGCATGCAACAATGAAACAAAATAGGATGTTTCTTTTCATACGAGTAGATTGAGGCATCTAGGCGCCCACCTACCCGCATTAAATTTTCTTTCTTAAGAAAGGGAGAAAGGGCAAAAATTTTGCTTTTAGTTGGCAATGATTTACCTTTTGACAGTAGATCATATTCTTTACTGAATGACTCACGTTGAGCCATAATACAAAGTGAATAAAATGATTCGCGCAACTCATCTGTCCACAATGCACCTAATTGTTTACTTTTTGCATTTTTTAAATTGTATATAAATCTTTTAACGAATGCTAATACTCTTTGTAGTTTTGTAAATGATGAATATTTGTCGAAAATTATTATAGGTTCGTCTATTTCTATTGTGAGCGCCTTTGTCTCAGGTAAGTTACTTAATTTAGTAGCATGTAAAATAGGCATCTTTCATTAGGAAATTTGGACCAGACCACCATAAATCCATAGTCAGTAAAATTTTAGGGCTAACACCTCTCGAGATCAGATCAGCTGGATTAGCATCAGTGGGTACGTATCGCCAAGAAGACGGGACAGTCAGGTCTACAATTTCACTAATACGATAAGCTACAAATGTTTTTAGTTCAGTTAAATCACTATTAATCCAACCTATAACTACACTAGAATCGCACCAATGTATTATTTTAGTCGGTTTGTATCGGAGCGATTCCAGCACAGACTTGCAAAGTTTAGCTGCAAGTAGAGCGGCGCACAATTCTAGCGCGGAATTGTTGTTGGCTTTAACGGCGACACTTTAGATTTAGCACAAAATCATTTGACTTTACATTGATTATTATTATCGAATGATTTTACATAAATACATGCTCCGTAAGCCGACTGTGACGCGTCACTGAATGAATGCAATTCCACTGTGTTCGATTCATCAAATAAAACCCATCTCGGAATAGTAAAGTCCGACACACAGTGTAAATTAGTTGTAAAGTTCCACCAGTCATCCTTTATTTCGCCTGGTACCGGTTGATCCCAGTCTAGCTTTAGACGCCAGATGTTCTGTAAGATGATTTTGGGCTTTATTGCAACCGGGCTCAAAAGACCTACAGGATCAAAGATTTTGAACGTATGTGACATAATTAAACGTTTTGTTACGACTACTGGTTTATTATCTGAAGAAAAATACTTTATTGTAAAATATATTGTGTCACTGGATGGTTTCCATCCAAGACTAAGAGTGCTTGATGATTCACTAATCGTTAAGCTATCATTTTTGTCTATTTCAAGATTATCAAATATTGAAGAATTATTACTTTTGTATTTTCGTAGGTTAAAACAATTATTTCTGAGAGCATTAGCAACGGAACACTGAATATAATGCAATTTCTTTTCGTTGTTGGCTCCTGTTATAAGGTCATCAACATAGAAATCCCTTTGAATTATTTCTTCGATAAGTGGGTCACTTTGCTCTTCGCCCACCTGCCATAGACAGCGAGTGCTAAAGAAACTAGCACTTGCCGTACAATGTTTAACGTGAAATCTCTGATGGGGTGTGACTCGTCATCCCGCCATAAAATACGCTGCAAATTGCGATACCTTTCGTCTACTAGAATTTGTCGATACATTTTCTCTATATCACCAGTAAGGAGAAATTTATATTTTCGAGCGCGTATCAAAATGGCAAAAAGAGAATCTTGAATATTTGGACCCGCTAAACAAATGTCATTAAGAGCATACCCAGAAGATGAGGGTGCCGAACCGTCAAACACTACACGTAGCTTAGTGGATTCACTATCTTGCTTAAGGACAGCGTGATGGCATAAATAATAACGTGTACCTTGTGTGTCCGCTGCCGGGGAGAGATGTCCCAATTGGGCATACTCATGGATGAAATTTGTATATTCGCCATTTAATAAAGGTTTACTTCTAAATATATACACATAATAGTACATCACATTTTAAATACAAATCAGTATATTCACCAAGAGAAGTAATATTAAAAAGATTCCACACAATTTGAGCATGTTTATATTCATCATCAGTTATGTGTTTCATTTGTAAGGAGTTATAAAATTTATCCTTATCAGGGAGTTGTGTTTCATTGTATTTAGCCCATGTACAAATATATTCATATGGGTAAATACCTTTCTTTCGCATTAAATTAAATTGATTTCCGTCCGGAAAATGTGTGAATAAATGAATAAAATCATTCTCCGTTAAACTTTTACTCAGGTTATCAAGACTTGAACTTAGAAATTTAAACGAGTCTATAAATTTAATTTGTACTGGTTTGCATCCTTTACCGGTATTTATTATTTTGGTTATGGTTAAATATTTTTCTTTAGTTTCTGCTATAATTCTTATCTCACCTTCATATTTCGATAATTCAGTTATAAATATATGAGAATCGTAACCAACTAAATTGTGAAATATAACGGGTATAAAGGGACAAACTCTATAATTTAAATTGCACTGCGAGTGTGCCGCACCTCTGTACTCAGATGTTATATGATCATGATCACAAACTTTGTCACCAAATAATAAATCATTACAAATATGACATGTAGTTGCATTATTATAATTATCAGTCTGATCTCTTGTCATTGGTCTCATAGGTTTCTCTGTTAATAAAATTTTATGAATTAATTTCACTTCTTCAATCAATCTTTTAATAAATACTTCCACACAGTCAGATCCTGTATATGATACAAATTTATTTAAGCTGCTATCATGAGAACAACACACATAGAATGCAAAACAGGACGGTTGATGTAGTTTATTCTTTATTGTATTTTTATCATTCTGTTCCATTTTACAGTTTAATAATATACTTTCAAAGTCAGCGTATATTACAAAATTAATTTTTTGCTTTCGCTCATAATTTTTGAATTTTAATGTACTGTTTTTATCAGGTAGTACGGTTAAAATTTTAGAGCAACTATGAGAATTATACTTTATTTCAGAAGTAAAAAAATTGTAAACATGTCTCACATAAATACATTCGTCCCTTATGGCATGAAACTTGTCGACGTATTAAACGTAACAGATTTTTTATCAAACAGTAATGACCTTTATTATGTTTTTCAAAGTACAGTAAGTTTATATGTTTATCTTTCCTGCAATTCGTCACATAAATAGGGCCAGTTATAGTACAATGTTTATCAAATCCATAAATATTAATACTCAAGTCGCAATTATTTTTTTCAAATAATTTTATATCCTTATGTGAAGGTGGAAATGAAATTCCTTGTGTATTAAGTACTGTACTAAAATGTGGATAGGAATTGACCCTGCAAACATTATTTTTAGCTGGATATAATGCTGCAACTATGCTCCACAAAAAACAGTATTCATCATTATTATGTATCTTCAAACAGCTCTTTGTATTTTTAATAACACCGGGTAGCTCTAAATAAGTACCACCCCGCATAGGGCAATATTTATTTATATTTATTTCTAAATGATTGATAGAAACAAATGACCATCCGGATTGACAATGTTCAAATTCGGTAAATTTTCTTTTAAATGTTTCTATTAAATTGAAATATATTTCATCAAAATCAGTATTATTATATATAATTTCATATTTAGTATTAAATGACTTAAGCTGTTGCTCACTTAACGTAGGCAGTAAAAAGTAAGCAAACAGCTCGAAATTAACTTTAATGCAGTTATGTCTCATTAATAACATTTTAATTATATTAAAAATATCTTTTCGCTTTTCATCTAAAAACGCCTCTGGTGTGAGGTACTCATTTTCTATAGATGGATTTAAGCGATAAGTCTGAATCCTGTTTTTAAATGCAGTTGCTATAATATCAACATTTTCAAAATTTGACTTTATTAAACAATTTGATTTATGACAATTTGATTATTCGTTCTCTTATGGTATCTGTATTTATGTTCGGGGATCTCAATTTTACATTTCTCGCAATATCTTTTTAATAAACAATTAGTCTCATTAATATTCGTTTCATATTCATGTTCTGGGATCTTAGTTTCGTATAAATCATTAACTAATAGGAACTAATAGGACCGGAAACTATCCAGCCTAATTGAGTGCTTCTTAACTTTGGATAGCTGGGATCAATTGACATTTGTTCATTGCCCAAAATGTCCCAGAATAAATCAGCTCCACTTAGAATATCCACAGGAGCTGGTTCATAAAATTTTGGGTCTGCTAATAAAATATTATTAGGCCAATTTAGGTTTGAAATGTTGACTGGGTACTTTGGCAGATTACCCGTCAGCTCATTAAGGACAAGACAACATAAATTTGTAATGAATTTACTATTTAATGATTTTATATGCAAGTTACAACTTTCCATTATACTGGTGGAAATAGTATTGCCGATCCCTATTACCTTTAGTGAGTCAATGGGGTTCGCATTTAGAGCAATTTTTTCCTTTAGTGATTTTGAAATGAAGGATGATTGGCTGCCGCAATCTAGCAGAGCACGAGCCCTTTTGCTTTGTTGTGTTATTGGATCAATTACTTCAATGACAGCTGTAGAAAGCAAGATTTGGTTCGAGTTATGTTTACTAAAGCTAACATACGATTCACCGGAATCTTCTATTGATAAAACTATTATGACGTTTTTTGCATTCGCGACAGGGTCCCATGCGGCATTCGCTAGCCGGGTGACCTTGCCTTAGGCAATTGTTACACAATTTGTATTTATTTACCTCACTTAACTTACTGTCGATGTTCATTGCTTTAAATGTAGGGCAATCATAAATTTTGTGGTTTTCGTTGCAAATAATACAAGAGAATATATTTGATTTATTAGTTTTAATATTAGAACTGGCAAATGTTTTTAGAAAGGTGCTTGCTTGCTTATTATTATTGTTGGGATTGAAATTAGGGCGTGTGTTAGATTTCATCGCTCCAGACGGCGCGTTATCATTATTTTTATTTCGACTTAATGATTCTAAAAGATCGGCTCGATCGGTTAGGAATTTAAAAAAGTTGCTAATGTGTTTCGGAATTCTTCCCATTTAGCTAAGGTGTTACTGTCTCATTTTGAACATAACATAAAGATAAGTAGAATATCCCATTTATCTGTTGGTTGTCCAAAGCTGGTTAATGCCCGCAAGTTTTTCGTAACATGATTTATTAAAAACCTTAGAGAACGTTCCGATTCACGCGGAAGCTGCTTAACTCTAAATAATGCATTTAAGTGCTGGTTGATTAATATTATTTTGTTATTGTACCGATTGCAGACTAATTTCCAGGCTTCGCCATAATTAGCGGAGGACACCTCAAAATTAGAAATGATTATTGCCGCATCACCTTCTAAATATGAATTTGCGGCACTTCTACAGCTTTGTAGTCAGGCTGGCCGGCAGGTAGGTAGGTAGGGGTCCAAATAAAGCACACAATGTGGTAGAACTGGTGCTTTATTTAAGCCAAACTTCTGTTGTCCTAATCACGCCCAGGTAGTAGGAACACTGGGAACACTGGCCTGAACCGTGGTGCAGCTCTGCCGGCGGCCCTGCTCCTTCCAGGTTGCACTTCTAGGTCTTCAGCCGGACCTAGGCAGTTCCAGGCCAGGATCAGGTCTGGTCTTCCACTCGCCGCCAGGTAAAAGATTGCGAAGCGAGGATCTTAGGTGGAACATAAATCCTGGAAGCGTAGACACATAGCAAGCGTTAGCAGAGCTTGGACCACGTTGCCGGGTCCAAAGGTCAAAGTGTCCCAGCAGACAAAGAAAAAGAACAGCTGCTAATAGACAGAAATTAAGAAAGAAGAAACACCTTACAATAGCAACACTAAAGCAATGCAATGGAAACTTACCCCAGCGGGATTTCCGAAAAGAATTTATTTTTAAAATAAACAATTATTTAAAATAAATTATTAGTAGGCACGTTACGAGTGTGGGTCATCTGAGACCGCGCGACACAGCTGTCACGTCTGATACCTTAAAGTGCACTGCCCGTTGATTTTTACGAATGCGCCCGAAGTGAGCCGAACGGTCGGCACGACCAGTTTTTAACTCGTTTAGAGATGCGTAGGCGCAATAGATACGAGGACCTTAGTGTAATAATTAATATTGGGTTCCGTACTATGTTTTTATGTAAAGATTAATTATTTTATAATGTTGTTTAAATTGATAGGTAGTGTGTAGTGTTTTGGTTTAGTTAAGGTATTTTATTAATAGTTTTAGAATAAATCTATTGTAATTATTTGTAGTTATATATTTTCTAGTCTATTCTTAGAGCTAGCAAGGTACGACGTTACAAATTTAAATAGTGAAACTTATGAATGTCCGAAAGACGAGCATTTGTGTATCAGACTCTCAAACGTATCACGAAACTCCAACCATCGGAAATATGCACCGTCAAATTTAGCGATTTGTATTTGAGGAAGTTTCAAAACGATTGCTTGATGATCCATACAACAAGAATTTTCAACAATAGAGCCACGCTTTTGTTCACATACTAATGCATTCGTAAACTTTTCCAATATTGTTTTGGCGATGGAAATGTTAATGATAATATCTCGTTCAATAATTTCGCGTTCTTCAATTTCATCATCAATTTTGTTTTGGATTTAAAACCTCAATTTCACCCTGCAAGTCATCCACTTGAATCGATAAGGCTTCAAATTTAGCTAACTTAAGTCTTAATTCTGTTAGTTCAATACTATTTAATTCTGTTTTGCAAACTAAAGTGTTGTAATTAACTGAGTCACTAGTCATCGTAAAGTTATTGAAATATCGTAAACACTAATTAGCAAGAATTCAAATAGAATGCTCAATTGAGAACTGCCTCGTTGGCCTAGTGGTGCTAAGCGCGACTGCTACGCTGGAGGTCTTGGATTCGATTCCCGAGTCGATCAAGGTGTTATTGGGTTTTCTATGAAATTCTCAGTAGCAGGTCGGAGTTTGGATTTGTGCCCGGTTAGTGGCAATAGGCTCGCCCCCTCTTACATGGGACCTAAACATATTGGCGAACTGTGGGTGTGCATTGGCACACCTCTGCCTACCCCTTCGGGGATACAGGCGTGATGATATGTTATGTTATGTCAAATGGAATGCAAAAACTACGTAATAAATAAATTATAAAGCTCACGGTCCTCGTTTCGCCGGCGAGCGCTCGTTGATAAAAAACCGGTTTGCAAACAGCCGATGACAATGCAGCGCAGTGATGCACTGTCGCCAACAGATAACTATTAGCCGGTAAAACACCTGGAATGTTTACAGTTTGTGCGCTGTAGCATGGTGCGGGTGACAGTTGACAGTCATGTTTCGTTTCACTCTTGAAGGTTGCCGCGATTTACAATTATGACCTTAGTATTTCAGGTGCACCATATTTGTAATATATTAAATCATTAATCACGGTTCTTAATGAAATTAAACCAACCAGAATGTTCTAGTTTAAAAATAAAATTATACTGGAAGAAAAAATAAGCAAAGTGTTATGCGTATAACGTAACGCCAAAGACTTCTTTAGTGATGGGATGTACTGCTACGATGGATATATCGATATTTTTATAACTAATAAAAAAGTACATTAATAGATTCACAATTACTAAATAATTTTGTACCAAAGAGCGCTACTATCGCCAACAAACTGTTGTGCAGTTTGGCGATATTTTATGTTACCGATTCTATTATGTCCATTCTTAATAAATAAATAAAAAAAAAAAAAAAAAAAAAACCATTCTCCTTTATGCAAGAAGGAATATTTTCCGCATCCTAATTTTAAATTAACATAACCAATAGACCTTAAATTACCACCTACACCATTAATTATTAACTCGTCCTTAACTACCTTATAACTCATCGCGCTTGATTTTAAGAAACCATTTTTGATGGCTGATAGTGACGCTCCCGTGTCAAATAACCATTCTGTATCTATTCTATCACCTACAAAATTAACCCAGTTTATAGTATTACAAGCTAACATATGCTTAATCCCGAAAAAACTGTAAAAAAAATTATTAGGCTGCTCATCGTCGCTATACTGTGACCTTGACATTGCGCCTGAGTCATGGCCGTCTGACGTATGTTCAAAACAAGCTACATGCCTATGATTTTGCTGACTATGCTGACCGCAATACGTATTGCTCCTCAAGTCACGACCTTGCGCTTTGTTGTTACATACGTTTGCATTTTTGCCCCTCTGGAATGTACGTTCAACAGCAGATTTTTGCTGTACATAATTATTCCGCGTATTACGCATGTACGTATTGCCACGACCCCTATTACCACCTGAAAATTTAAAAGGCCTAAACTGACGTTGGAAAGTCATGACTTGTCCCGACGATGTACAATTTTCGTCCTCGGCCACCCTAATCGCGTCTTTAAACAAAGTCACGCCCCTTGCAGTAATAATAGTCCCCAAATGCTGGTTTCGAAGTCCGTCCGCTAACTTTTTAACCGCATACTTTTCGTTCAAGGTGGTTTGGAAATAAACGAGGTTGTGAGGTACGCATCGCGACATCATCCTCAAGCGACGCATCGCATAGAAATGAAGACCGCTCGCGCTGTGAACGCGATATATTTACGTTAGTGCTAATTCGCTCGCACGCGCATCTATCTCGTTTCTTTTAGGTACTTACAAGAATTGTAAGACGCGTTCTTATTGGACAATCGCGCGACGCCTTCATGGTTGCACTGGCACTACTTCAACCATGAGATTTTATACTTAAGCTTGTTGTGTACAGAAAATATACGCTCCTATTTCTAAACTACTACTCTTGTTTTATTTCATCATCACTTCAAGCTGCTATATTTTGGTGACCCCGAGAAGAAAATGGAACACAAGCAGGAAATTAGTGAGCCTACAGACCTCGCTGCCATTTCCGTGCAGTCACGTCTCCTTCCCTTCTGGCGCGAATATCCACGCATGTGGTTTATTCAATTTGAAGCCGTCGTCGAACCTCAGAAGACCAGCGACGAGAACAAATATCGATACGTCCTCGGCCAACTTCAACCGACAGACCTTCAGCATGTCACAGACATCGTGATCAAGCCACCAGAAACTAAGAAGTACGAAGCCATAAAACAACGCCTTCTCTCCGTGTACGAACAGTCCGAGGTGAGAAATTTCAAGAACCTCATTAGCGGATTGGAGCTTGGCAACCAAAAACCGTCTCAGTTGCTACGGCGCATGCGCGAACTCGGCGGCAACATGATCACCGAGGATGGCATCAAGATTGAGTGGATCAACCACCTTCCGGCGCAAGTTCGAGTTGTCCTGTCAGTAAACACAGACTCGTCACTCGACATGCTCGCAGCAATGGCAGACAAGATGATAGAATATTCCGAGTCGGGCAATATCGCAGCTGTCTCCTCGTCACAGCCAGATGCTGCCGTTGTCAACCAACAAGTCATGTCCGCCCAAATACAAGTGCTTTCAAAACAACTTGAGAAGCTGACACTCGAAATCTCCGAACTCCGCAGCCGTGGAAGATCACATCATCGCCGTCACCAGCGTTCCCGCTCAAGATCAAAGTCTACCGCAAAGTATCAAAACGATCCCAATCGAGTATGCTACTATCACTACCGATTTGGGAATCATGCGAGACGCTGCGTGTCACCGTGCGCGAAGCGAAACCAAAACAAGTCGGAAAACTAAAAGAGGCACCGACTGTGGCGGACGTCGGTGCAACTACGGCAAGTAACCGCCTATGTGTCTTCGATCGCAACACGAATCACCGTTTCCTCGTTGACACCGGTGCAGACATCTCCGTCCTAGCCGCCACCCCGATACATAGGAAGAAATGTTCACCAACTTCGTACAAACTATACGCCGCGAACACTTCACCAATCAATACCTACGGCGAGAAAGACATGAAAATCGACCTAGGCCTCAGAAGACAATTTCGTTGGACATTTGTAGTCGCAGACGTCAAAACGTCGATACTCGGAGCTGACTTCCTTCGCCACTTCAAACTCCTCGTCGACCTGCATCAAAAGAAGCTAATCGACAAGATGACAGAACTCTCAATCAACGCCTTAGAAATCTCGTCAATGCAACAAACCGTCTACGTACTCAGCAACAAGCAGACATATCAAGACATACTCAAACAGTATCCAGATCTACTCCGGCCTATGTCCTTGAAAACTCCCGCTAAACACAACGTCGTCCATCACATTGAGACAACGGGACCACCTCTCTTCGCACGTGCTCGCCCCCTACCGCCCGACAAATATAAAGCGGCTAAAGAAGAGTTTGAACGGATGATGGAAATGGGAATCTGTCAACCTTCGAAGAGCCCATGGGCAAGCCCACTCCATGTGGTAAAGAAAAAAGATGGCAGTCTACGAGTGTGCGGCGACTACAGGCGTCTAAATTCAGTCACGCTACCCGATAAATACCCAATTCCGCGCGTACAAGATTTCACCTATCAACTACACAATAAGAAGATCTTCTCAAAACTAGACCTGAAAATGGCCTACTACAGAATTCCTATAAACAAAGAAGACGCACAGAAAACTGCGATTATCACACCGTTTGGGCTTTTTGAATTCAACTGCATGACGTTTGGTCTACGAAACGCAAGTCAAACTTTTCAACGTTTTATGCACGAAGTACTGCGCGGCATCGAGGGCTGTTTTTCTTTCGTGGACGATATCTTGTTATACTCAGAAAACGAAGAAAAACACAAGATATTACTACATCAAGTTCTCGAGCGCCTGAACAAATACGGCGTAACACTCAACATCGACAAATGTGAATTTGCACAGGCGAAAATCAACTTTCTCGGCTACGAAGTTACAGTGAACGGCATAAAACCAACTGAAGAACGAATAAAAGTCATATCCAGTTATCCTCAACCAAAAACTATCATCGAGCTTCGTCGTTTCCTGGGCATGTTGAACTTCTACAGAGATTGTTTACCAAATCAAGCCGACATGCAGAGCGAACTCAACAAATATCTGCACAATGGTAAAAAGAATGACAAGACACCTATCACGTGGACGCCGACCGCCGAACAAGCATTTCAAAAATGCCGTCAAAGCATATTGGAATGTGTGACGCTAACGCATCCTATCGCCGGCACCCCACTGTGCATCATGACGGACGCCTCAGACCACGGCATCGGCGCGGTGCTACAACAACGCGACAACGGAGCTTGGAAACCACTAGCATTCTTTTCTAAAACTATGAGTGCTACACAATCTCGATACAGCACATATGATCGCGAACTTCTAGCGATCTACATGTCTGTGAAGCATTTTAGAAGACTCATCGAGGGCTGTGACGTCACCGTCTACACTGACCACAAACCACTGTCCTACGCGCTCGCAAGACCGCAAAGTAGCAGCGACACCCCACGACGCGAACGGCAACTCAGCTACATCAGTCAATTCTGCAATAATATCGCGTACGTAAAGGGAGATGAAAACTCAGTCGCTGACGCCTTATCTCGCATTGAGGAAATACACTGTCCCTCAAACATTGACTACGACAAGTTATCACGTGATCAAGAACAAGACGAAGAACTGAAACAATTAAAACTACAGCCAAACTTAAAATTCATCACCGTAACTTTGCCCGGCACGCAGCGACCAATCACGTGCGAGATATCAACATCGACGCTCCGCCCATATCTACCACCGGCACATCGTTTTGCAGCATTCAAAGCGCAACATGATCTCTGCCACTCTGGTATCAAGGCGACACGAAAGCAAGTGACATCAAAGTTTTTCTGGTCGTCTATGAACAAAGACGTAACAACGTGGACACGAAACTGCGTCGGCTGTCAGCGAGCAAAAGTACATCGTCACGTCGTCACGCCGCTAGGAAGTTTCCCGCCATCGCAACGCTTCGAACACATCCATATCGATATAGTCGGCCCACTTCGACTATCTTACGATTATCGATATTGTGTTACCATCATGGACAGATTCACAAAATGGCCTGAAGCCGTACCAGTGCGCGAGATCACAGCTGAGATCGTCGCCAAAGCACTGTATGAAAACTGGATTGCTAGATTCGGCTGCGCACTACGTATATCGACCGATCAAGGCAGGCAGTTTGAATCGTCGGTGTTCAACGCGCTAATGAAGAAATTCGGCATCACACGCATACGCACGACCGCATACCATCCACAGTCAAATGGGCAAATAGAACGCTGGCATCGTACGTTGAAAGCTGCGTTAATGGCTAGAGGCGCAACTACCAACTGGAGCGACGAACTTCCCACCGTACTGCTTGGTCTCAGAACAGCGCTGCGTGAAGACAATAATCTAAGTCCCGCGCTAATGACCTACGGTGCTACACTACGTGTGCCATCGGACTTCTTCGCACCGGCTACTACGACTAACATGTCGGACGAAGATTACGTACGCCGCCTCACACAAACGATGACGTCACTCTCACCTTCATGCACTACCGCTAGAACAACAGCCAGTCCCTTCATATACAAGGACCTCGGTACGTGCACACACGTCTTTGTGAGGAACGATACAGTGCGACCGCCGCTGACTCCACCTTACGATGGACCGTATCCAGTGCTTCAGAGACACGAAAAATACTTCAAAATTCAACTACCGCATCGAGAGACAGTTGTATCGCTGGATAGACTGAAACCGGCATACATCTGCAACGAAACACCAAACACTACAAGTCCTACAAACACAGCAAGCACGCCGAGCATCGTAAAGTCCGTACCTTCACACCAACCATACATCACCAGGACCGGCAGAGTATGCAAGCCAAACGTACGCTTCGCTAAGGAGGGGGTACTGTGAGGTACGCATCGCGACATCATCCTCAAGCCACGCATCGCATAGAAATGAAGACCGCTCGCGCTGTGAACGCAATATATTTACGTTAGTGCTATTTCGCTCGCACGCGCATCTATCTCGTTTCTTTTAGGTACTTACAAGAATTGTAAGACGTGTTCTTATTGGACAATCGCGCGACGCCTTCATGGTTGCACTGGCACTACTTCAACCATGAGATTTTATACTTAAGCTTGTTGTGTACAGAAAATATACGCTCCTATTTCTACACTACTACTCTTGTTTTATTTCATCATCACTTCAAGCTGCTACAAGGTATATCTTTAAGTGGACTGTATTTTTGGAGGATGGCTGATTATCGCCAAGAGGTGAGCGAGCGATGTAGGTCTATGGGAAAAAGCACGCATACCTGGCTCTCCAGCGTTGGGCAGTACAAGATGGCGGGCGGCGTTCTTCCCGATGCGATCACAAAACTGTCACGTTCACACCCGCGGGCGGATTATCACAAAAGTTCGCTATCCGGCAGCAGCAGTAAGGAGGAAATGCAGCACAGGAGCGACACGGGCGCGGTATCGTGTGCCTCCTCTCGGCGATTCGTTTATTTCCAGCGGTTTGCGAAAGCGCGTACGTGCGTTACGCGCCAGGCGTGCGGAAGGATTGGTAAGGAAGCGGCGGGGTTTACATCGCTCATTCCAAAAGTGGTCAAATGAATGAATGGAACTAATATCGCGAAATATGGATGAGACGACTAGTAGTCCGTCTTAGAAAGATAGATGGCACTACCATTTCCCCCCGGCCTTAAAGGGTTGCCTTTAAAGAAATATAATAATAATAATCTAGATATGTAAGGTGTACTACCGCATAACCTATACACAGTCTGAGACAGCGAGCGTTAAAATATTTTAAATTAATTGCGTTAATTGAATTACAAACTAAATACCTAAACTAAGAAAGAGATCCAACTTCAAGCTAGATCTTACTGAGTCGGTAGCGGACAGAGACGTACAACAGGGCGCACGTAGCTACCCTTAGCGGTTTTTACAGTAACGACGCGGGTTGTGCCGTCCTTCGCGGTATGGAACTTCTCAACAATGCCCAGTGGCCATGAAAGCGGTGCTGAATTATCATTTATAATAATTACCAACGTACCCTCCTGTAAAGGGGATGCAGGACTATTCCATTTAGATCTAGCCTGAAGTTGGTGAAGATATTCTGAGCGCCAGCGCCGCCAAAACGACTGTACGAGGTTGTCAAGAAGAGTATGTCTCTGAAGCAAGCTAGAAGAGTCTGCTTCAGGCGCGGGAAGTGACGACAATGGCACAGTATTTAAAAAATGCGCGGGAGTTAACGCGGATGGTTCAGCAGGGTCACTACTGAGTGCTGTGAGAGGGCGCGAGTTAACAAGTGCCTCGATTTGCACGAGGACAGTTAAAAGCTCTTCGTAAGAAAGGATTTGTTGACCTATGACTCTGAAGAGATGCGTTTTAATTACTTTGACCATGCTTTCCCAACATCCGCCAAAATGTGGTGAAGCAGGCGGAATAAACTTCCAATCAATGCGATTAATGGAAAGTTCCTCCTGAAGACGTGAACTATACTCTTTATTGAGAAATTTATAGAGATCGCGTAGATAAGAACTTGCACCCACGAAACATGTGCCGTTATCCGTGTATAAACACTTTACGGGACCACGTCGCGAAAGAAAACGTTTTAGAGCTGCGAGAAATGAAACCGTACTTAAATCCGTCGCAACTTCGATGTGCGTAGCGCGAGTTGTAAGGCATGTGAAAATACATAGCCAAGCTTTACGGCTTTTGACGCCTCTACCACGAACTGGTGTGTACTGCAGTGGTCCTGCGTAATCACAACCGGTATGTGTGAACGCTTTATCTACCTGGTTGACACGTTGGCTAGGAAGATCTGCCATTGGAGGAAAGATCGGACGCGGACGGAATTTAAAACAGGTGTTACATTTATGAATTATGTGGCGAATTATTCGTCGTGCAGCGAGAATCCAGTAGTTTTGCCTAAGTAAGGACATGAGTAACTCTGGACCTGCGTGGAGATGCTTCTTGTGATAGAAATCAACAAGAAGGTTGACTACATGGTCGTGACGCGGCAGGATGCAAGGATGCTTGTAGTTGTAAGGTACGTCCGAATTTGACAAACGACCGCCAACACGTATGATGCCGTGCTCATCGAGAAACGGCTTGAGTTTAAGAAGAGCGGGAGAACAAGGAATGTTATTTTTTAAATTTTGAACATCCTTACTAAAATGAACAGCCTGTAGGGCGCGCAACAATGTATACTCTGCGACCTCAAGATCAGAGCTTGAAACAGAAGTTCCATTAGGTAATTTCTTAATAAACCTACAGACATAAACGATGACACGTAGTAACTTAGACCACGATGACATGCGTAGTGCGAGTGCGTAAATAAGAGATTCCGCAACCTCAATGGTCACGGGATGAGAGACAGACTTCCGCTCAGGTATATCCTCGTCCTCTGCATCGTGGACAGATGGATGTATAGGCCACTCTGATGGATCACGAGAAATCCAAGAAGGGCCATGATGCCACAAAGGATGATCCAGAAGATTAGCCGGAGTAACACCACGAGACAGGCAATCCGAAGGATTCTCAGTACCCGCGACGTGATTGAAACAAGTAGCAGGAATAAGTTCAATTATTTTAGTAATGCGATTGGCGACAAAGGTCTGCCAGCGGTGCGGAGAAGAATTAATCCAAGCGAGCACTACTTTGGAGTCGGAAAATGCATATATCTTATTGATGGAGTGATGGGGCGTAATTGTGTCTTGAACTTTGCGAAGCAACCGAGACAGCAACAGAGCCGCGCACAACTCCAGTCTCGCAACCGAAATGGTTTTGACAGGCGAGACCTTAGACTTGGCACAAACTAGCTGCACAGAGTGGTTAGATCCAATGCGGACTTGCAAATATATGACTCCGCCATAAGCGCGTTCACTGGCGTCAGCGAAACCTATTAAGTTAACAAAACATCCATCTACTAAACCTAGATGGCGCGGCACAATTATTTTATTGAGTGCGGGAAGTTCAGCACAAAACTGTTTCCAAACAGCGATAATATGGTCGGGAGGAGTCCCAATCACATTTTGCTAACCAAAGCTCTTTGATCAAGAGCTTGGCATACAAAATGGTAGGAGCCACAAAACCCATTATGTCCTATAAACGAGCCACTGTGGATAGCATTGCGCGTTTGGTACACTTATCACCTGGTGATAAGATGTCAAAGCGGAAGTTATCACACTGTCTATCCCAGCGTAAACCAAGAACCTTGTAATGTGCGGACTTCTCGAACTCAATGTCCGGAGAAGCTTTATGCGAATCAGGTATGTGCGCGATAACCTCTTTGGAATTGCTTGTCCATTTGACAAGGTCAAATTGGCCTCGTTTGAAAAGCTGAATAAGCTCTTCACAAAGCGAAACTGCTTGCGCAGCGGATGCGACACTACAGACAATGTCGTCCATGTATAAAGCGGAAGCAGCAACAGCGGCTGCAGCGGGAAAGTTGTCGCCTTCATCAGCGATCAACTGGCGGACAACTCGTAACGCGTGATATGGACTAGACTTAAGTCCAAAACAAACGCGATTAAATTGATACACGGTTAAAGGCTCACTATTGTCAAAACTATATAAAATTCGTTGAAATCTACGGTCGGATTCGCGAATGCCTATATTGAGAAACATTTGTCTACAATCAGCTGAAAGTGCAATTTTGAAAAGGCGGAATTTAATTAAGATGTTAAATAAATCACCCTGTAGATCAGGACCGGCATGCAAAATGTCATTGATCGACTGACCCGATGTAGTTCGGCAACTAGCATCTAAAACCACACGAAGTTTAGTGGAGGTCTTATCTTCGCGAACCACGCCGTGATGCGGAATATAATACGCGGGAAGAGAATTGCCCTCGTCGTTTACAACTGGGCTTAAAAAACCTTTATTTATGTAATCACGCATGACGTCATTATAAGCACCGCGTAATTTAAGCGGCGCATCGAGTTTACGTTCTAAACAGTATAAGCGCCTAAGTGCAGCAGCGTGCGAGTCGCCTTAAGAATACGGGTCGCCACAGAACGGCAACGCTACAACATATCTACCACTATCATCGCGAACAGTGGTAGCGCGGAAATGTTCTTCACACTCGAGATCCTTACGGCTCAACGAGGGCGGTGCGGAGACCTCTTCAAGCTCCCAAAATCGCTTAAGAAGAGAATTAATATTATTTTCTTGAAGAACAGAACAGCAAGACGTAGTATAATGTGTATTATGCAGCGTAGGTACGGCACCCATAACTACATAGCCAAATACCGTCTCAATAGCGGGAGGTAAATTATATTGCTCACTACGTACAACATTAGGTAGTAGTAAGTGCGGAAAAACTGAAGCACCGATCAAAACATCGATATTACCCGGCTGCGCAAAGTGAGCATCAGCGAGCGGCAATGTCTCGAGGTGCGCGAGTAACGACACGTCCACGTGAGCGCTAGGCAACGTGTCCGTAATACGTTCCACAATAAGCGATGAAACGTTGAAATTAATATCATTATTGAAACGCGAATGTATTTTGATATCGACGGAACCCTTACAAGATTTTTCTGAACCACCGATCCCTTTATCTACTAAGTTAGTATTTTTAAAGTAATTCCAAAGTCCAAGACATTTGAAACAATCCGAAGTAATGAGCTACTTTGTGATGCACTATCAAGTAAACAACGAACCACGCGCGGTGTGTTGTTCACATCATAAATAATAACTTGCGCGGTCGCTAATAATATCGTAGTAGACGCGGTACATTGACGCTCGGCTTCGCGCTGAGTATGTTGAGTGCGTGCGCACTGCCGGCGTGCGAGCGCAATGGACGTCGTACACAAAGAAACTCCGGGCTGAGACGCGGGAAGGACAGGCGCCGTGGTACGAGCGGCCTGTGCCTGCGGTAAAGAGAACGAAACAGTGGACTAGGATTTACGTTTACGTTAAGGTTACCGCGGTCAAATAACGGAGATTTTTTCTCAAAATGCAATAACGTATGATGTTGTTGATTGCATGAGCGACACTTAGTTTTACTAGAACAATCGCTTGTTTTATGCTTAATACTCAAACAATTAACACAAGCTTTATTTTCTTTAGCGTATTTAAAACGAGCAGTCGGATTTAAATTATTAAAGGCTGGACATTTAAAAAGGTGGTCGTGAACAATATTGTCGCACAGACACTTGTGTGAGTTATTTGCGGAATCCGAACATGCTACGTAAGATTGTGGGTTAGGGACCGACTCATTATTACTATTTCGCGATTTATGAAAGTTTTGTTTACTTGTATTATTATTACTAGACGAGCTAGACGAACTAGGCTGCATATTCTGATATATTCGACACTGATCTTTAATGAATGAAAGAAAACTATTTAGGGTAGGTAATTTATTTTGACGTTCGGTCATCTCGAATGCACGAACGGTTTCCGTGTCGAACTTTTTTAATGCGATTTGCAATAACATAAAGTCTGCAAGGTTTTCTAACTTTAGGTTTTTAAGGGAATTTACTGCGGTAACAAAGTTATCAATAAACAGTTGGAAATTCGAAACTGACGCGGGACCAGACAATTTAAGATTCAAAGCTTGATCAAAGTAAGTAGACGCGAGGATGCGAGTATCCTGATATCTATCAAGAAGTGACTGGAAAATGACCTGATAATTCTCAGCACTTGGTGTGACACCTGCGAATGTAGATTGCGCTTTCGGTGACAGCTTACCTATTAAATAGTACAACTTGTCAGCGTCCGTCAGCGAGGCGTTATCGTGCACTGTAGACTTGAAACTTGCATAAAATAATGGCCAGTTTCGTATATCGCCATCGAATGACACGAGTTCAATCGCGGGCAGTTTCGGTGCTCGGACAGCCGGTCCGGCGCTGGGCTTCGCGGACTGTCGATTATCTAACTGCGATTGTATGCGTTTTATGATACAATAAAGATCTTCGAATGAGGTATACGCCTGATAATTTGGTTTAGATTCAGGATTAATAGAAAGTAATTGTGCGTTATAAGCGTCTAATAATTTATGAAAATCGGTTCGAATATCGTCTACTGTCATACTATAACTAAGAAATGATTCTTTGTTGACATCGGAAATTTTGGCGGTTTTTGAACGCTCGTAAATGTTTTGTATGCGCTCAAATAAAACATTGCGTTTAGCTTCTAAGATAGCTAATTCATTCTCGTCAGAAGTACATTTCTTTTGTTGCGACATTTTATATACCAAATGTAGGTCGAAGTAAATAACCTAAAATTATGCTGTAGTTTTATGTTATGCGGAAAGTAAGTACTTGTACCTAATAATAAGGCAACGACTTTAAAGGCGGTGGTAAAAGGCGCTTGAAATTATGAATTTACAAAACGACTATATACCTAGTTTATAATTATTATTGTAAGTCAGTAGGTAGCTACGTTGAGTATATTACCTACTGGGGGTGCGGGAATAACCACGTAATGGGTATATATTTATGAACTAGGAGTGCAGCTAGGTGCTACAACTACCTAGGTAGGCACTTATAAAAGATACCTACGCGAGCGGGAATACGGATATATGAATCCGGGTCGTTCGGACCAAAAAAATGGTTTGGAAATAATCGAGGTATATCTTTAAGTGGACTGTATTTTTGGAGGATGGCTGATTATCGCCAAGAGGTGAGCGAGCGATGTAGGTCTATGGGAAAAAGCACGCATACCTGGCTCTCCAGCGTTGGGCAGTACAAGATGGCGGGCGGCGTTCTTCCCGATGCGATCACAAAACTGTCACGTTCACACCCGCGGGCGGATTATCACAAAAGTTCGCTATCCGGCAGCAGCAGTAAGGAGGCGATGCAGCACAGGAGCGACACGGGCGCGGTATCGTGTGCCTCCTCTCGGCGATTCGTTTATTTCCAGCGGTTTGCGAAAGCGCGTACGTGAGTTACGCGCCAGGCGTGCGGAAGGATTGGTAAGGAAGCGGCGGGGTTCACATCGCTCATTCCAAAAGTGGTCAAATGAATGAATGGAACTAATATCGCGAAATATGGATGAGGCGACTAGTAGTCCGTCTTAGAAAGATAGATGGCACTACCACAAGGGCTGCAAAACCTTGTAGGCTTCCTGACTATCCCCGGCTTGAGAAATAGTCAAGTCTACCATCAATCTCTCTATTTTTGCCCCGGAATCAGCAATTGATTTATTATCCTGCCTAGCACGAGCTAACTTAGTTTGTATCGCAACGTCCGATTTTGCCGTAAGAAGATGTTTCTTCATATCTGACAAAAGACTATTTACTGTCGCGTATTGTGAAGACAACCGCATCTTAGCCCCTTGAGTTAAACGCGTGGTGAGCACGAACTTTATTAAGAGCCCACTATCGAGCTCCCCTAACATGGAAGAATCAAAATCATACAGTAACTCGAACCGTTGAGCAGAGTTGACGTGTACTTAATTTATGCAAAATATTAAATCAATGCTCCTCAAATCTAAAACTTCAAGTGTAATAAATAAAAACTATCCTTGTGTGGACTATTTGGTGTGACTTATTACTCTAAAAAAATAAGTGAGTGTAAACGCTGTGCCGGGCAGCGAGCGGGCGGACAATCTTCACCTCTGTGGGACAAGAAACGTTGCTTTTTTTGACTCGCTCGCACACTGACTCTGCGTTTGGCTTGACCGCTACGTGAGTTTTATGAACTAATCTATGTACAATCGGGGACATCTTCGTCGCTTGCGCTCTTTCTAACGCTAGCGACACGCGGCGACGCCTCCTTTTTTCTGATTGTATTTTATTTAATATACCTATCATTGCCAGTGTCATTGTAAAAGTTGAACACTGAGCACGAGTAAAACATTATATCGTATTAATGTTCGTTGTTATCGTCACTAAATACTACGAATGTTTTGACGACTTACGCAATATGTTTCTCTTATGCACATATTTTCATAAAATTGTGGTGTCGATTATGTAAACTATAAATGTTAGAATGTTAATATGTTAAGATGATATTTTTTTATTCCATTTTTCAGTATATTTGCAAATAAAATTAATATTAGAGTAACTAAAAAAGCTAGCTTTACCGACAGTTATGTATTTACACATAAGTATGTAATTTATCGTTATTCTTACTCGGAAATCAAGGAACAGTTAGGTTTATTGCTTGTGTCTAATAATAAGTTTCTAGATTTCTTTTTTTAAACGTCTTGACAGATTTCGACATTTTTCTATTATTTCGATGGGTGATTAAAACGAAATGGTCGATTTTTTACTTCATCTGTTGAGTGTGTTTTCTAAATCTGTTTTTATAAATGACTGATCTGTGACCGGAGGTTGTGGGTTTGATTCCCACCCAGGAAAAATCTTTGTTTGATGAGCACAATCATTTGATCTGTGTCTGGGTTTATTTTATCTATAATATATATAAGAAATAAATAAGTATATTTATCAGTTTTCTGGTAACCATAAAACAAGCTCTGCTTACTTTGGTATCAGATTGCTGTGTGTAAGTTGTCACAGGATATTATTTTTATGTTATATACGGTGTTTCCGAAATATCTGCCTCGGCTTTAATAGGAGGTAGTATTGTGTTTATAGATTACAATAGTGAAAAAATTTCGTACCCCCCAACAGTCAATTAAATTTTAGAGATTAAAATAGTTAAATGAACATTAACTCTATTCTGCATAACGTGTTTCACAAATTATGCGCAATGTGACGGTTCGTCAATGAAAACAACTGCTATCTCTTTCTATCTTTTCTATGAATGAGAAACGTAATCAGCTGACTAGTTTGTCACATCAAAATCTTCTAGGTACGCAATAATACGCAAGTACAAGTGTTTTAAAAGTGCAACTACTTACCAGCAACCGCATTCTTCAAAAAAACTGACGTAGGTAAATAAGATGATAAACTTCCCATCACACTTGAAACAGGCTTTGGACTGACAAGTTAGTGTAATAGGTATAGTACGCGTAACAGTTTTGTAGATACTTGTAGGTAGGGAGTGTGTAAATAACTGTAAATACGGTGCAGTTGTTGTAAATAAAATGATTAACTTTTAAACACGCCAAGTTACTGTAACTTATCGTTATTCGATATTAATCTTACTAAAGTACGCGCCAAATAAACCTGCAACAAAGTTTGTTCACCTCCTTCTACTAATGTATCCCAATATTTAAAAATAAATTGAATTTAGTTGTTTTATGTTTAACAATTTACATACCTGTTGGAAAATTTCTGAGAGAAACTCCTTTCCCCTGTCTGTCGCTATTGCTTTCGGCACACCGTATCTGAGAATGAAGTTGTTGACAAAACATGCTGACATTTGTCACACCGCCTTACAAAGTCTCGAACATCATTATCAATACCAGGCCAATAATAATATTTCTTTATGTTATTTGACATTCGCCTCATACCAGCATGGCCACTACTAGGTAAGAGATGAAAGTCATTTAGAATAACTTTTTTATCATCCTTATTCTCTATCCTTTCTACATCACTCAAAATGCATATACGTGGTCCGGACCTACTTTTATTATTTTTTATCGTTGTTACTAACTTTTTAATAAAGTCCTCATTGTCTTTATTTTTTAATATGTATATTTCTTTCAATTTAAATTGATTGCAAAATTCATCTAACTCTCTCACAAAGTCGTCTCGCGCCATTTGTGATTGAGAACTTAGAAATTTCACGTAAATTATAGATTTATTTCCAACATAGCAGAATATTTTATTTTCTTTAGTTACAACTCCCATTTTCTTTAAAATTCCTAATTCTTTAGCACCAATAAATTTAATTCTACTGATTCTCTCGGTTTGATATGAGTACTTACGACTTTTGGTTGATCAGGCCTCGAGTCTGAAATATTCATATCTACCGTTGAGTTTGTTTTATTTAGATTTCTTGCTTGTGCTCTTATAACGTTTACTAAACTTTCATGCATTTCCTTTAAGTCTTTTAAAGTAATTCTAGACAGTGCATCTGCATTGTCAGAACCTTTAATATATTGTACTTCAAAATTGTATTCCTCTAAAGTCATTCTAAATTTCATTAGTCTGCTAGATGGGTCTTTCATGTTGAACAAATATACTAATGGCTTATGGTCAGTTAATATCATAAAAGGTCGACCGTACAAATATGGACGAAAGTATTTAACAGCCCATACAATTGCAAGAAGTTCATTTTCTATGATAGGGTAATTCTTTTCGGCTTTATTTAAACTTCTGCTAGCGAAAGCTACCGGTCGTCCGTTACTGTTTGATAAAATTGCTCCTATAGCATTATTTGATGCATCAGTTTGAACAATAAATCGATTTTGGTCTGAAAAATCAGGATACTGTAACACTGGTGGATGAGTTAAACTTTGTTTTAATGTTTCAAACGCGTGTTATTCCATTCGAATGGTACACCTTTTCTAGTTAATGAATTTAAGGGGTGAACTATTTCAGCAAATTTTGGTATAAATTTTCTGTAATAATTGGTGAATGCTACAAATCTTTTTACTTCATCTGTGCTTGCTGGACACGGATAGTTTTGCACTACAGTTATTTTTGCAGGATCAGGCATTATACCGTCACTTGAAATAATGTGTCCTAAGTACAAAATCTGTTTGCTAAGAAAATCACACTTGCCGGGGTTCAGTTTTAAGTTAACGGTCCGTAATCTTTCAAAAATATCTTGCAAATTTTTATTATGGGAATCTAAGTTACGGCCAAACACTATTAAGTCATCTAAATATATCAAACATTTTTCATAGTTTAGACCGGCCATTGCTATTGTTATCATTCTCGAGAATGAACTGGGACTGGTTTTTAAACCCATAGGCATACGTGTCATCTGGTACTGACCCGAATGAAAAGCTGTGAACTTTCTACTATTTTCCTCTAATTTAACATTATAATAACCTTGATGTAAATCAAGATGTGAGAAGTAAATGCTGCCTGACAATGATTCTAAAATTTCTGTAATATCCGGTAATGGGTATTTATCGTCCTCAATGCAATTATTCAGTTTCCGGTAATCTACTACTAGTCTCCATTTATTATCTCCGGTTGAATCTGTATCGGTTTTTTCGGCACTAATAATATTGGACTAGACCAGTCGCTTTTACTTTTATTAATCTGTCGTTTTATTTCACTTTTATGAGCATGTGGCAAGCGATATTGTTTTGAAAATACTGGTGTCGTATTAGGCTTTACGGATATAGTATGGCTGTATATATTTGTAGTACTTAATTTGTCTTTAGGGAGGTAAAATATATCTGAATATTTTGCACAAATATTTTCAATGGTTTTTTGTTCTTCGTTATTTAAATGTTGCAATTTTAATTGAGAAAATAACGTTCTAACCCTGTCTGCGTCGTTTAGCGTTTTTTCATAATTACAGATGTCAAATTCACTAAGTTTTTTAATGTTAGGTTCTATTTCAGTTAGCGATACATCTTCTTCAGTAACGTTTAATATTTTAATAGGTATTAGTCCATGTTTAGGAGTACCTATAGAACTTGCTAAAAATACACCATGTGCTAGTTCTTTTGAAGATACTACGCAATCCTCATTAAAGTTCGTTTGTAAGTAGTGTATAGACTCGCTCCTAGCAGGTACATTAAAAGTATCATTATATTTGCTAACTAGTGGAAAACAAATAGTTGTCCTATCTGTAAATAAAGTTAAAGAACTTTTATTAAAATCTAACTGAGCCTTATATCTATTTAAAAAGTCACGACCTAAAATTCCATTCCCCTTAATTGGTAAGTTATAAAATACATAAAACTGCTGACTAATTATCTCACCGTTTAAATCGAAATATAAATACAAGTGTCCTATTGCTTGAACTTTGCCACCTAAACCGTTTATTGCTACATGCTCGTTCTGGATTGGAATGCCACACTCGAGAGCATGTTTATATGTGCAAGCTGACACCGATGCTCCAGAATCTACTAGAAAATAATGTTTCTTAATGTTACGTTTTTGTAATGATGAACATAATGAAATATAACAATTACTATCACTAGCTAAAATACATTTATTATTATCACTAATCACGAAAAAACTGATTGGATGTTAATTCTGATTCCGAGTGTAATTGTTCCGCGTTATTTAGAACATTGACGTCACGTTGTTTAGGTATCCCTTGATTTCTATTATTAGAATAATTGAAGTTACCTCTTTGCCATCTGCGACTGCTAGGTCCTCCTCGAGTTGGCTGCCCTCGTGAAGTAGAACGGTATCGTTGCTGCTGCCCTCGTGCTTGACCTCTGTATGCATAGAAGTTTCTACCTTCACCACGATGGCCTCTGTAATTATTTGCACGGTTTCTGTTATTATAGAAATTATTATAGGGTCTCTTATACATACCCATAATTTCTCCATGGGAAGTTGCTGTCGATGCCTCCTCGTCTTGAGCTGCCTGGACTGCGTCCTTTAATGAGCTGTAATTTCTTGCAGAAATAATCGTACTAAGTCTACGATTGCGCAAACCATCGGCAAATTGTTTGATGGCTATGTTTTCATTAATTGGTTTTAATATATTATAGTTCTGTTCATTGCCATTAGCTTGCGTAATCGTTAGATCAACAAATAATTCCGTGATTTCTTTTCCGTAATCAGCAATCGACAACTCATTTTGTCTCATTTTTAATAATTTATTTTGTATTGCCGTTGCAGCTTTCTTAGACAGTAACACTTTTTTCATATCATCAATTAAGTCATTAACAGTATCATACTTTGTATTTAACTTTATCTCAGCTTCCTGTGAAAGTCTACTTTTTAACACGAAATTGATTAAATTTTGCTTACAAGCGGTATCCTTCAGTAAAGAGTTATAATATTCTATGTTATCAATTAGCTGTTTTATGCTAACTTCATCATTTGTCATAACCGGTAAAAGGTTCAAGGCTGTTTTCAAATCGAATGTATTCATTTTTGACGACGTCTCTAAAGTATCAGTTTCACACAACACTAAAATATCCTCATGTAAATCCGTAAATTGACGACAATAATTTTCTATTAAAGCAATATCTTGGTCATTATAATATTTTTTCTTAACATTTTCTCTAAAATCAATTAACCAAGATTCATATTGGTCATAAATAACATCAACCTCCTTTAATTTATTTTCTAATACTCTTTCTGTCCTTCTTTTCGATCCTAACTTGATTAAATAAACTCTAATTTTCTTTAAATCATTGTATAAATTTAATATAATATCCATACCTTATTTCCACCATAACGTAGACGGATAATGACTATGTTATTATAGTGCATTGTTAAACATAAATGTAAGTGTACAAGTATTATAATTAAACACCGCACGAAATTAATACCAAAGTCCAAAGTTCAATCATCGCATCGTCCTTATTTGGTAAGAGATTAGTTATGTTGTATTGAAATGGGAACGCGATTAATATTTGATTTGATTATTTTTATAGAGAAGCACTAAGTATTATTATTATTATTTTACTTTAAACACATTTTTAGCACTTTTTATCACTTTTTCCACTTTTTTTCTTTTCAATTTTTGTTACACCATTTCATGCTCGTAGTTTTTTGAAGATGGTTCCGTGGCTCCCAACTGTACGCGTCGACGGAAAAGAGATCTCCTCATAGTCGTCCTATTTATCTCATTGGTGATCCATTTTTTATGGCACCTTTTATACAGTCGATATATGAAGCCCAATAATCCGAGTAGTAGTATGAGCAGGATACAGGATAAAATAATATTAGATGTGGACATATGAAAACGAAATTCGTCTGCTGTTGCTTGGTTATTGCCAGCCGCCGCGTTTTGAACGATCACGGTCTCCTCTTTAGATTGTTGCTTGCCCATTTTCGATGGTTATTATGGATATATTTAGGATGATTAGTACACTCGCGGTAACGTGTAGTCCGTAAGCACAATAAATCAATAATCGTCCCATTGTCATATTCTTTGTTACGAGTACACTATGGAATGTTATTAAATTACACAGTCACTCTCAAAGTCTCAAGTTCGCGTATGGCAGGGTCGCCATGTAAGGTGCGGTGTTGAAGGTAAATGAAACTAGTGAAGGCTCGAACAAGACTAAGATATATTTCGTACAATAGTGCATATAAATGGTTACAAAGGTGCATAGATTATAATAATATAAGTAGATCTTAAAGTAGGTACTTAATACAACCCTCACAGTTCTTTTAACCCCTAAAATACTGCGCTCCATTGCTCTTTGGAAAACCTTAAGTTTGGTCTTCTGTTGTTCGGTCAGTGACCAAGTTTGCGAGCCGTAGGTTAGGACGGGCAGGATACACATATCGACGAGTTTGCGCTTCAAAGAAAGCGGGAGGGTGCCTTTCATTAAATCCTTCATGGACCAGTAGCACTTCCAGGCGTTATCGATACGGCGATCGATTTCTTTGCCCTGGCTGTTTTCGAAGCTCACTAGCTGGCCCAAGTAGATGTATTCGTCGACATATTGTATCACTTGCCCATCCACCTCGATAACTTGCTTTCGCCTATTGGTCATTGCTTGAGTTTTGGACCTATTCATAGAAAGACCAACCTTAAGGCTTGCGTCGTTCAGTTCACGCAGCATAACTTCAAGCTCTGGAGCGGTAGGAGCAAACAAAACAATATCATCGGCGAAGCGAAGATTTGTCAACCTTCTGCCGCCGACTTCAATGCCCTTGTTTGCCCATGATGTTTATAGGGTTTTGAACATTTCTTCAAGTGTTGAAGTGAATAGCTTTGGAGAAAGAGGATCGCCCTGTTTTACTCCTTTTTCAACAATAAAAGATGGTCCCGATGAATTTAATTTAATATTAGCTGTACTGTTATTGTAAATAAGTTTAATTAAGTTTATATATGCTTTGCGGATCTATGCTTTGGTTATTCAGTGAATCAAATATTGAGGAATGGCTTAAACTATCGACAGCTTTCGAATAGTCAACGAACGCCAGATGGAGTGGCAAATTAAATTCATTGCATTTCTCAATCACCTGGTTTATTGTTTGTAGATGGTCAGTTGTTGAAAAACCAGGGCGAAAACCTGCTTGTTCGGGAGGTTGCTGGGAGTCTAGCAGATCTGAAATAAGGTTCTGAATAACCTTAATTAATATTTTGTAAATGTGAGAAATTAAACTAATTGGTCTATAATTGCTGATGTTACTTTTATCTCCCTTTTTATGAAGTAAGATGATATTAGCATGGCACAAATTCTCAGGAAGCTTCCCCTCATACAAGATGGTATTACAAAGGTTGGTAATGTGAGGTAGTAGGGTCATGCCTCCTGTCTTGAGTGCCTCTGTAGTAATACCGTCTTCTCCTGGGCTTTTGTTGTATTTCATGGTCTTCAGAACGCTATGGATTTCGAAACCAGTTATAGGTGGAATTGTGTTAAGGTCTGGGCTATTGTAAGGTGTAGTGGATTTAGTTTTTGAGCCGTCTGAATACAAGTTCTGGTAAAATTTGGTACTGATATCCATAATCTTGTCTCTATTCCTCTGTTTGACACCTTGTTCATCTGCCATACTAGTTATCCAGGATTTCACCCGAACAACCCCTTCTTTTGCTATTCGAAGAGAAGTGTGGTTTTCAATAGTTGATTTAACTAGCAGTGAGTTCAGCTTTCTTACGTCATTTCTTATACTACGTTTTACATTTCTATCTACTTTATAATATTCTCGAGAGCATTTCTGAAATGTCTCTCTTTCTTTAATTAGTTGTATAGTTTTTTTTCTGAAAGTTTAGCTTTGTTTTTCTTCTGCTGTTTAATAGTTTTACTTGCTATATCTATTGCAGTTTTAAGGTTTTGGTATTGTAAATTCGGATCAGTATCATTAACTTGTAATATATTAAATTGGTTTTTTAATTCTAGGTTGAATTTTTCACGAGTGTAAGATTTGCTTATCTAGCCTCATGATTCCTTTTTTAAATAGAGATTTACGATGATGTTTTATGTTAAGCGAAAATTTTAAACGAAGTGGGCGATGATCTGAACTAAAACTTACCCTATTTATAGCAGTCACGTCTTTTATTACAGACTGGTTAGACGTTAATACATAATCTATCTCGTTTTTTGTATTATTATCCGGAGAAATCCATGTCCAACGACGCTATGGTTTTTTGTGAAAAAAGCTATTGGAAACTTTCAGATTTTGACCGAATGCAAACTGGAGTAATCGAGTACCTCGCTCATTCCGAGTTCCCAACCCATGTGGTCCAAGTACGTCTCGGTTATCCAAATCTTGCCTCGGACCGACCTTAGCATTGAAATCACCGAGAACTATATTAAAGGTACTTCGGTGATTGCCATAAGCTTTGTTCAAAAGGTCGTAGAACTCTTCCACATCGTCATCAGTATGCGAAGATGTAGGTGCATAAACCTGGATCAGCGTCAAAGTATGGTTATTAGATAGTTTTAGTTTTAAAACTGCGATTCTTTCAGAGTATCCAATGAATTCAATAATATTACCTCGCAGCTTTTTGGCTACAAGAAATCCTACACCATGAAGACCGTTTGTTGTGCCAAAATGAAAAAACACACTATTATCCGTTTCTACTGTTTGTTCTCCCAACCTCCGTACTTCTGATAGGCCGAAGATATCCCACTTGATGGTTTTTAAAGCGTTGTCCAGTTCTATAAAACGCTCGTCACGCATTAGAGTGCGAACATTGTACGTTATGATGTTGAGGTTGAGAGAATTTGTGTCCTTTGGGCGCGCTGTGGTCGTTTGACGGGGTATTAATCTCGCCCGGGGATTCTTAGCACCCCATGCTCCAAGGCTCCTCCGGCTACCGTCGTTGCCGGGTTTGCTCCTGGAGACGCCGGGAACTCGGGGCCGTTGTATGGTTTGTTTGTTCATAGTGAGAGGGGGGGGGGGGGGGGGGTAATGGACCATAATCCACCACGCTGGTCCTGTGCGTGTTGGCGGATCGCCAGAGCCTCGTTCGTTAGTCAGCAGATAGTACCACGAGCAGGTGAGGTTGGCTTGGGTTCTGTAAGATGGTGTTTAGAGCCCTTTACTATCCCTTAAATATACCTACCTTTAAATGTTATTATTTGTTGCTTTGTTTAAGTTAATTTATGTAGGATGCATAATGCATTTGACTACTAAACTACGAATTAGATGAAAACTTAAGATGTCTAATTAGTATTTTAATCTTATTTTCTTACTAAAATCACCGTTTATACTCCAGTTTAGAGTTTTAAAGCTCGATTAACCCAGTATCTGAACCTTACCACCTTTCCCTGTGTGTGTAGCAGGTATTCTTTTCAATGGAGTCTGGAGTATAAATGTAGTTGCGCCTTTAATTGTGATAGTAATATCTTTTTAAGTTTGCGTCGTAAGGATTAAACGCGCAATAATGATGTGTGTTTGTGCAACTTGTCGGCACGCACGGTAATGTATTTATAGTGAATTAAGTAAAAAATACTGCCTTAACATCGGTATAAAACTTTAATAAAAATTGTTAAGTACAATAGAGTGAACGGTATGGCGGTCCAAATTGGAATGAAATTAGTAACACCTTTTACGTCTACCTACGAATTTAAACGCCTGCCAGAAAACGTATTTTATTTTAAAGTTTCATCAGGCGCTCAGGGGTGTAAGGGGTCCCAACTAACATCTCTCGGGACTCAAGCCAACCTCACCTGCACGTGGTACATCCTGCTAAAAAACAAACGAGGCAATGGCGACCCACCAACACGCTTAGGACCAGCGCGGTGCGTTATGGTCCAATTCCCCCCAAATGGATAGACGAACGAAGAACAGGCCCCAAGTGCCCGGCGACTCCAGCGGTCGTGTTGACGTGGACGGGCGTGGGCATGACCCTGGGGTCAGGGGTGCTAAGAATCTCCGGGTGAGATCGACTAACCGTCAAACGACCACAGCACATTTTATAACGGACACTGATTCTCTTAATATTCTTACCTATAATGTTAGAACTTTAATGAAAGATGAACGCTTAGTAGAGCTTGAAAATGCTCTAAAACATATCAACTGGGACATTGTAGGCCTTTCAGAAGTCAGAAGAACGGGCGAACACACAGAGGAAAGGGACGATGCAGTGTTCTTCCACTATGGTGAAACCACTGGACTTCACGGAGTGGGGTTCATGGTTGCAAAAAAGTGGAAGGACAATATTATCGAGTTTGTAGGTTATTCTGAACGTGTTGCGGTCCTTAAGTTTAAACTTACCCCTACCAAAACTCTAACTCTGATACAAGTATATGCACCGACATCTGCATATAACGACGAAGACATAGAGGACTTCTATGATCTTATTAACAGAGCTTGTGACGAAAACAGGGATACCTGGAACTTGGTTATGGGAGACTTTAACGCCAAGATAGGAAGAAAGCAATATCAGGATAGCGATGAAATAATCGGACACTTTGGCTTAGGTGACCGCAACGAAAGAGGGGTTCGTCTTACACAGTTTGCTTTTGGACAGAGAATGAACATAGCCAATAGTCTATTCTATAAAAAACCACAACGTCGTTGGACCTGAGTATCCCCTGATGGTTGCACAAAAAATGAAATAGACTATATACTAACATCCGATAAACACATCATCAAGAATGTTGGAGTTCTTAATAGAATTAAATACAGTTCTGATCATAGGCCCTGACATAGGTCATTCGCGCAAAAGTGCGTTTTAATTTTAAAATTCACCGTACCAAATTATTTAAAAAACAGACACCAAAGCTTTCAAAGGAGACTATTTTTAATAATTTGGAAAATTTCAATCTCGAATTAACCAATTATTTTAATGGATTGAAACTTGAGGAAACAAGCGCAGAAGATCAATATAATGCAATAGTTACTGGAATCATTAAAAGTTGTAAAAAGATAAAGAACCCCAAAAACCATAAAAATAAGTTGACAGCTCGTAGTATCAATTTGATTGAAGAACGAACGAAGAAAGAAATAGGCACAATCGAATTTAGAACAATAGATAAAGAAGTCAAAAGAAGTATCAGGAGAGATTTAAGAAACATTAATACACATTTAGTTGAAACGGCGTTAAAAAAACAAACATCTCTAAGGGTCTTAAAACATGGAATCACTAGGGGAAGGGCCTGGATAAATAGCCTAAAAGGCGATGACGGTATTAAATATTATAACAGAGACAAAATAATGGAAATAGCCACTAAGTTCTACAAATCGTTGTACGCTGATAACACACCAGTATATACTAACATCGAATATGTACTTCCCGATTCTATTCCTTTAATAACCGGTTACGAGGTAAAAAATGCTCTTACTACAATGCGCTATGAAAGAAGTCCAGGCGACGATGGAATCACCACCGAGACTCTGAAACTTGGCTCTGCCACTTTATTACCCCACCTTACAAACTTATTCAATACTATATTAAAATCTGGAAATGTCCCAAGTAAAATGTGCCAATCAAATATTGTCCTTCTGTATAAAAAAGGGGAAAAAAGTGAAATCGGTAATTATCGTCCTATTAGTTTGACATCTCACATTTATAAAACATTCATTAAAATAATACAAAATCGTATAAGTGATATATTAGACCAACACCAGTCACCGGAACAAGCAGGATTTCGTCCTAGTTTTTCAACTACAGACCACCTCCAGACCCTAAACCAGACCATAGAAAAATATTGCGAATTTAACAAACCACTCTACTTAGCCTTTGTAGACTATACAAAGGCATTCGACAGTATTCTACATTCTACGATATTTACATCGTTAGAGAACCAAAAAGTTGAAAAGCCGTATATTGACCTTTTAAAAAATATTTATATCAATAGCTCTGCCAACATAAAACTTAATATCACCGGACCATCTTTTAAAATAAAAAGAGGTGTCAAACAGGGTGACCCGCTCTCTCCCAAATTATTTACGAGCACACTAGAGGAAGTGTTTAAGTCCCTGGCAGCCGCATGGACGACCAAGGGCATCGAAATCGGTAGTAAGAGGCTAACAAACCTCCGTTTTGCAGATGACATTGTCCTTTTTGCCTCCACAGCTCTAGAACTCCAGACCATGCTTCAAGAACTGAGCACGGCAAGCTCCAGGGTAGGGCTTTCGATGAATCGGTCTAAAACTCAGTTAATGACCAACAGCACCAAGCACAAAGTTGAGGTTGATGGGCAGGAGATACTTTATGTCCATGAGTATATCTACTTGGGCCAGTTAGTATCTTTCGGAAACAGGCAGGAAAGGGAAATCGATCGCCGAATCGAGAACGCCTGGAAAAGCTACTGGTCCATGAAGACGCTAATGAAGGGTGATCTACCGATCTCCCTGAAGCGAAAACTCATCGACATGTGTATCCTGCCCATTCTTACCTATGGCGCTCAGACTTGGTCTCTGACCGAATCACAAAAGTACCGCCTTGGAGTTTGCCAAAGAGCCATGGAGCGCAGCATTCTCAGTGTAAAAAGACAAGATCGGATTCGAAACACCATGCTGCGATCCAGAACGGGCATAATGGATGTAGGCAAAAAGGCTGCCAGGCTCAAATGGGATTGGGCGGGTCACGTCAGCCGTATGAGTAGTGACCGCTGGGCCAGACTTACAACGGAATGGGTGTCAGAAAACGGACGACGCCGCCGAGGCCGGCCCAGGAAGAGATGGCAGGACGATCTACAGTCATACTGCAAGGGTTGGTTCGAGGTGGCACAAGATAGAGACATGTGGAAGGAATTGGGGGAGGCCTTTGCCCAGCAGTGGGACACTATAGGCTAAATAAAAAAAAAAAAAAAAAAACAGGCGCTCCGACATCCTCCCGCCGTTGAAAGGCTCCGTCTTTCAACGCTCCAAATGCTCTGCAGTGGGAAGTGGGCACAGTTTCACCAGAGGCCGACGACTGCATCCTCTACTGGTATTTATGTCTGCAACTCGACATATGCCATCTGGACCAGGAAATAGACGTGCGACTCGTCCGAGACGCCAGCATAGGGGCGGCACATTATCATCCTTCAGTAATACAAGATCTCCAACCTTGAGTGTTGCAGTGTTTCTTTTCCATTTTGTTCTTTGTTGTAATTCATTAATGTATTCGTGCTGCCATCTCTTCCAAAAATGCTCAAATATTTGCTGAAGCCTGCCGTATCTTTGCAACTGACCTTCAGGTCGATTTGCCATACTCGGTGAGGGAAGCGCTGTTATAAGTCTTCCAATGAGGAAATGCCCTGGGGACAAAGGTAGGTAGTAGTAATCAGGAGAAGGAGACAACGGACACAAAGGACGACTGTTCAAAACTGCCTCCACTTGTGCGAAAAGTGTGGAAATTTCCTCAAAGGTAAGATGGGTGTTTCCCATTACTCGTTTTATATGGAATTTAGCCGACTTGACACCGGCTTCCCAGATGCCCCCGAAGTGAGGAGCGCGAGGGGGTGAAAAAATAAATTTAATATTTTCTTGAGTTGCAAAGTCAGTTAAGGCCTTATCGTTTGATTTAAAAAATGATTCTATTTCCTTAGAGGCTGCTACAAAATTTCCTCCATTGTCACAAAATATTTCAAGAGGTTTTCCTCTTCGTGAGATAAATCTCCTGAAAGTCATTATAAATGCATCCCTGGTAAGGTCACTCACTGCTTCCAAGTGCACACATTTATAACGAATACAAATAAATAAACACATATAACATTTTATCAATATAGCACCCCTTCCCTTACGGTTTATAATCTGAAAGGGTCCTGCAAAATCTACCCCGACTGAATTAAAAGGAAAATCAGGCGTTATGCGCTGTACGGGTAAGTCTCCCATTTTAGGACTTATAGTTTTATCTTGCAGTCGCCTACATTGTACACAGTTACTAACAGTGCGACGAGCTAGTCTCCTGCCATTAATTGGCCAAACCGATTGCCTAATAGAGGACAACAGCAATTGTGGACCAGCGTGCATCAAGCGAATGTGTTCACGATTAAAAAACAATTTGGTTAAATGATGAGAAGAGTCAAGTAATATAGGGTGTTTTTTATCAAAACCATAATTAGATGCACTTAATCGCCCCCCAACTCTAATTATATTTTCTTTATCTAAGAAAGGAGACAAAGATAAAATGCTCGACTTTGAAGGTAAAGGTAAGTTATTTAGTAACATTTTATATTCAGCAGGGAAACACTGTTGCTGAACAACGCGACAAAGGTATTTAAAAGCATTATTTACTTCTTCTACACTTAGTGCTTCTAGAATCTTAACCTTAGGGTTTTGTACATTAAAAATAAATCGCTGAACGTATGCAATTATTCTTTCAACCCTAGTCAAGTTTGAGTAGTTTTCTATATTTATTATTGGTTCTAATATGTTTTTATGTTTTTTTTTAACTAAACTATTATTTTGTGCACTTAATACTAATGAATTTTCCTTTTCAGGTTCTATGGATTTAGAAGATAATTTCTTCACAGGTAAGTGTTTTATTTTATTTATATTCTTAGGTTTAGATAAGTTCTTTATTTCAGGTAAGTCGAAGTCTTCACCAGAATTCAATACGGGCCATTCATTTTCCGGTTTAGATAAAAAGTTTGGTCCTGTCCACCATAAATCTAAATCAACCAAACTAGCAGCATTGAGACCTCGAGATATCAAATCGGCTGGATTCATGTTTGTGGGTACATAGCGCCAAGACAAAGGATCAGTGAGCTCATTAATTTCTACCACTCTGTTAGCTACGAATGTTTTGAGTTTAGTTGGATCGTGCTTTAACCAACCTAGCACCACGGTGGAATCGCACCAATATACAACCCTTGATGGCGTATAACGTATGGAATTAAGTACGGTTTTACATAAATTAGCTGCCAATAAGGCGGCACATAATTCCATGCGAGGAATAGTCATAGGATTTATTCGAGCTACCTTTGACTTGGCACATAACAATTTTACGGTAAAATCATTATTGTTTTCTGTACTTCTTGCATAAATACAGGCTCCATAAGCCCGCTGCGAAGCGTCACTGAATGAGTGAATTTCAATAGTATTTGGGGAATCACATAGGACTCTTCTTGGTATTTGCAAATTAGAAGAATCGGTAGAAATTGAGAATATTCTAACCATTGATCTTCAATGTCTTTAGGGATAGGTTGATCCCAATCAATTTTTAGTTTCCATAAATTTTGTAACATACATTTAGCTTGGATTATACAAGGACTCAAGAGCCCCAAAGGATCAAAAATTTTAAAAGTATTTGAAAGTATGTCTCTTTTAGTGATATTATGTTTTTTGGGACTGTTGTGTACAGGAAAATTTAATGTATCGGATTTTGGGTCCCAACCAAGGCCTAGCGTGCTCGACGCTTCACTGAAGGTCAAATGTTCGTGCGTATTTAAACTTGAATCTTCAAATAGATTCGGTAAGTTAGTTTTATATTTTCTCAAATTAAAACATACTGAATTTAATGCTGAAGAAATAGATTGTTGGATGTATCTTAATTCATTCTAATCATTTACTGACGTAATTAAGTCGTCGACATAGAAATCGTGTTGTATTATATTTCTTATTGTGTCATCGTTACAATCCTCCCCTGCCTGCCAAAGACACCGAGTGCTCAAATAGCTCGCACTTGTGGTCCCATAAGTGAGAGTATTTAACTGCATAGTTCGAATGGGTAATGACTCATCTTCTCTCCATAAAATCAATTGCAAATGACGTGATTCTTCATCAACTTGTACTTGCCGGTACATTTTTTCTATATCACCGGTTAATAGATATTTGTATTGTCTAGCTCTTATGAGTATTGAGAGAAGATAATCTTGTATATTTGGACCCGCCATTAAAATGTGGTTAAGAGACAGGCCAGAGGTTGTCGGTACTGAACCATCGAACACAACACGAACCTTGGTGGACTCACTACTGTGTTTAAACACAGCATGGTGGTATAAGAAGTAAGAAGGTTCAGAGTTAGTGATAGAAGTTTCAGACATGTGTCCGAGATCTTCGTACTCCCGCATGAATTGTATGTATTGATTTTTAAGTTCTATATTTTTTCTAAATCGTAATTCTAAGTTATGAAATCTTTTCTTGGCTATAAATAATGAGTCACCTAGACTGGTTGCAGGTTTTTGTAAAGGCAGTTTAACACTAAATCTACCATTACTTAATTTTACAGTATTTTGTAAAAAATGTTTTTCACAAGCCTTCTCTTTTTCACTGAGAATGGGTCTCGCTGGAAGTTCCTCAACTTCCCAAAATTTTGTAATTAATTTGTCGATTAAGCGACGAATTGCTAAGTTGTTAGCATATAATTTACATGATGCTGGTACTTATGCTGTACCTAATGTTTTTGATAATGTTAGTAATAGTACTAACAGTTTATGTATTAATTTACTAGATAAAGATACTAATTTTGTATCTAATGTTATTGATAATGTTAGTAATACTACTAACAGCTTATACACTTCTTGTAATTTAAACTACAAGATAGGACAACGGGAGGGCTGCATGAATTGAATGTTGTTCATCAAAACATGCAAGGTCTCTCCGGCAAGGAATTAGAGTTAAGTTTATTTATTGAAAATTACAGTGTTCATTTATTATGTTTAACCGAACACTGGTTAAAAGCTCATGAGGTAGTGATTTTTAATAGCTCGTTTTATTCCATACAAAGTGCGTTTGTAAGAAAGAGTGCCATTCGGGGAGGATCACTTATTATTGTTTCCAACAAATTAAAATGTAAAGAACGTCTTGATATTGTGAACCTTTCTATCGAGCGCACTATTGAGCTGTCTTGTGTTGAATTAGAGCAATTTCTTATAATTTGTGTGTATAGACCCCCTTTGAGTGACTTTAATTTATTTGTATCAGTAATGGAAGATTCACTCTCTAAAATTAAAAGTAGTAAGAAACGGATTATAGTATGTGGGGATTTCAATGTAAATATTTTAGAATCAACGCCAGTGTCTATCAGACTCCTTAATTTATTTAAGTCTTTTAATTTAAATAACCTGTTTTGCGAACCAACTAGGATAACAGCATCTTCTGCAACTTGCTTAGATAACATATTTTGTAATAGTGAAGCGAGTAATAAGTTTACTTTAACAGATGTTACTTCTGATCATTGTGGTCAATTTGCAAGCTTTCCACATTTAGTTGTAAATAAACCTCAAAAAGTTATTATTAGGCCATACACAGCGCACCGGTGTACTCGTTTTAAAAACAGCATCATGTCCAAAATACAGCCATCATTTTTTGGATGCGACAATCCTAATGACATTTATGGAGCATTTTTTGATGTTGTAAAAAATGAGTTTGAAGCTATTTTTAAGTGTAAAACTAAACATGTCAAGTGCACTTCAGCCTCTTTTAACCAATGGGCCACTGCTGGTATCTACAAAAGTAGAGCTAGACTTTATGAGCTATATGGTATGAAAAAATATAACTTTGATATTTCATTTGTAACTTATGTAAGAAATTATTCAAAATTATTCAAAAAAGTCTGTTATATGGCTAAGTCAAAATTTATTAACGATAAAATCAAAAATTCTACTAATAAAATAAAAGCTACCTGGAACATTATCAACCAAGAAACTGGTAAGCTCAAGAAACAAGAAAACAGACTAGAGATTATTTTTAACAATCAATTAGTAAATAAAGCCCACGATATTGCACAAATTTTTAATAACTTCTTTACTGACATACCTGTAGCAACAACTAGCTCCTTAAATTCATCAGCAGCTGAGGCTGAAACCTTACTGCGTAATACTGTGCCTGTATGTGATAATATTTTTAGTTTTGAACATGTAACTCCTTTAAATATAGTAAATGCTTTTAAATCGCTCAATAAAAAGAAAACCGAAGACTTTTGGGGCATCTCTGTAAACCTTCTTAGTAATATAATAACTATTGTTGCCCCATCACTAGCTATCATTTTTAATAAGTGTGTTGATTTAGGTATCTTCCCTGACCTTATGAAATGTAGTAAAGTTATACCTCTATTTAAATCAGGTAATAAAAACGAAATTTGTAATTTTCGGCCAATATCGATCCTTCCCGCATTCAGTAAAATTTTTGAGAAATTGATGTTGAAACAACTTTTAATTCATTTTAATATGAAACATCTCTTACACAGCGAGCAATACGGTTTTACTAAAGGACGTTCAACTACGGACGCTGGTGTAGCTTTACTAAAGCATGTTTATAGTGCCTGGGAGAGCTCGCAGAACGCAATTGGGGTGTTCTGTGACCTTTCCAAGGCATTTGATTGCGTTCATCATGGTACTCTTATTCGCAAACTCGAGCATTACGGAATTAGGAATAGAGCACTTAATTTAATTAACTCTTATTTATGTGATCGACTACAATGCGTCGATGTCAATGGTGATAGGTCAACCGGACTACCAGTGAAGCTAGGTGTGCCCCAGGGGTCAATATTAGGTCCATTTTTGTTCTTAGTTTATATTAATGACCTACCGTTCTTTTTAAAAGGCATATGTGACGTCGTGCTGTTTGCAGATGACACCTCTTTAATTTTTAAAGTAGATAGGAATAGACACGAATTTAATGAGATAAATGCTGCACTTGTTAAGGTTATGCATTGGTTCTCATCTAATAACTTAGTTTTAAACGCGAAGAAGACCAAATGCGTTAAATTTTCCATGCCTAACGTAAAAAATCTTGGCCCTAATATAATTATTAATAATGAAGTGCTAGACACCGTAGAATCAACAGTGTTTCTGGGAATAACTCTAGATAGTAAACTTTTATGGTCGGCACATATCTCGTGCCTCGCGAGTAAGCTTAGTTCCGCTGCTTACGCCGTTAGGAAGGTAAGACAGATCACTGATGTGGACACAGCTCGTCTCGTTTACTTTAGCTACTTCCACAGCATCATGTCCTATGGCATATTGCTGTGGGGTAAAGCGGCGGATTTAGAAACCATTTTTATTTTACAAAAGCGAGCTGTTAGATCCATTTACCAGCTAGGTTCTCGAGTTACTCTTAGGGAGCGATTTAAGGAGATAGGTATTTTAACTGTAGCGTCTCAATTCATTTTTGCAAATATATTATTTATAAGACAAAATATTCACTTATATGCCAAGAACAGTGACATCCATAGTATAAATACGAGAAATAGGCATAAGTTATGTTCTAGATCACATCGCCTGCATAGGGTACACAATTCATTTGTGGGGCTTGGTATTCGCTTTTACAATAAAATTCCTATTAGTTTGTTAGAGTTGCCCTTTAACTCCTTTAAATGCACAATTAAAAATAAGCTATGTTTAAAAGCTTACTACTCAATTAATGATTATTTAAATGATAAACATTGTTGGTCGCCGTGATAGACACAAGACGGTTCTGTATGGATTTATAACAGTTTTATTCATCCTTATGTTGATAGGCATACATTTCGTATGTAACATTTGTTACCTATTTTTATTTTATTGTTAGTACGATTATACAAATGTAGGTATGGTGTACCTACAAATGTCCAATGAACGATATTTGTTCGGTATTTTTTTTATGTATAATTATATTAATTATAGAATTTAATTATGTATCCACTCATTTTTTTTGTGATAAGGGACAGTGCAGTAAATCAGTATTTGAGGATTTCCTTTTTTGCTTTATATTTGTTTAAGCCGGCAACAGTTTCGTCATGCTCCCTTAGTTGTCACTGCCTGCGGTGGCGTTTTGGGTCGGGTCTCCTCCTTCCCTCTAATATGGCGAGGGAGGGGATGGCTGACCCTTGCGTCATACTCGTGAACGGGTGCTGCTTGCGGTGACTGGTCGTTCTGTTGACCTTGGATAAGATCAGTGTCTGAACTTTTATATTATATATATTATACTTTTATATTTCTTAGTACCTCAAACACTTGTTTATCTGGCGCGGTCCCTTAATTATATGCAGTATTATTGTAAAGGCAGCGTGCTACTGGGGAGTTTGTTGCGCCGTTTCTTCTCCTCGGCCGAAGCACTTAGGAAGCGGTGAAGGGTGGGCGATTTAGGGTCGGTTCATCTCTGGCGGGAGGCGCGTCGCGTATTGTCGGTCGCTTGGCGCTGGGGCGGGCGGATGCGTGGTGGGGCGTTCAGCCTTTCACACTCAACTGATGTTGCGTTAGCGCGTCAGGTGTGGGGGTTGGATGTCTCATTGCGTGTTTGTTTGTTCTGGCGTCGCGCGGCTGGTGGTGCGTGGTGCGCTTCCGCCGGATATGAACCGACCCTTAGGGTGCTGTCTATTTTTGTTTGTATTGTTTGACGTTCGATAAGTGCTACTGTGTAGCCTATATTGAATAAAGAATTTTTGAATTTGAATTTGAATTTGAATTTGATTTGAGATTCATTGTAAGAATCGTAATTAGTAATTATACTATTATTACAGTATAAAAAGTTATTCGATAAGTTTGTACTTATTGGACCAGCTTTTAACCAGCCAAATACCGTTTTTCTTAATTTTATATTATTGGGGCCGAGAAAAATTGTTTCATTTCCTATTACGTCCCAGAACAGATCTGATCCTATCAAAATATCAACCATAGCCGGTTCATAAAACCTCGGATCTGCTAACTGTATGTCCTTTGGAATTTGTATGTTACTGATTTCAACAGGATGCTTAGGTAACTGTCCCGTTAAATCATTCATAACTAGTAAACTAAGTTTAACTTTAAATTGGTCGTTTATGGAACTTAACTGAGTTATACAACTTTCTACAACTTTATTTGCAGAATAGTTACCAATTCCAATTACTTGTAATGCTGAAATTGGGTTTGATTTTAGTGATAATTTATTCTTTAATTGTGTAGTTATAAAGCTCGACTGACTACCGCTATCTAACAATGCTCGTACGTTTTCAAACTGCCCAGTCACAGGATTGCATACTTTAATAATAGCCGTTGAAAGAAGAACTTGCGATGAAGATTGCATTGAATTAAAAGTTAATGGCTTAATTTGATTGAGATTACTATTTATTGATGGATTAGTAAATGAATGTAAAAGTCTATTATGCCTTTGTTTACATTCAAGACATGGTCCCAAACGACAATTATCAGTAGGGTGACCTTGCTTCAAGCAGTTAGAGCAAAGTTTGAATTTAACTACATCTGCTAACCTTTCATCTAATGATTTAGCCTTAAAAGTAGGACAACTGTAAATCTTGTGATTCTCATTACAAATTATGCACGTAAATGAATTATTTCCACGATTTGACGAAGCAAATGATTTTACATATTGACCCTTATTATTTTTGTGATTTGAAGATTGTATGTTTGTGCTAGACTATTGTCATGCTTATTCTTAGACAACGCTTCTAAAACGTCTGCGCGATCAACTAAGAATTTCTTGAAAATTTCTAAAGTAGGTACACTTTCATGATTATTACGTAACTCTTCCCATTTAGTTAAAGTTTGACTGTCTAATTTTGCAGACAAGTTATAAATAATAACCATGTCCCAATATTCAGTTGGCTGGCCCAAACTAGCTAATGCCCTTAAATTTTTTGTTATATGATCCACTAAAAATCTCAATGACTTTTCAGAAGCCTTATTGAACGGCTGAACATTAAATAATGAATGCAAATGGTGATTTATTAAAAGCCTTTTATTGTCATAACGCTCGCATAATAACCTCCACGCGACTTTATAATTATCAGATGATACTTTGAGGTTGGAAATTATTCTAGCGGCCTCACCCTCAAGATATGAGATTAAATAATGAAAGTTATGTATCGGCGTTATTTGCTTATTGTTATCAATTAAAGACAAAAATGTGTCTCTGAACTCGAGCCAACGAAAATAAGCTCCGTCAAACTTAGCGATCTGAATACGTGGCAACTTGACACCAGAATCATGAGGTTCTGAACATGTATGTTCAGGCTTCGGTTGATTGTAATGATCCAGTATAGTTTTTGCAGTAGCAATCAACATCACCATATCAGACTCAATTTTGTCTCGTTCCTCAAGTTCCAATGACAAACTGTCAGAATTCAGGACCTCAATTTGACTCTGCAAGTCATCAAATTTTGCTGATAATTGTTCAAATTTACCAAATTTAATCGTAAACTCAGCAAGAGCAATATTTGACATTGTTTCAATACTAGATATTTTATCGAGGTAATTTTTAATCTTGGTAACTTGGCCCTTAACCGAGCTACGTCGTATAGTTAAATCTTTAAGTTTAGTTTCAATAGACATATTTTATGCCTTATATGCTTATAAAGTTATTAGACAATAAACTAAAAACAATAAATGTAACGACGACGCAACTACGATTAGTAATTATCAGTATAAAATAAAATATTATAAACAAAAGAATCTCACGCTCCTCAAATCGAAGTTACACGCTCGGAGAAACCGGTTTCAACACTCTGTACGGTCAGCTGGCGCACGATCGCACCCTGGTTCCTTGGACACCTGCGCAAGCAAATCTGGAATGTTCGGCGAAATGTGTTACGATGTGGTATGAACGGAATTTTCCATTGAACGATAGTAAGAAATAAAAATAAAACTATGAGGGTACTTTGGGTGCACGTAGCACGTAATTTATATACCAGCTAATAGAAGTGTATTTAACAGAAAATACAGCTAGAACTTATAAGGATGAGAAACAATATTAATAATTGTAATTTTATTATGTCAACAGTATATTGGGATATTTAAAATATGGCCCGATCACTCAATTAGTAAAACTTTTGTTTGACGTTAATAAAATGATCGGCTATTAATCTAACTAGTATATATTTTGAGAATAATGAATTGTCGATGCAAAACAATGCACCAAATAATGTAAAAAATGTTTATGAATGGATAAATAATGCACTAAAGAGGCAGTTAGTTTGAACCGGTAAGTATGTAACGTTGGGATTTAGTATATAAGATATTAAAAGCAAATAAAACAAACTTGTTTACAAAAATAATAAATTTAATAAAACTAAACTTAAATTTTAATCACTATTATTGTTTTCTGTCCTTTTACACCATTTAACACAATAAAATAACGAATTTATACGATACGTAAGTGGTGCGCCCGTCCGCGGAGCTGTCTCGAGCAAAAGTTGACATTTAACGATATTGTTCGATACGTCAGTTGATTTTGACAGTTGCAGCTACTTCACTCGGATGATATTTCCTTACACGGCCTCTCCTGACATCCTGGCGTCCTCGGCAGGCGTAGATGGTCCAGCTTCCTCATCATCGTCTATGGCAGGAGTGGTTGGTACCTCAGATGTAATTTCACCATCTACTAAAGTCATGGTCTCGTCTGATTGGTCTGCACCTGTAATGTTTATCCAATCATTAACACATCGAAGACTAATAACAGTTGAAGCAAGTGTTAGGAAAGGAAAGATGTCAAGGAAAGGTAACCCCCAGGAAAAGAGTGAAGGTAAAGATAAAGATAAAGATAAAGATAAAAGATAAAAGATATTTATTTGCAAATATGGGTATTACATTAGTGGTGACATAGAAAGTAACATTCGTTCAGCCATATTTTGCCGGTAGGCATGCAAATGTATATAATTAAAATATTCTAAACATTAATACCACACATCTTATTACAAATTAACAGTATAAATAAATATTTTAAACATAAAGATAATCAACAAATTATTCATGGCTTATGTAACTGCATCTTACCTAATTAACAGAAATATGCTTTTCCAGTAAATAATCAGAGACACTGTAAAAAGCTTTATCTACTAAAAAGTTTCGCAATTTCTTTTTAAAGAGAGCTAAATTCAAATCCTTTAAAGTCTTTGGTAATTTATTATATATTTCCGGTGCCATGCAACAGACACTTTTGCGCATTAGTGTAGTATTGGCACTGCGAAGACATAACCTACTATTGTCACGTCTATTCCGTGGTACTACGTCATTTATTCGTGTGAACTTTTGAGGGTTTGATTTGACAAATACTGCTATTTCTAAGATATATATACAAGGTAATGTTAAGATTTTATGTTTTCTGAAATAAGGTTGACAGCTGTCAGTAGTTTTTAAATTAAACATAGACCGAAGACATCTTTTCTGGGCCTTAAATGCTGTCTCCTTTTCGGTCGAGTTACCCCAAAATATAACGCCGTATCGTAGGTGGGATTCAACTATGCCATAATAGGCTGTAAGAAGTGCTTCAGTGGCAACTACTGGTGCAAGTGTGTGTAAGGCATATGCGGATTTGCTTAACTTTTTACATAACATTTCAATGTCGGATTTCCAATTTAATCTTTTGTTTATTTCCAGCCCTAAAAATTTTGTGCTATCGACTTCGTTAATAATGTTTTTATCGTAATGGATGTTTAGGTTACTATCACCAAGTTTGCGTTGACTGAAATGTATTATTTTTGTTTTGCTGAGGTTTATTTTTAAGTTATTATGATCTAGCCATGTTATCATTGAATTTAGAGAAGTATTTATATCATTTTCGTATGTATCTTTATTTTTACAAGGGACTGATATGGTGCTATCATCGGCAAACAATGTTAAGGGTTGGTCTATGAATTTCGGCAGGTCATTAATATAAAGGATAAATAGTAAAGGTCCCAGTACGCTACCCTGTGGTACCCCAAATTTAACCTCACGTACCGATGATTGATAAATCTCTTCGTGTTTATTGACTTCATTGAGTCTATTAATTACAGTTATCTGTTTTCTGTTGCATAGATAAGATTCAATTAGTTTTTGGATATTGCCTCGGATACCGTATGCATCAAGTTTATTTAATAGAGATTTATAGTGTACATAATCGAAGGCCTGCGTCATATCGCAGAATATGGCGCAGACGGGTGTGCGTTTATCGACTTTTTCTATGACATTATTTAAAAAGTCATATATTGCCATATTAATTGTTCTACACTGTCTAAAGCCCTTCTGTTCCTCACACAATATATTATTTTTTTTCTAAGTATTTATATATTTCTGTATACATGTATTTTTCAAATATTTTAGAGATGATTGGTATAAGAGCTATCGGTCTATAAAAATCCATGATCTCCCTGTTCTCTTTTTTAAATAATGGTTTTATTATTGATGTTTTTAACGCATCTGGATAGATGCCAGCACTTATGCAAAGGTTTAAAATGTAACTAAGATGTAAGCATATATCATTTGCAACTGACTTAAGAACCTTTGTAGAAATACCATCGTAACCTACGCTATTAGTGTTTTTAAGGGAAATTATTATTTTAAATATATTATACGGTACGCTAGGTGCTAAAAATATTGAATTTGGTTGTGTGCTTATTCTATGGGGTTTAGGATTGCTTCCGACGTCGATTTTAGGTTGTATTTTGTCAACAAAGTGATTGTTAAAAGCATTAGATATATCTAATGGATCTGAAATATTAAGGCTCCCCACGTTAATGTTATTGATCGGGTTTTTAGGAATGTTTAATTTTGTTTGATTAATTATTTGCCATGTTGTTTTAGACTTATTTTTAGATTGTTTAATGTTATAATTGTTTTGTGACTTTTGAGTTAGTTTTATGATTTTTTTGTATAATTTGGAGTAATTACTAAAGTTTACTTTGTTGACTTGGTTAGGATTTAATCTTAGTTGCCATAGAAGTAACCTTTTCTTTTTACTACATAATTTTACTCCTCTGGACAGCCATTTAGGTTTTTTGATAATATTTATTTTAATAGTGTAAAAAGAAAAATATAAATCATAAAACATCTTAAAAGTATCGATAAATTTGTTATAAGCTATATTTGGATCATGGGTTTCATAAATCTCCGAAAAAGTTAAACTATTCATACAATCCTTGAACTTAATTATGTTTTCATTGGCATAGTCTCTTCTGGTCGAGTACCAGAACTTATTAGTAAATAATTTAGGCACTGGACATTGAAGCAGCTGTGCGGTGTGGTCTGACATCGCAAAATCTAGTACGCTGGCCCTACATGCTTTCTTATAATTATGCGCAAAATTGTCGATGCATGTCAGGCTAGACAAACGAGTCGGTTGTTTTAATGCTAGTTTTAAATTAAAACTTAGTAGCAGGCACTCAAATGATATAGATTGTCTAGTTGATTTAAGCATATCAATATTAAAATCTCCTGCAATTACAATTTTCTTTTGACGTGCATTGGATACATCTTTTAGACATTGAATAAAACTACTTTTTACGGATTTTTTCGCGGTTTTAATTTTAGATTTAGGTCCCGACGTTTCGACACCTTTGCAGGTATCATGGTCACGGGCAGACTGAGATGGCGTTCGTCTTGACAGAAGATGTTGCTCGTTCTACCTTCATATTTTAATTTATTGTTGAGTTCCGACCTACGCAATATGAGCTCACTATGTCTTGATGTCTTGCAGCGCTGCTCTTGGGTTTGGCCTTGAGTTTGTGTATTATTGGGTCCCAAGTAGGTGATATCTTCCAGCCATCTTCTCTATTGAAATTAGGGTGTTTTTTAATCTCAATAGCCTCGCGGAACATCCTAGGTAGGAATCTGGATTCTTTAGCGAGGATCTGTGGTTGATCAAATCTAATATAATGGCTGGAGCCTTCAGCATGTTCGGCGACTGCAGACTTCGTTGAGCGGCGGTGTTTAACGTCAGCGATGTGTTCTTTAACGCGGGTCCCTATGCTTCGTTTTGTTTGACCGATATAAGAGAGGCCGCAGTCACAATCTAGTTTATAAACTCCTGCATCTTGTAGAGGTATGTGACACTTGACGGATGGTAATGACTGACTAATCTTCTTGGGCGGCTTGAAGTATGTTTTGATTGAAGCTCGTTTTAGGATATAGCCAATCTTGTCTGTGACACCTCTGACGTATGGTAGTACAGCAGGTAAACGATCAACTGTGGCTGGCTTCACTCGTTCTCTGTGACGGGGCCGTGGAATTTGGAGCTTGTTGTCTCGCAGTACTTGCTTGACGTGTTGAAGCTCAGCGGCAAGGTGTCTGTCATCACAGAGTCCGCGTGCTCTCTGAAACAAGGATTTTCCCACGGTAGCTAACTGTTTAGGGTGGTGGTGAGATTCACCGTTTAAGTACCTATCTGTATGGGTCTTTTTGCGATACACTGTGTGACTTATTGTCTGATCAGGATTTCGTTTGACTAATATGTCTAAGAAGGCAAGAGATTTATTATCCTCCAACTCCATAGTGAATTGAATTTTGTTATTAATGGAGTTGAGATGTTTTAAGAATGCATTTACTTGATTAGATGGTAAAATTGTGAAAGTGTCATCTACGTACCGTTTATAAAATCTGGGAGTGAAAGGAGCTGTTTTTAAGGCTGTCTCCTCGAAGTCTTCCATGAATATATCGGCAACGACAGGGGATACAGGCGAGCCCATTGCTACACCATCTACTTGTACATAGAAATGATTGTTCCACAGCAGGTAGCCAGATGTGAGGCAGTGTTCTAGGAGTTCTGCATATTCTAAAGGCAAGTTATTCTCTGCTAGCTTCTTGGAAACAATTTCAGTACAATCCTTAACTGGTAGGCATGTAAACAAGGATTGTACATCGAAACTAACCATGACTTCATTGTCATGAAGACGTAGATGTTTAATCTCATTGACAAAATGGTACGAATCCTTCACAAACGCTGTCGTGTTGCCTCTGAGTGGTGAGAGTGTTTTCGCAACGTGTTGAGCCAATCTGTAGGTTGGTGTGTCGATTTGGCTTACAATAGGACGTAGCGGGGCGTTTGGTTTGTGTATCTTCGGTAACCCATACAGTTTTGGTGGTTTCGCGCATGTAGGTATTAAGTACGTGACATCTAGACTTAATGCTTCGGAGTATTTCTTAACCAAGGTGGTGGTGGTTGTTAACACCTTTTTGGTAGGATCAGTTTTCACTGGTTTATATGTACTTGCGTCCGACAATAGATCTTGTATTTTAGCATTGTAGTCCGATGTATCCATGATAACCGTAGCGTTTCCTTTATCTGCACGGAGTATAGTTACATCTTGTCTGTTCTTGGGGTTCTTTAAAGCGAGATATTCGGCTTTAGGGAGGTTTGGTTTGGGCACTACACTTCGACGTAAGACAGATGATATATCTTGGCGTATCGCCTCCAAATCTTCCTTCCTCACGTTGTTATTGAACAGGCAAGTCTCAACATTGCAAATAATATCTTCGTACGGTATCCTACGCGGTGTTATAGCGAAATTTAAACCTTTTTGTAGAACTTGCACGGTCGGTGGATCTAATGTTTGTTTTGACAGATTTATAACTGCGCGTGATTGGTTGACGTTTGACGGGCGCGTTCCGTTTTCGTTAGTTGTGTTGTTCGACGCGTTTGATTTTAATTTTAACTTTTCGTATTTATTTATTAGTTTTTGTTTGTTCTCGAGGTATTCGGTGTTTTCGCGCTTATTTAGTTTTTCGAAGCAAGTATTAAAATCAAAAGTTGATAAAACTGTTTTCAAATCATTAGTCACGATCTCAACGTTTTTATTTAAATTTTGCAAGTCGGAACGAGTTTCGTGAATTTTTAGGACGAGTAACTTTTTGCTTGCCTGGTTGAGGATCTTGGCGCTCCCTCGTATGTCCTTCTTAGGTGATATCTTGAGACATGTTGGGATGAGATTGTGGTCACGGCATCTCTTCAAGAATGTTAAAGATGTTGTATATCTTGCGCGCTTAGTCTTGAGATCTTCCAACCGGCGTATTTTATTTGCTATGTCCAGTCCGTACTGGGTTACATATTGGTTTCTTAGGTTTACGCGAATGTTAGACATTGAATAAAACTACTTTTTACGGATTTTTTCGCGGTTTTAATTTTTACTAATTTTTTACTAATTAATTTTTATTTTTAATACTTGCTTCGAAAAACTAAATAAGCGCGAAAACACCGAATACCTCGAGAACAAACAAAAACTAATAAATAAATACGAAAAGTTAAAATTAAAATCAAACGCGTCGAACAACACAACTAACGAAAACGGAACGCGCCCGTCAAACGTCAACCAATCACGCGCAGTTATAAATCTGTCAAAACAAACATTAGATCCACCGACCGTGCAAGTTCTACAAAAAGGTTTAAATTTCGCTATAACACCGCGTAGGATACCGTACGAAGATATTATTTGCAATGTTGAGACTTGCCTGTTCAATAACAACGTGAGGAAGGAAGATTTGGAGGCGATACGCCAAGATATATCATCTGTCTTACGTCGAAGTGTAGTGCCCAAACCAAACCTCCCTAAAGCCGAATATCTCGCTTTAAAGAACCCCAAGAACAGACAAGATGTAACTATACTCCGTGCAGATAAAGGAAACGCTACGGTTATCATGGATACATCGGACTACAATGCTAAAATACAAGATCTATTGTCGGACGCAAGTACATATAAACCAGTGAAAACTGATCCTACCAAAAAGGTGTTAACAACCACCACCACCTTGGTTAAGAAATACTCCGAAGCATTAAGTCTAGATGTCACGTACTTAATACCTACATGCGCGAAACCACCAAAACTGTATGGGTTACCGAAGATACACAAACCAAACGCCCCGCTACGTCCTATTGTAAGCCAAATCGACACACCAACCTACAGATTGGCTCAACACGTTGCGAAAACACTCTCACCACTCAGAGGCAACACGACAGCGTTTGTGAAGGATTCGTACCATTTTGTCAATGAGATTAAACATCTACGTCTTCATGACAATGAAGTCATGGTTAGTTTCGATGTACAATCCTTGTTTACATGCCTACCAGTTAAGGATTGTACTGAAATTGTTTCCAAGAAGCTAGCAGAGAATAACTTGCCTTTAGAATATGCAGAACTCCTAGAACACTGCCTCACATCTGGCTACCTGCTGTGGAACAATCATTTCTATGTACAAGTAGATGGTGTAGCAATGGGCTCGCCTGTATCCCCTGTCGTTGCCGATATATTCATGGAAGACTTCGAGGAGACAGCCTTAAAAACAGCTCCTTTCACTCCCAGATTTTATAAACGGTACGTAGATGACACTTTCACAATTTTACCATCTAATCAAGTAAATGCATTCTTAAAACATCTCAACTCCATTAATAACAAAATTCAATTCACTATGGAGTTGGAGGATAATAAATCTCTTGCCTTCTTAGACATATTAGTCAAACGAAATCCTGATCAGACAATAAGTCACACAGTGTATCGCAAAAAGACCCATACAGATAGGTACTTAAACGGTGAATCTCACCACCACCCTAAACAGTTAGCTACCGTGGGAAAATCCTTGTTTCAGAGAGCACGCGGACTCTGTGATGACAGACACCTTGCCGCTGAGCTTCAACACGTCAAGCAAGTACTGCGAGACAACAAGCTCCAAATTCCACGGCCCCGTCACAGAGAACGAGTGAAGCCAGCCACAGTTGATCGTTTACCTGCTGTACTACCATACGTCAGAGGTGTCACAGACAAGATTGGCTATATCCTAAAACGAGCTTCAATCAAAACATACTTCAAGCCGCCCAAGAAGATTAGTCAGTCATTACCATCCGTCAAGTGTCACATACCTCTACAAGATGCAGGAGTTTATAAACTAGATTGTGACTGCGGCCTCTCTTATATCGGTCAAACAAAACGAAGCATAGGGACCCGCGTTAAAGAACACATCGCTGACGTTAAACACCGCCGCTCAACGAAGTCTGCAGTCGCCGAACATGCTGAAGGCTCCAGCCATTATATTAGATTTGATCAACCACAGATCCTCGCTAAAGAATCCAGATTCCTACCTAGGATGTTCCGCGAGGCTATTGAGATTAAAAAACACCCTAATTTCAATAGAGAAGATGGCTGGAAGATATCACCTACTTGGGACCCAATAATACACAAACTCAAGGCCAAACCCAAGAGCAGCGCTGCAAGACATCAAGACATAGTGAGCTCATATTGCGTAGGTCGGAACTCAACAATAAATTAAAATATGAAGGTAGAACGAGCAACATCTTCTGTCAAGACGAACGCCATCTCAGTCTGCCCGTGACCATGATACCTGCAAAGGTGTCGAAACGTCGGGACCTAAATCTAAAATTAAAACCGCGAAAAAATCCGTAAAAAGTAGTTTTATTCAATGTCTAACATTCGCGTAAACCTAAGAAACCAATATACATCTTTTAGGATAAATTCAAGTTTTGCCAGACAGTCATTTAAATTATTGATATTTGGTACTCTATAGATACATATTACTATAATCTTATAATTAATTAGTTCGATTGCGCAGCATTCAAAAACTCCTGGTGAAGATATATTAGCAATTTTTGGCAATTCCTTAAATCGATGCCCGTTTTTTACAAGGATACAAGCTCCGCCTCTTTTTTTTTTCCTTTCTGCTATAACATGCCGCTAGACAGTAGTTTGGTACATTTAACTCATTTTCGTAGCCTTTCATTACAAAATGTTCGGTTATACATATAATGTCTACATTTATTTGTTTTTCAAAGAGTTCGTCTAAACAAACAGTTAAAACATCTGACTTTTTTAACAATCCTGCAATATTTTGGTGTAATATATTTAAATATTTATTCGAGAAAAAACAAGTCATTCATTTTGTTACAAGAAGTAGAATGAGATACGTTATGTTTTAGATTATTGTTACTAATTTGCATACTGACAATGTTCTTAATGTTTTCAAATATGTTTGTCATACCGTAGTTATTGAGCGACCCATTGCTTCTCCAAAAAAATTCATAATCACATGATAGATTTAAGTTTGAATCAAGTAACATAGCGTAATTATGTGTACAGTTATCTAGATATAACAAATTATTAAAATTTTCTACTCGACAATTGAACATCATTGCATGATCACTTAATTTATAAGTAGGCGCACACAATATAATATTTGTGTGTTTTATTTTTAATAGAGTCTCGCGTATATACATTGTCAACTCCACATAATTATTAGTATTTTGAAAATCCTCTTCTCCGATTAAAACTATGCAGTAATCATTCATAGTGTAAAATTTTGTAAAAGTTTGTTGTCTAAATCACTGATGAGCTTCTTAGTTCCGCAGCGTGGAGTCAAGTAATGACAAATTTGAAAATGAGGGAATGTATTTGAAGCCATTGTTAAAATCTTATTCCTTTTGCTGGAATGTGTTATTTTCCTGTTGAATATTTTGTGTATTTGTTATTGGGTTGTTTTGAGAAGTACCAATATTTTGAGATGTCTCCTGGGTATCTTTTTTCTCTAAAACATGTTTTCGTGTACATCCCTTTTTAGAGGTACACGTTGGTGTTGCCACCTTTGTATTTTTCTTGGGTGTCAACGTTACAGATAATGACTTAGTAGTTCTGGTTTCGCGTTCTGTCGTATCGTTTTTAATAGTGTTTTTGAGTTCTATGTTTTCTTTAGATAGTTTATTAATTTCTTCGCGTGCTGTTGTTAACTGTAGTTATAATTCTTTTATTTGTAGCTTTAAATCACATGTCTCGTCATTTTCATCATCCGATGTATACGGCATACTGCTGGTAGTGTCATCTAGTGTTAAGTTTTTGGAATCATCTTCAGCTGTTGTTGCTACGGTCATTGATTGGGTCTGTGTTCTCCGCACAGTTATATTGTTGATGGTATTCATGTTTTTTTATTATTGTTATAATATTATACCAAACTCAACAATACCTAATAACATACAAAAAGAACTTTAAGCGGTTAGTAGCGAACTCGATACCACCATAGTGAAATCCGATAGACGGTCAATATGGGCTATACGCACTTCTAACTATAATGTTAAAAAACGTAGTTAGTTCGTTCACCAATTGTATTATGGTATAACAATATCTAGTAGCGGGTAACGACGCCGTTTTTGAACTGACTATAACCGACTTTTTATTTTAGTTTGAAGCACTTAGTTTTTATTTATATTTAAAACTTCTGTTTACACTTTCTTGGCACTGTATATGTTTATTTAATCAGTTTATAGTTAAATCACAGTATTCGAGCATTAATAACACTGAAATTAACTCGTTGAAAAAAAAGTTTGTGGTGCAAATGTTAAATATGTTATATCTTTGTTTATTGTTTATAATATGACTGGATAACACTTTCACTGTATTTCGACACACTGTAGTTTACTTTTTTGTAACAATAAGGTAAATATACTGAGTTTTTCTATTTTTAATGAATAAAACTAACGGAGCACAATATTTACGTGGCGGAAGCGCCATCTATCCTATTCCGTTTATTTATAATCTGCTCAAGATTACAAACAATCGGTCACTATTAAGTACACATAAGGATAAACATAACATACAAGGTCTAGTTTCAGACAAGGCTAGACATAACACACAAGTTCTAGTTAGACTAGACATAATACACAAGGTCTAGTTAGACTAGACATAACACACAAGGTCTAGTTAGACTAGACATAATACACAAGGTCTAGCTAGACTAGACATTACACACAAGGTCTAGTTAGACTAGACATAATACACAAGGTCTAGCTAGACTAGACATAACACACAAGCTCTAGTTCAATCAAGACTAGACATAACACACAAGGTCTAGTTTCAAACAAGGCTGAAGGAAAAATTTACTTTCAGACATTCAGCGAGTACTCACAAGCAAAGAAAGCAGCACACTCATCAGGAGTCCATTCACCCTTCCAGGGCACCATGAACTGCGCCGCAGCATAAGTCACCTTTCCGTAGGCTCCAGCAATGAGCTTCAACTCGTATCGGCCATTCTCCAATACTCTTGTCACCTTGTAAGGACCACGCATTCCAGAATCTAATTTCCCTTTAGACTGCGCATACTTAATTACAAAAGCAAGGTCACCCCTTTGGAACACATGAGGCGGTTGACGGGTTTTGTTAACGTACGTATCTTGGTGACGCTGGTTATCCTTAGGCGTTCAGCTGCCCTCTGCCGGTCAAGTTCTCGCAAGGATCGACGATCACTATTCGAATTGTCTATAGCGACATCACGGATCAAAGTTTGTATTGCAGGAGTCGTACCTTCTATACCCACTAACAAATTTATCGGAGATGCTTGAGTGGTCTTTTGTTTAGTTATGTTCAGCACAAGCTGTAACCGCCATAACTCTTCAGACCACTTACTCTTCTTACTATTGGTCTCGACACGTAACATATTAAGAAGGGTACGCACATATCTCTCCACTTGGCCGTTCGCATGATGCATCTCAGGCGTTATGTAATGTATGGTGCATCCTAACTCGTTAATCCATTTAACGAAATTTGTGGACTCAAACATACGACCGCGATCAGTAATAATAAGGTGTGGCGTACCAAATAAAGAAACAGCGTTTTTAAACACTTTCTTAAGCTCATCATGATCTTGCCTATACATCGCATAAATTAGACAGTATTTAGAGAAAGCATCGACCAGAACTAAAATATGCTTGTAGCCATTAGATTCTGGCAAAGGACCCAGGACATCGGCATGAACAGTGTGAAAAGCAACATCTGGTTTTTGCCATGACGTTATGGGTTGTAATGGCGCTCGAGGAATCCGCTTGTTAGCTATACAAGTTAAACAGTGTCCTACGTACTTCTTTACAAAAGCATGAAGACCGGGAAACCAAAAATGATTTAAGATCAATCCTATAGTCTTATCTATACCTATGTGACAATGTTCGTCGTGGAAAATTCTAAGTAAACTTAACCTGTGACCCTTTGGTATATAACAAAGTAACCGTGGTTGCTCTCCTACTGGTGAATATCGGTAGTAAAGAATCTCATTGTTTTTAACGTATCGACTAGCATCTAACTGCCCTTCATCTAGCTGCGTTATTAATCTTTGCGTTTCCTCATCGCCCGATTGTGCTACTTGAGCCCAATTTCGCGGCCTATCTATATGATTTACGATGCGGATGGGGTTGCGACTAAGATAGTCCGCATGAGGTAGTAATACGCCTTTCCTATAAATAATTTTAAAGGTAAAATCTTGTAAATACACCCACCACCTTGCTACACGTGGTAATAAGTCTTTTTTATTTTGCGTAGCTTTTAGTGCGTTGCAATCTGTGATCACCCTGAATTCTATTCCTATGAGGTAATGCCGGAAGTGACGTAAAGCTTTAACTACCGCCAACGTCTCTAGCTCATAAGAATGGTATCGCACCTCAGCCCCATGAGTGACCTGGCTATAATAAGCGACCACTGATTTACGACCATCCCTACTTATCTGGAGCAATATCGCACCATATCCTCGACTGCTAGCATCCGTATGGACCTCTGTATCTAACTCGGGATCGAAGATACATAGAACTGGCTCACTGGTTAAACTCTTAATAATCTCATTACGAGCTAGTTCCTGTTCTTCGCCCCATTTAAAATCTGCATCTTTCTTAGTTAAACGCGCGATGCACGAAGTTTTAAGAGCATAATTCTCTATTTACTTCCGAAAGTACCCTGATAATCCTAAGAACTGTCTGACTTGACGGGCATTTTCAGGCACAGGAGAATTAATCAATGCAGTTATTTTTGATCTAGAAGGACGTACTTTCCCATCACTAATTATTCGCCCTAAGTATTCTATTTCCGTACCCATAAATGAACACTTCTTCATGTTTAACGAAAACCCAGCGGCTGACAACGTACGCAAAACTTCACGCAAAATCTTTAGTCCTTCATCAACGCTGCTACTAACCAACAAAACGTCATCTATATACACCATCACTGTGCCATTATTTTTGAAAGATCGTAACGTATTGCTAATAATACGCTGAAAAACAACAGGTGCATTCGCAAGACCAAAGGGCATTTTCATATATTCATAATGCCCTTCAGGCGTAACAAAACCTGTCAAAGGAATCGAGGCTTCATCAAGTCGAATCTGATAAAACCCTGATGCCATATCAAGGGTCGTAAAGTATTTACTCTTGCCTAAGCGGTCTATATGATCGTCGATTAATGGTAAGGGGTATCTGTCTTTAACGGTGATTTTGTTAAGAGCGCGGAAATCAACGCACATGCGATCTGTGCCGTCCTTCTTTTTAATTAAAAGTATTGGGCTCGCGTACGCAGATTCAGACTCACGGATTATTCCCTTAGCTAGAAGGTCTTTAATTATTTCGCGCACCCGCAACTTCTCATTAAAAGACAACTTATACGGTCTATAATATACGGGCGCATCACTGTTTAAGCGAATATGCATGCTGCCCGTAGTCACAGTTGATGTAGCAGTACCAGTAATCATAAATTTAGAAAATTCGTTTAATAGTTCGAAAAGTTTATCCTTATCGCTGTTAATTAGTGACGTCTGGATAGGATGCTCATTCGATTGGATAGCCGAGACTTTTGCAGGGACAGCACTAAAAGTTAAGCGTTGGTAATCTTTCGTACGCACGTATACTACTCCGTCGCGATTAAGAACGTCAGTACCTATTATCACTGGTGCATTCATACTATCACTGGGCACAATCAACAAGTCGACTTCAAGCGTAATCTCTTTAAACTCGATAGTAACAGTCACATACGAGAACACCCGGGTGATAGTACTACCCACACCTTTCAACTCTCTATATGTGGATTTTATAGCGCACGACAAATGTTTTACCACAGAAGATGCTATAAGAGAAACATCCAAAGCACCGCTATCGATCAGGATGTCAATAGGTATCCCCTGGATTACTCCAACCATGACATCCTTGTTATCATTTATGTCGGGTAGAAAACAAAAATTAACGTTACTCTTTCTGTTATCGGAACGTTGTTTGGCAAAACAATCGTTTATATAGTGTCCACTTTTTTTACAATACGCGCAAACAATTTTAGTAACCGATCGGACGTCACTGCTACTTGTAGTAGTGCGTGGCACATCACTATTTGTCGTTGACTTTTGTTTCACCCGACAATTAATTTGTTTATGTCCCGTTTGTCCACATGAAAAGCATTTAAGCGGAGTCCTGTGGACAGGATGTTTAGAAAAATGTGGTTTGACTGTTTCCTTACATTCTCATTAGGCTTTAGATTCTCATTCGTGGCTGCCGCTTTTATATTGGGTTCAGTGATACCGCGTATAACAATAGCGCTAATAAGTTCATCACTTAGACCTCTAACAATTTGTAACCGCAATAAAGACCGACGTACGTACTCTGCATACGTATCAAAACTATCGGAGTTAGTACTCATGACTTGATACAGAATGTTTGCTACGTCAACCTTTTTCACGCACAATGATTTAAAATCTTTTTTAAAATTACTCCAGGACCGGTCTGTCGTAACCCAGTCATCCAACCAAGACTTTGCATCGCCCTTAAGACAATGACCGATACGTGACAAACATTCAGCATCATTCCACTTATTAAGAACTTGTGCTCGGTCTACTTCGTCAAACCAAACATCAACATCGTGTAGGTTCGGGTCAAAATTTGACACATAAAAATCGCGTGTTCCATATTTTAAAGAATGGATAGCCGTAACAATTTTTTCCGTTGTGTCATTGTTTATTGACGGTACTTCGACATTAGATGACATAGCAACCGACGACCTATCTTCTAGCGCATTTAACCGGGTCATGATCGTTTGTAAGCATTCGTGTAGTCCTGAATTACTCCTAGATCGCGGGCTACACGAGGAACGGTTTCGATGACGACGTTTTGGAACCTTACGGCTCTTAGAACGTGACCGACTATACGAACCACTACGCGAACGATTACGTTTGCCCATTATCACACACACCACACAGTAATCCGCAATTAACAAAATAAAGTGACAGAAATCAACAATGTGCTAAATAATCTGTAAGAATGTGGGTAACTGATCCCACTTCTGATAAAAGCAAATAAAACAAACTTGTTTACAAAAATAATAAATTTAATAAAACTAAACTTAAATTTTAATCACTATTATTGTTTTCTGTCCTTTTACACCATTTAACACAATAAAATAACGAATTTATACGATACGTAAGTGGTGCGCCCGTCCGCGGAGCTGTCTCGAGCAAAAGTTGACATTTAACGATATTGTTCGATACGTCAGTTGATTTTGACAGTTGCAGCTACTTCACTCGGATGATATTTCCTTACAATATTATTTAGAAATTAGGATAGGTTATTGATGTGGATATTAGGTAAGTAAGTATTTAGATAAAATAGGAGTATTTGAGAGGATGGGCACTTAACTCGGAAGTTTCAGTTCCCTCGCTGTTGCCGTATTGGATCTGGTTTCTTCAGAACTGGGTCGACACTTAAGCTGCATCAAGTCCCAAGTCCAGGAAAACTGGCTCCAACCTCTTTTTAATGCAATTTCTTCCGAATTTTGAGCTTTCGTGGCGTCGATGAATCCGGTGAAATCAGCTGCAATTTCTTCTCAATCGGTCCTGTCACGGTCGCCAAAATGTTTGTGCAACTTGTCGGCACGCATGGTAATGTATTTATAGCGAATTAAGTAAAAAATACTGCCTTAACATCGGTATAAAACTTTAATAAAAATAGTTAAGTACAATAGAGTGAACGGTATGGCGGTCCAAATTGGAATGAAATTAGTAACACCTTTTACGTCTACTACGAATTTAAACGCCTGCCAGAAAACGTATTTTATTTTACACAATAATATGGCAAGATTCAAAGTTTCATCAGGCGCTCCGACAATGTGTCGGTCAACGACTGGCTCCATGAACTTCAGCTTGTTTTATACAAGTAAGGAATTAAAAAAAAAATAACAAATTAAATACTTCAGAATATATTTTTATTTATTAGATTATTAAAAATATAAACATAATGAGAGCTACCGTTATTACGCTCACTTGTTGATGCCTCTAGCATAGTTCAGAAAATGACAAAAATAACTTGATAATTAAAGATTCACCGCGCTCGTCGCGTTGTGTTGTTTAATACTCGGTTCTGAGCTTTGAAGTTCCCGTACTAGACAAATAACTTGGTTTGACTGATAAGTTGTATTTACTATGATGGTATGTCAGTTAGATGTAGGATATATTGTGGAAATAATATTTAAAGAAATAATTTAATATTTAGTAATTGTTAAAGTTTACGAAAAATGAATAACGAATATAATCTACATTTAACTTGTTTTTTTTTTATAGATTCAAATAAAATCATTTTTTTATGTACTTAGTGCGCCTATAAAGAACAGTGTCATTTGGTAGATTACTCGTTTTGATTAAAGTAAAACTGAATAATAACCGGTATTTAGTTAATTGGTAAATCCCGATCTTTCATCTTTCATAAAAAAACCTTGAATGAGTAGTTCTAACAATATAATTAATTAGGAATTGATTCACTCTTGTTACTATTTGTTTTCAAAATTATGACCCAAATCGATCGATCTTGGCGGTGCAATTAGCAACCACTTAGCATCTAACAAAGCTTACAGTCAATTACAAGTAGGGATATTATGTCTATCTTATTAAATTTAAGTTTATACGAATAATAAAAAACTTGAGAGCTGTTAAGGGACACCCGGATGCAACGAAGTTCCTTTCGATTAATTAGTGAAGTAACTGTATTTTTTTTTATTTATAATAAAAAAAATATTATTAACAAATATAATGTAATATACTTAAACTTAATCAGTAGGCTCAATTTTAGTAATGGTAATTGGTAACTGAAGTAGGAAACATAATGTTTGGGAATCTATTTTATTTAAATGTCTTGAATAATCTGCATCAATGGTAGTATTATATTTTGTTGTTGATTCTGCTGGATTTAATAAATAATGAATTTAATTTTATAAATTAAATTAGTGTATTTTTTTTTATTTAATTTAATTAGGGTGCATTGGGGCAATTCCGATAGAAATTTCTGCGAGATGACTAGAGGTGAACATTTCATTTGATTATTTAGGAATGCTCTATTTTACGAGTCTTACTGTTTTAGATCTGCATAGATATTGAAAAGCCTTTAAAAAGCATAAATTATATTTTTAAATATATCTTTGGATGTGCTAAAGAAAGTGTTTTAAATAAAGAACCATATTTTTGGGTCATAATGGATAATTGCGAACTATCGCGGGGTAATTCCGGAAGAACTCAAAAGTCGCCTTTATTGCATTTCAGCCAGAGTTTACTTTTCATTTTCCATCGTAATTGCCCCATAGATTTTGATATTGTAAGTTTTTTAAATAATAACCGTTAATTTGAATTCCTATAACTTTGTATTACGGAATTACCCCAGAAAAACCTTGATGTTCAGACATACGTGACAGTGGTTCTCAACATATCATTTGAGATTTTAGGAAATTTAAAACTGCACGATGAATAAACAAAGTTACTTTTAAGTACTTACTTATTTTCTTAATGTCTTTTAAAGAATGTCAATAATAAAATAAAACAAAAATTCAGTGCGATCAACTTTTCTTTTAATAACGTAAAAAATTATGTAGATATTCTTCACATTGAGTAAAGTGGGTAACAATTAGAATCCTTTAAGAATCAACAAATTATATTATACTATCATATATAAAAATTAAATTAAATTATTAAAATGACTAAATTTATAAAAAAAAAATACTTATATAAAATATATTATTATCTTTAAATTATATTAACAATCCTTAAACATAATTATTAAATCATATCAGAATCACAGACTTTTATATAATTTTTGGCTACTCTTCAGAATCTTGTGGAACTAAAATAAAAACTTAATTCGTACTAAAATAAAAAACATAAATGTTTTTGGAAGCTAACTACAGTTAGACATCACAACAAAATGCACATAACATTTTCCTTGGTTAGATACTTTTTGAGATAGATCGCGAAGCGCGCGCGCGTGCAAGATGGTGAGAAAACGAATATTGTTAGGGGGACGGCCGTTCGTCCGTTAGCGGTTGTGACGTCATGACAGTTGCAGCAGTAGCACCAATCGGGTAACGAGTACGGCACGTATGACAACCGTCAAAACAGTTGTGATTGCCACTGCTGAAAATCGATAAGAACATCGTGTGTGTCCGTGGTAAATTCTAAACGATCTGTTTTAAGGAATCTGTATGATGACGAAACATATATAATGTGTTTGTTTCTTTTTATAAAATCAGTCGAAATAAATAGTGTCGTCATCATGGGTCCAGTAATATTCTTTGTCTTGATCTCTTTTCTTTTGTAATTCTATTTTCTTTACTACGACTCAGGAATTTTGTCAGTATCTTTTTTTTTAGTTTCAATAAAAGTAAGATGCTGCTGTCGTCTCGTGGTTTTCAAAAGTTAATAAGGTAGTGAAAATGTTCTTCATGTTTGGTTATTTTTCCTATGAACCCGACATAATATTTCCATTTGTTTCTTATGAAATACCTGACAAGCACCGTATCATTTAAATCATAACATTCCTTTACAACGGGACACTTTTCTGGAATTCCACATGCTAATTCGTTATTCTCAATTCCTGGTAGCTGTAATTTATAGTTTGGTTTTTCATTAGAATATTCTGCAATCTCATCTATGTCTTCCTCACCTGTTGCAAAATAACTCAACACTTCATTTTCGTTTTTCTTGTCTACTATATTTTCTTTACCTTTGCTTTTTTTGCCAATACCTTTGCCTTTCTTAGAACATACATAATTTGTAGTTTTGTCAGCGAGTACCTTTTCATTGGTTATATTTTTAGCAATCAGAAGTATTAAATATTAAAAAAAAAGACAGATCACGACGAACTTAACTAGTTTTTATTACAAATTAACTTAATTTGACAATAATCCACTATAACCTAAAGTAATTTTAAAATCTAAACCACATAAAACCAACCGTTAATTCTCAAACACAAAATCAACACAATAAATTGGAAAAATAACAATAAACAAAAGGAACAGTCTTACAGTATCGACGCCAACCACCTTTCAACTCGACGACCGAACAGCAAGTGAAACCGTACGCAACTGAGCGCTCGTTTTTATAGGAGGTGGTGGGGATCGAAACTGTCTCACAAATTTTGGCTTATACGGCCTCTCCTGACCGTGCACCGTCCTCGGCTGCACCGGACACGTCTTCTGGAGGACTGGACAATCCTCGTTCCCCGTCTTCGCCCGTAGGATTTACGGAAGCGTTAGCAGGACCCGCAAAACCTGTACCTGAGGGTCCACTGGCATTGGGAAAGTCGTCCTCATCGCAATCTGTGTAAGAAACCCGATATTAGTAAATGTTAACAACATAAAGCGTTGCCTGATCTGCCATACCTCACGCAAACAAGGCCCTCACACAGAAAGTAAGCGTTCACACCGGAGATAAAATCACTTCTCAATCATAAATAGACATACATCATCTTACAAAAGTCCCTCTCAGACTCATACTTTGAACTTGCAAGTTCCCACGTTAAAAACGTGAACCAGGACTACGCCTGCCAGGACAGCGCCTGAACCGGGACAATGCCCGAACCACGGTAATACGTGAACCAGGACTACGCCTGCCAGGGCAGTGCCTGTATTGCGGTAGCGCCCATGCCGCCACGATGGAACGCCCCTGCTGCCACCGTACTCCTGAGCTTGCCGACACTTAGGCAGCGTTTCCTCAACTGGCAAGGAACAACGCTCTATCGAGCACACACTTCAGTCATGCCAGAACTGTAATTCAGAAACACTGTTAGAAAAATCTTATTAAAATTTACTTTCAAAGAAAGCAGCACAGCTCTCAGGACACCACTCGCCTTTCCAGGGTACCATATATTGAGCAGCGGCTTGGGTCGTTTTGCCCCTGGCTCCACTAAGTAATTTCAACTCGTAACGGTCACTTGGAAGAACCTTTATGACCCTATACGGGCCCCTCATGCCGGGATCAAGTTTTCCCACAGATTGGAACTTACGTGGCGGGTGTCTTTCACGATTTACCCGTGCATCTTGGTTGTTGCGATTCTTATCGAGCGACGCCTTGGCCTGGCTCCTGTTGAGTTCTCGCAACGCTTCTAAATTGGGGCTCGGGTCTTCGACAGCAACATCACGGATCAGTGCACGGATAACAGGAGTGGTCGCATTGGTACCAATTAATCAAATATAAAGCCGAGTATTGTGTGGATTTTTGCTTAGTTATATTTAAGACTAATTGTATTTTACATAAAGCGTCGGACCAAGAAGATTTTTTATTGTTACTCTCTACGCGAAGTAAATTCAAAACGGTCCTTACATAACGCTCGGCTTGCCCATTAGAATGGTGCATTTCGGGCGTTATGTAATGAATAGCAGTACCCATCTCAGATACCCAACTAGTAAAAGCTGACGCTTCAAACATTCGACCACGGTCGCAAACTATGAGCTTAGGGGTTCCGAATAAAGATATTGCGTTGTAGAAAACACGTTTTAATTCATTCGTATCCTGCCTATACATTGGGTAGAGCAAGCAATATTTAGTGAAGGAATCTACTAAAATGAGAACAAACTTATATCCGTTGGACTCTGGTAAAGGACCTAATACGTCAACATGAATCGTGTTAAATGGGATACTGGACTTCTCCCACGATGTAATGGGCTGATGAGGGGCTCTCGGAACACGTTTCTTAGAAATGCAGATTAAGCAGTGGGACGTATACTTTTTGACAAATTGTTTTAGGCCGGGAAACCAAAAATACTTAAGAATAAGGTCATAGGTCTTATCAGCACCAAAATGCTCGTGCTCATCGTGGAAGACACGTAATAAGCTTAACCTGTGGCCCTTAGGGATGTAGCACAACAAGCGTGACTCTTCTCCCACTGGTGAATATCGATAATAAAGAACATCATTTTGGCATACGTAACGTCGCGAGTCTAAACGTCCCTCCCTAAGTTTCTGGATGAGGTCCAATGTCTCAGAATCAGCAGACTGAGCCATCTGTGCCCAGTTAAGCGGTCTTTCTATATTATTGACACGTGACGTTGGTGGAGTTCTACTTAGGTAGTCTGCGTGACCCATCATGACGCCTTTACGGTATTCGATCTCAAAATTAAAATCTTGCAGGTAAACCCACCAGCGTGCAACCCGTGGAAGCAGGTCCTTTTTGCGCTCGGTCGCCTTCAAGGCGTTGCAATCGGTAATGATCTTAAAATTTACACCGATTAAATAGTGACGAAAATTTTGCAGCGCCTTGACGACCGCCAGCGTTTCTAACTCGTACGAATGGTACCTTGCTTCTGCGCCCTGCGTTACTCGGCTAAAATATGACACTACCCGTTTACTGCCGTCAGCGTGAACCTGCATTAGTACAGCACCGTACCCTGCACTGCTGGCGTCGGTGTGCAGTTCGGTAGGAAGGCTCGGGTCGAAGATCGCAAGTATAGGCTCGCTAGTAAGGCACTCAATAATATCTTTGCGGACCTGGTCTTGATCAAGTCCCCACTCAAATTTTACGTCCTTCTTTGTGAGACGCGAAATACATGCGGTCTTAGTTGCGTAGCCTTTGATATAGCGTCGAAAATATCCGGCGAGGCCTAAAAACTGGCGTACCTGCTTCACATTAGAGGGAATAGGTGCATTGAGTAACGCTTCAACTTTATGGGGGCTCGGCCTAACCTGACCATGACTGATAACGCGGCCTAGGTACTCCATTTTAGTGGTCAAAAACGAACACTTCCGCAAATTAATAGAGAAACCAGCCTGAGTCAAAGTTTTTAAAACATCGCGTAATAAAGAAACACCTTCATCGATCGACATGCTTATAATTAACACATCATCAATATAAACAAGTACGTTATCGGATTCTATGAATTTGCGTAAAGTGTTATTGATGATCCGCTGATAAACAGTTGGAGAGTTACACAAACCATACGGCATTTTTAAATACTCGTAATGAGCTTCAGGAGTTACAAAACCCGTTTTATGAATGGAGCTTTCGTCGATGGGTATTTGGTGGAACCCCGAGGCCATTTCAAGGGATGTGAACAGTTTTGAAACCCCAAGGCGATCAATCTGGTCGTCAATCAAAGGTAGGGGATACCTATCTTTGACCGTGATACGGTTTAGCGCACGGAAATCTACGCACATTCTGTCCGAACTGTCCTTCTTCTTGACCAAAATGATCGGGCTTGCGTACTCGGAATTTGATTCCCTAATGATCCCTTTGTCTAATAGATCCTGACAAATCTCCCGGACTTTAAGTTTTTCCTGATAAGATAAACGATACGGGTGATATGCCACGGGTACTTCACTTGTCAAGCTGATGTGCATTTTACCAGTATTTACGGTGGTGGTAGCTGTTCCGGATATTAGAAATGATGAGAACTGTCTGAGAACTGCCATCAGCTTTGCAAGCTCTGCACCTTTCAGAGGCGTATTTACTTCGCCAACTTCGCACTTCGTCACCGCATTAACTTTTAAAACGTTGTCACGTGTATGGGTCAAGTGCTGTCCATGTTTAGTACGAATGAACGTAACGCCATCACGATTAAGCACATCAGTCCCAACTATGATAGGGGTATTCATGTACAAGGCGGGTACAATAACAAAGTCGACCTCAAGCGCAATCTCACTAAATTCGACCGTAAGAGTAATGTACTCGCGCGCTACAAACGCCCTATCTCCTATTCCTTTGAGAGAGCAGTTAATTGGTTTTCGAGGACCAGAGAAGTAATTCACCACTGCGGATGACATCAACGACACATTGAGCGCACCACTATCTATGAGAACATCAACTGGTATACCTTGGATCACAGCTGTACATATGTCATTGCTGTCACTCGCCTTGGAAAGCTCACTACACAGGTTAACCTTACGCTGATTGTTATTGTTACTGCTATTTTGAGCTTCGGACCGCGCTTTAGTAAAGCAATCGCTTTCCTTATGTCCCAACTTCTTGCAGAAAGAACAAACGGGTCTGGAGCTGTTATCCTGCTTGTCACGCCTATCGAGCGGGTCGCGTCCATTGTGCCTATCCGAAAAATGACGTTTTTGGGGACATAGATGTTTAAAATGACCCGTCTGACCGCAAGTAAAGCATTTGCTATCAGCCCGACCAGATCCATTGAAGTGGCGTTTTTTAGTCATACTAGAGCTAGACGGAACCGATTTGTCCGGGTTACGACTATTATCAGACCTGCGGGTGGGCTTAACATAGGTGGACAAGAATGAAACGAGGTTTTCAATTGTTAAATCAGCGTTGGTCGCCGCTGCGCGTACCTGCACATCACTAATAACATGTATCACTATTTGAATCATGAGTTCTTCGCTCAAACCTTTGATTACACGTAAGCGCAGCAACGAACGACGCGCATATTCAGCATATGATACGAATTTTTCGGAAGTGGTGTTTATGACTTCATGAAGAATCCGAGCATAGTCGATCTTTTGGGGACACAGGGATTTAAATTCCTTCACGAAGTTGGACCACGAACGATCATTCGTGCTCCACTCATTTAACCAGACTCTTGCATCGCCCCTCAAGCAATGAGCTACGCGAGAAAAACACTCGAAATCATCCCAACGGTTTGCTAGCCTGGCCCTTTCCACCTCGCTGCACCACACCTCAAAATTATTTATAGCTGGGTCGAAATTTGACACGTAATAACTGTTACTACGCTTACTATTCACTAGCAAACCGATAGCATCAGCAAGTGTTCGCGTTGTAGAACTATTGTTTTTATCTAAAGGAGGTGTGCTGCCACGATGGGTAGAACGGAATATGCGAACCACTGGCGGTATTTTCCTCTATCGCGGTTAATCGTGACATTATTGCACTTAAGGTATCTTTCACGGTACACTCCTGGGGGTAGGTACGTGATTTACTCCGATGGCGACGCGAATAAATGGAACGAGACCTAAACCTTTCACGCGGACGGGAAGCACCTCGAATCCGCGAACGGTCACGATGAGTCTCGTTATGGTGCGAGCGTGAACGAGAACGCGTTTTATCACGTTGCGCACGCACGCGGTTCTCACCACCACGATATCGCGAACGACTTTTGCTACGGCCCGACCGAACGCGAGATCTATCACTAGGTGACCGCGAACGGTACCTATCGCGTCGCGAAGACTCACTGCGACGACTACGATTCACCCTAGTGCGAGGCGGTGTTTCCACCAAACGTTCACGAGAAGCACGTGGCATTATTATGAAAATTAACGGTTGTTTTTATCTAACAAGGCTATTTGTGAGCGTAATCCTATCCCACTTCTGATTTTAGCAATCAGAAGTGTTAAATATTAAAAAAAAAGACAGATCACGACGAACTTAACTAGTTTTTATTACAAATTAACTTAATTTGACAATAATCCACTATAACCTAAAGTAATTTTAAAATCTAAACCACATAAAACAACCGTTAATTCTCAAACACAAAATCAACACAATAAATTGGAAAAATAACAATAAACAAAAGGAACAGTCTTACAGTATCGACGCCACCCACCTTTCAACTCGACGACCGAACAGCAAGTGAAACCGGACGCAACTGAGCGCTCGCTTTTATAGGAGGTGGTGGGGATCGAAACTGTCTCACAAATTTTGGCTTATAATATTTTTATCGTTTTTAATGATTATAGCACACTTCCTATCTTTTCTTGATTTCTGTGAACTTGTCTCTTCCTGGTATAAATTAAAATTATCTTCGCAGTCGTCCAAGTCTTCAAAATCGATACAATCAATAATATCAGAATCGCTATGATTACTGATGATATCGGATATACTTGTGGTATCAGAGGACGGTTTCCGTTTACGTTTTCGTTTATCATTCGCTTTACTGGTTTTAGTTGAAATGTTCTTACTTTTCGTTTCTTTCACTTCTTCTAAAATGTTCTTTCCTAAGGCTGCAGTTATTACTTCCGCACCTTTTGTGACACGTTTTTTTTTTTGTTGGAGCATGATCCTTTTTGTCCTGTTGAATTTTTCTCAGCAATAATTCTTCAAATAAGACTCGATCGATCAAGATCGATCGAGTTGTGATGGGTTTTGAAGTGGTACTTGCGATGCTTTCTTTATGACTATGTTTGATATTATATTTATTTTGGATTTTGTTGGCTTCGAATTCTGCAAACATGCTGGTACTTGGCTCGGGTGTCTGGCTTCAAAGGGCATCACTTGGACATCATTTCTGATTGTTCAGATAGCAGGGCAACGTTATTATTGTCTGTTATTTCTATCGTTTCATTAGCTGTTGCAAACTGATTGTTGAATGATTCAATGCATATTTCTTTGAGTGACTTTGGCTGTTTGAGTGTGTGGGCAAGTAAAGTTTTTTTATATCAGAGATATAAAAAGCTACACATAAGCGTTTGGAACATATTTATCAATAGGTATGACATGTGCATTGAAAGGGTATACCCTTTCAATGCACATGTCATACCTCCTGCCTTTTTAAATCCACTCTTTATAACTTCGGGGTTCGTTTGTTGCCAAGTATCTGCCATAGTTTTTGCGAAAACGTTTTTTGGCATTTTCGTACCAACGTTTCTTCTCTGCCACTCTACCAGCTGTGCATCCCATATTGCTTTGAAAGATTTAAATACCGATATATCAAGCGGTTGCAACAAATGTGATGTATGTGGGGGTAATTTGAGGATAGTTACATTGTTTCGGACCGCAAGCTCCACAACCACACATTATAAGGGCTGGTCGCTCTTCGCCGAGACTTGGGATGAGTACTTTTTCGAAATAATTGTGAAAAATTTCTGTTTCCATCCAACCTTTAGTACTTGCAGCATATGTCAATTCGAAATCGTAATCATCTTTATTAAGATCAGCCATCCATTGGTCCCAAACAAATTTTCCTTTGAAAATAATCAAAGGCGGCAACTTTTTACCACTAGCACTCGCTCCTGCTAACACAGTGATATTTTCCTTTCCACTTCCATAGGTGGTCCTTGCACATGCTTTATTTTTTTTTTCCGACCACTTTTGTTATGGTCGGATCCAGACACAATGATGTTTCGTCCAAGTTCCAAATCGATTCTGGATTTTCTAAAAGATTTAAATCTTGTAAGATCTTATTCAGCAAATCAAAATATTCAGCAATGACGAATGGATCTGTCATTTTTCTTCGCACATATTCTACGGGTTGTGCTTTTTTGATGGACAAACCGTGACGTTTTCGGAAGTTGATAAACCAATCTGGTCCAGGCGTATTATTCTTAAATGGTGTCTGAATATTGTTTACGCGCACATATTCAGCCACAATCACCAATATTTCTGATCTTGAGAGCCCAAATCCCCATTTCTCCATGACTATGATGGTGCTTGCTAACTTTTTTTCGTCTTCTAAAGGTAGAACAATTGGTCTACCTGCATTCTGTCTAGTAAATTTAGTTTTGAGATGGTCATGAAGAGTGGTTATTTGAATATTGTAGTTCTGTGCAGCAGCATATGCGGTAAGCTCCCCATTTCTTACCTTCTGTATGGCAGTGGCTAAGTCTTGAGAAGAGTATGTTTTTTTTTTTTTTAAGTATGTACGAGGCAAGATGACACTGAAAAAACAAATAACATTTGTCAACACAAAAAATGCAATAATTAAGCAATAACTGAGGAATACCATAGACATACAACTGCAGAATCGTTATACACCATGCAGTGTATTAAGGGGAAAAAAATGGTTACGGTTTTGAAATCGGTATCCATAATTGTGAGAGGCGGGGGGGAGAGTATTTTTTGAAAAGTGGGGGTGACTCTACACTACTCCCTCACCTCTCACAACCCCCATTATGGATACCGATTTCAAACCCAACCCAAAAAAATAAATAGCAAAGTCTACATGGTACAAAACAAAGTTAAGAATTTTAATTAACCCCCGACCTAACTTTCATCACACATATCTAAGAGCATTCCCATTAATTCACCTTTCAAAGAAAACAAAAAAAAAAAAATCGGTTCATCCGTTGGGCAGCTACGATGCCACAGACACACCACACAAACATACAGAAACGTCAAACTTATTTTTACGTCGCGGGTCAAAAAAACGATACACTTTGAGAACTATTGACAATTACAGTACGAAAACCTAAGTGGGGTTATTGGGAAACAATAATATCGAAATAAACCCGGAGGGGTAAACCAGAAAAAAATAAAAAAAAACAGTTGGAACCTTATATTCCTATTATCATTAAGCACAAAACAAAAACCTATCATAAAAACAAACAAACATTGAAATAACTTACCAGGATTTCGAGAAAACTATCTTGGGGTTATTACGAATCACCAAAATTCGGCGCGAAATCACTTCCCTTGAATAAGTTGACGACACTCGCGTGATGTTAGCGCGAGCGACTCGCAACGTCTATCGCGACTAGTAAATCTAAGATGGCGCTTTGCCTAATGTTGCCAACAGGAATATATTGCTGCGTTTGGTAGATTTTTTGCACTTTCGGAATATACCCATTTTCGAAATATTGCACCTTATGCACCTTATGCCCCAATGCACCTTAATTTAAATTAATTAAAAAATAATTAATTTAAATAAGGATCCAATTAATTAATTAACATGCGCACGCCGCACAGCTTACAATTAAATAGCTTACTATAGTGTCGTTACAACTTTTCGTAAAAAAAAAATCCGTCTAGCCCCCTTTCTGAACCCGCGATAAGGAACTTCGTTCCAAAAACGAAATGTAAAATGAAATCATATAAAGAATAATTTAATAACTAATACGAGTACAGAGAATAAATTGTATACATAAAATCAAAATAATAATAATTGTAATCATGAATATTCATTATGTTGTAAAATGCAAGTAATATCTAAGATTAAACTTTTACAAGCTCATATATAAGGCGCTCTCTCGAACTATCTGTCACGGCTTTAATGGGGGGTAGTATTGTGTTTATAGATTACAAAAGTAAAGATAAATTATTGATAATTTATCATTTTTTATTTCATATAAAAATAAATATCGTATAAATTTGAATTGACTTATTAGTATAAAACCATCCCGTGTCATAAGCTGTTGCCACACCGCACCGAATTCATTCATTTCGCAAAACGCCGCCGCCGCCGTTCATGCGCTGTTGCCATTCCTATCAAAGGATGCCGCCGCCGCGCCGTACACGCCGACCGGCGCCACTCGGTCGCCGAAAGCCCTGCCCCGCGCGCCCCCACCCGCACCCCGTTCGTCGCACGCGCCTAGCGACCGCCGGTCGCCAGTCGACAGGAATTTCCCGCGCGCTTTGATTAAAAATCCCTCCCAGACGACAGTATTCCAATCAAGACTATCTTGAAATGGTATCATGCTACCGCGATTGTAAGTCCATGACTGCGCCCGCGATAAACTTATACCAGCAGAGGTTTGGTGTGCGAGTGAGTCATCATACCATTCTGGATGCCGTGTACAGGTTTAGAGAACACGGCCGCTTTGACCCACCTCCATTTGACGCAGGCAGGCCTTCATACTCGACCGAACTCGAAAAGGAAGTGTTAGACTACTTCCGGCGTCATCCTCTTGCCAGCACCAGGGATGCAGCTCGAGTCTTCGAAATAACGACAATTACGTGTAGCGACTATGAAATCATGAAGGGCTCCATCATAACCACTTCACAAGGGTGCAAGAACGCCGTAACATTATGTGGACTGACGAGATAAACGTGCATTTAGGCAAGTGAAAAGTGAATCAGACACATTAAATAAAGTGAAGAGACATGTGTGCAACACGAAGGCGGACTTGTGTAACAGTTTTGTAGGTAGGTAGGAAGTGTGTAAATACTCGTTACTGTAAATACGGTGCAGTTGTTGTAAATAAAATTATTAACTTTTAAACACGCCAAGTTACTGTAACTTATCGTTATTCGATATTAATCTAACTAAAGTACGCGCCAAATAAACTTGCAACAAAGTTTGTTCACCTCCTTCTACTAATGTATCCCAATATTTCAAAACTATACGTGTCGTTAACACGATCGAAACAAGTGTATCGTGGTAAGAGGCGTCCTTATCGCAAGACAGTACATACATGCATCAAGGAATATAATATAATATACATTTCTTTCGTATCGTTTTTAAATATTTGAATACATTAGTAGAAGGAGGTGAACAAACTTTATTGCAAGTTTATTTGGCGCGTATTATACCTATTACACTAACTTGACAGTCCAAAGCCTGTTTCAAGTGTGATGGGAAGTTTAACATCTTATTTACCTACGTCAGTTTTATTGAAGAATGCGGTTGCTGGTAAGTTGTTGCACTTTTAAAACACTTGTACTTGCGTATTATTGCGTACCTAGTAGATTTTGATGTGACAAACTAGTCAGCTGATTTCGTTTCTCATTCATAGAAAAGATTGAAAGAGATAGCAGTTGTTTTCATTGCCGAACCGTCACATTGCGCGTAATTTGTGAAACACGTTATGCAGAATAGAGTTAATGTTCATTTAACTATTTTAATCTCTAAAATTTAATTGACTGTTCCGGGGTACGAAATTTCATCACTATTGTAATCTATAAAAACAATACTACCTCCCATTAAAGCCGTGGCAGATAGTTCGAGAGCACTTAATACAAAAGTATAACACCGTCGGTTGTGATCGACAGGCGAGCCACGAGCTCGCGGTAAAGACTACGGCGGTTTTATTCGGGGCTTGACATACCAGATTATAATGATGCACGGGCGAGACAAAACTGTTATTTCTCGGTGTATTGCTATAGTAACACATTTAGTACTAAAAGTCCGGTGAAGCAGTCAAAGCCTGCGCTCAGGCTAACTCCAAAGATCTCAACCAAAAAAAAAAAAACAACATTTTGTACTAAAACTGCAGTGCCGAAAAACGGAAGCTACATTATGTGATATAATATTATTTATTCATTGCCATGATTATACTTAAAAAAAATCTACTAAGAAACGAAAAAAAGATGTCTAGAACTATAAAGATTGTAATTTTAAGAATGACTGAAAACACGTATTCGTATTTAACGTATTGCTTGAAATTATAACACAAACACAAAAAGAACGCCGATACCTGGCGGCTCTTTTCGCCCCTCGGTGATCGACGCATAGTTTTAGACAACGCACCGCCGCGCCAAATGCCAAACCGCGGTAAAGCTCGTTCGTCGATCACAAGTTTACAGAAAAATACAATGACATATTTAATGACGGTCCTTTATGCATCCATTTGTTAATAAATGTTCTCTATAAGGCTTCGTCAAATAAACAAATTCTTATAACATAAAAAAATTACACTATTTATTTAACTTACTTTTAAATCATGTTTAACAGAGTTTTACAAAAACCTAAATGGAAGTCGGCCATGCACTTATAACTGCCGGGGCCAAAAGACGGTTATAATCGAAAAAAAAAGAGATACCTAGGTATGAACTAGATATTCTGCTTCAATGGTTTGACAACCAAAATTATATTTATGATTTTAGCGTCTGTCTAACTATCCAAAAAAGACAAACAAAAGGTATATTTCTGTCCTTGTCTAACGCATGGCGTGCGCGCAGGATAGAGAGAGCTGCATTTTGTGCATTACATTACAGTTCTTGAGTACACTTTAACGTTAACAATAAGCTGTCGCGAGCAAAACTGAACTGTTTGACAATGAGTTTAAGGTTCATAATAAGATGTTACTGTTTTTTTTTATTGTTTCTCATAGATTTTTTGTAGCTTTTATTCTACACCCAACGTCCGTTTAGTGTTTTAATGTTAAAATACTATAGCATATAGTAGTATGCCAACCAACTTTCCAATGGCTCGCATTATACTCGTATTTCTATCTTTAGAGGTTAATAAGAAGATTATTGGTAAAACTTATAACACTGCTTTAAACCATTAGGGGGCTGATAATATACCTCGAATGACTTTTTAAACACAATAAGACTGCTAAGAATTATGCTGCTATTATATATATTATATATCCTCATCAGAATCAACGTCCCAATTTAATCATGGAAAGTTAAAATAATTGTTACAAGAAAGTACAAGAAACTTGAGCGCTTGCAAAATTTATGCATTCGTTTTGTATTCGGTCTGCGCAAATATGACCACGTATCTCACCTTCGCAAGCAGCTCAAGTGGCTCCCAATCCGTCTTCACCGGAACACTCGCATTTTATGCCTTCTTTATAATGTCCTGTACAATCCAACGTATCCCTCTTATCTGCGTGAACGCTTTACCTTTACCCGTCCTCCTAATGCCCCTTGCAGAACGCAAATAAAATCTCTGCTACATTTCCAACCCCACTCCACTGACTTCTATTCCTACTCCTTTACCGTTCACGCAGTAAGACTTTGGAACTCGCTTCCGCCTGACATCCGCAATTCAAAATCTCTTTATATATTTAAGAACCGTATTAAAGAGCATTATCTCTCCTTATAATTGTATTGTTATATACTTTATTTATTTATATATATATATATTCGTTATAGGTATGTATTATTTGTGTATTTATATATGTATGTTATATAATTTGTAGTTTTTATAAATTGAGTCGCACACTGACTGCCAATATTGACGACATCTCCTTTCGCGGGTCTGCTGGCAGAAATTTCTTTAGAAATAAGCAGTACCTTTGTACATCATCTGTAACCATCCAATATCTCTTTTCTATAAACTATTGTGTGTGTACATAAATTATTAAATAAATAAATAAATAAAGTTTTTAAAACATCTAGCAAACAAATCTGTAGCGAAGTTTTCTACCTAGGTATATAGATTATATGTATTGTTATTTAAGAGGCTTTCTGTTTGCCTATTAAATCTTCTGTTTGCATAGAAAAGCCAAATTGTCCCTCAAAGGTCTTCGTCGGAATAAAAGGTTCGCCTTCTTAGGTTCCTCAGCATCCGCTGTCAGTCTTCTTCGTTGATGACAAACCATGTCATCACTTCCCGCGGGCAGTTATTTAGTCTTCCATTCTCTTCCTATCGTCTTATCCACAGACTTACTGTAAGAGCGCTGCAAACAAAATGTTTAAACAATTAATCCATATGTAATACAATTCTAATAAGTTAACAAAACCAACCGAAGACTGCTGTGTCGTTATGGCGTTAACGAGTTGTTTTACAATTGATATTTTATTTTATACTCGGTAACTTATGTAGAATACACCAAGTAGGTATAAATGTACTGTCTATTATAGAACAACCTATTTTGTATCATATAGTAATTAACAATTTACCTAAGTAGATTGAAACTTATGATTAACTAGGTGCCGAGTGAAATTTTAATCTTCTTGTGATTATCTGTTATCAGAAATACCTAGGTTTCGAAGAATCAGACAAGTTGGGTTCGAACTCGAGACTGAAGTTATAACGTTATAACCTACTAGACTATCGTTACTCTCTGTTAATTTGGTCATCTATGTATTACCTACTTTGCTCTTCCGTGGTCTAAATCACCTGAAATCTATTTTTTTTATTTTTATTGGTAGAGATCTTTGCAGTTAGCCTGAGCGCAGGCTTTGACTGCTTCATCGGACTTTACCTGATATCTATATATCATAATAACTAACATGCGGTTTGCGAAAACAATTACTCGCAAGCTCGGGTTTATGACTCTTTCGTTAAAAGTGAGCCGACTAGTTTTTTATCTATAGCAGTGGAATTCTATTGTTATAGCTCCGGCCAAACCGGCCGACTTTGCTACTTATTTTTTCATTTTTTAAATTAAAATTCACACGTTTATTTAATTACTCTTTTAAAGGTAGATCAGATGTTATAATAACCGAAAATAATGAAATATGGTTAAATAAAAACACCTAACAAAACACTATTATAAAAAGATTATTCTGTAAAATAATGTGTTTAACCTAAACAAGACTATAGCCGAACTATCTAACTTTTTTTATTTAACATATGACTCAAATGGTATTGTTACATAAATCCCAACTAAAGTATGAATGAAAATGCACTGACTTACTTCATACAGTGCGTAAATGAAGCTGTAGTTCCTTTTAAAAGTGTGTGTATTCCTATAGGTAATGTGGAATATATGGAAGTTTGAATATAAAAAAAAATAGAATTGGCCACAAAGATCACTTTAAAATTTGACGCTAAATAGTTAAGATGTTAAAACATGACACTAGTGTCAGATGACTCACGCAATCAATTATAATTATCAATAATTCTGAAAACAGCCCTACTTAGCAGCACAACAGGCATTTTTACACATTTGTATTAAACACATTATTAAAATGTCACCGTGAACAACACTGAATAAATCTATTTCCATGTTTAGTGCAATAATAATTAGTATCTAAAACAATTTTGACCAACTAGAATTAAACATTATGTAGTTCACGTTAATAAAAAAATATCTAACCCACTACTTTGCAGACTCTTTATCTATCTGGTTTTAGGCTGACTTATAAAAAACATAATGCTTAAAATATAATTAAAATGTTAATACTTACAAATATTTTCAGGTCATCCCCAATTTGACTAATATATTTATTCGCTCTTTGATCGTCAATTTTAGATATCACACAAACAAAATAAAAGTTCGGTAAACAGCCGCGAGTATTCGTAAACAGTAGTCAAAGTCACGGAGAAAACAGCGAACGTTAACAATGAACAAACAGTGAAATGCGACTGACGTCCACAAAAATAAGCACTTAGGAAGCGGTGAAGGGTGGGCGATTTAGGGTCGGTTCATCTCTGGCGGGGGGCGCGTCGCGTATTGTCGGTCCCTTGGCGCTGGGGCGGGCGGATGCGTGGTGGGGCGTTCAGCCTTTCACAGTCAACTGATGTTGCGTTAGCGCGTCAGGTGTGGGGGTTGGATGTCTCATTGCGTGTTTGTTTGTTCTGGCGTTGCGCGGCCGGTGGTGCGTGGTGCGCTTCCGCCGGATATGAACCGACCCTTAGGGTGCTGTCTATTTTTGATTGTATTGTTTGACGTTCGATAAGTGCTACTGTGTAGCCTATATTGAATAAAGAATTTTTGAATTTGAATTGAATAGTCAAATCATATATTTCCATCTCGTTACTGCAATGTCCTAATTGGTCAACGTCCCAGGAGGGCGGAGCTTCCGTGCCAGTCGCCTGCGTCCTTAGACTAATAACTAACATAGACGGAGCGAACAAAATAGACACAAATTACGATGAATCTAAGCTTCTCTCCCTTATGGTGCAGATGGTATATATGAAAGAGACAAACATATATGGACTCATATATGCTTCAAACTAAATGGACGCTCCAGAATTGTCAAATGGTGTTAATTGGTCTCTTTTTAGACGACCAATTAAAAGAGCACATAGTTGCAGATTAAAACCTTTTCTACACAGTACAATGACCAAAGTATTTGACAGGTATTTGATTTAGTCGTATCATACGTTGTGAATGTCAGTCGTTGCTGGTCATTGTTTATCTTACAAATAATATTATTTTTTTGCATAATATAAGCAAATTGATTGTGTACAAAAGGTGCAAAGGACAGATAAATAAGCGTGTAATATGGGTTGTTTTGTTTTATCGTGTAAATCATATTCATCACGGAAAGATATCAATAAATATGTAAGCGTTCAACGGTAAGTGTTTTTTTGCAATTTTCTAATAAAATCATGCGTAATTTTTGTATGCGATCACTTATAACATACACATTAAACCGATAATGATCCCTTCAGCCTATCTTTTTTACTTATTATATCGTGTAAGCGAATTAATATTAAAAAAACGAAATTTGTTTATTTGTGAGGTTATGTTATGCTAGTGAAGTGAAATTTTTCATCGATATTATTCGATACGATAATTAATTTTATGTTATTAAATTGTACCTAATTTCGTTTTATTTTACAGTATGCCTCCGAATGATAGAAGAACTGGTGTAAAGTGCTAACAAGAGCCAGAAGTTGTTGGACTAAGCATAGCCGAAAAAAATGTCTTCGTCTCCGCCCCGAATATAACCGAATAACTACAAAGACATCAGGAACTACACTTAGTTATTCACGCGGGTGAAACCTTGGGGCACAGAGAGTTTTTGTTTATTAAAAAATTAGTTTATGTTTCTTTTTACTTTCACTCCTAGATTATAAGGGCCGATTAAAAAAGAATTATTTTTGCATTAGATCTTTTAGTCAACCAATTACGTATTTGTTTTATTTTTAACCCTTGATAATTTGTAAATTTGGGACTTAATTTGTATTGATTGCCTTGGTGATGTATATTTTACAAAAAAGGCCTTTGGTGTGGGACGCAACGTGCGCCGACACCCTTGCGCTATCCCACGTTTTTAGTTTGGCGATCTCTTCTGGCGCTGCGGAGACCCATAAATGGCGAAAATATAATATAATGTATGCGAAGCGAAAATATAGTAACCTAATAGGTTATTATATTTTCGAGCAGTTTGGGGTTGAGTTTGTATGAAATCTTTTTAAAGAACGTTTGGTAGACTCTACTTGTGATCAGAGGGCTGGTTTGTTCCTTGAACAAAGAATCGGCACAGCCATTCAACGCGGAAATACTGCTAGCCTTTCGGGCACGTTTCCCACCATTGACAAGGATAATGATGAGTTTTTTGACGCATGTTAGTTATACTGATTTATATAAGATTTAATTTTAGTATAATTGTTTTATAAAAATGTTACATAAAAATAAAATACATTCAATCTAAGTACATATTCAGTCAAGAAATAAATTTATTTCGATACCTCTACCAAATACGGCACATCACTACCGAAGCAAAAATAGTGGACAACGTAGCTGCAAAAATCCCTTAAAACTATATATCTATCCTTTTTTTCATATTGAATACATCTTCTTACCTATGACACATGTGTCATAGGTAAGAAGAGTACAACTATAGTGAAATTTGATGTTCCTTCTATGCTTTAGTAATTACTCTGAGCCTGCGTCGAACGTCAAGCTAAATCTTTTAGAAAGTGATAAGGCTTCGGTGTCCCCGATTGTACAATCGGGGACAACGACGCCTTATCACCTTACCGTCGAGAAACGGTTCGAGTTCCTTTGCGCTCTTTCTAACGCTAGCGACACGCGGCGACGCCCCCTTATTTCTGATTGTATTTTATTATAGTGCCATTGCTAGTGTTATTTGAAACGTTGAACACTGTGCATGAGTGAAACATTATAATCATCGTATTAAGCTTCGTCGTCGTCATCGTCACTAAATACTACGAATATTTTGACGACTTTTGCAATACGTTTCTCTTATACACATAGTTTCATAAAAGTGAATCGTCATTGTATGTAAATTTTAAATCCTCGGTTAATATTTATGTTTTAATTTATTTTATTTCGCAGAACATGTAAAATATAAAAAAAATGTTGAGACTCAAAAAAAAGGTTGGTTTACCAATAATAATGCATATATTTAATGATGTAATTTATCGTTATTTTTATTTGCCTGCCCATATAGTAAGTTTCTAGATTTCTTCTTTTATATAATAATATGCATGTATTTTTTTAACGTCTTATTAGATTCCGGCAGTTAATATTTTGATTGCTTTTAAAACTAAATTGATATTTTTTAATAGAACTATCGATCGTTTTGTTGAAAATGTTTTTACGTAATTTGGGTTGAGAAAGTTGATCCCGGTATCTGAACCTTACCACTTTTTCTCGCGTTAGTAGTAGGTATTCTTTCGAATTGAGTATATGGACATGAGCTTATAACTACGGCACCGGCGCTACTTTACTGAATAAGTGGGATAAATTTTGTTGCTTCATTTAATTTTAATATCTATATCAAAGTTTGTATCTAGACATAGAACCATTCATTGGCAACTCGGAAATTCATGAACCACAATAACTTCTTGTGGTTTAAGTATTACCGAGTTTATTTTTTATTACCCGAGTTTAGCTGACCAACTTATGACAACAAGTAAACGAAGAGTTAGTCAATGACTGGTTCCGTGAACTTCAGCAACAGATAGTAAGAAATTCATTAAATAAAACAAACTAGATACTTCATAATATATTTAATGATTACGCTCACCAGTTGATGCGTCTGCCGCGTCAGCTGCAAAAGCCTACCAAGTATCTAAGATGTTTGAAATATCGGACATCACATTAGACTAGCTTTTGCAAAATTACTAAAGGTAGCACGCATGGTGCTGTAGTACTTAGCCTTTTCCATTTATCAGTTATTTCGGCTTTGGTTGCTTCACCGAGAAGAGCAAAAAATTAATTGTTTTTCTCATTTTGACTGAATTTAATTTGATTTAGTAGTAATTTGTTTTATTTTATGTTGTCTTTTGACTATGTTCAATTGAGAAAAAGAAATTTACTATAAAGGGGATAATATTCATCTCTGGTACCTATAAAAGATTAACTCACAATAATGTACTGCGTAATTTCAATACTGTTCTCAGGCCTTATTAGTAAACTGTAAAACACAGTTAATCCTTATTTATTCTGTGTCATTATAAAACTGTGTTGTGTATCAAGTCTGTAAAATACGATTTTTAACTGCATCCAGTGAGATTGGAAGCCGACCCCAACATAGCTTGGGAAATGGCTGAGCAGTTATTATTAAATTGCATTAAAAGGATTCTCAGTTTCACATTAAGTAGTTGTAAAACCATACTGATAGTTGTAGGATAGATAACTAATAAATGTGTATCCTATCATATGTATGATAATATCAAATGTGTATTCCCGTTTCACGACTGAGAACGTTGTAAGGTAATAGAAATAAAACAACATGTGTTTGTTTTGGCGTGATTTTTTTTATTTTATGTGTGTTGACGTCTAACATGTAATCCTGAGAAACTTATCCTAATTTACATACTACGTATAATATTAGTGTTGAATGTTTATTAAGTCTATCTTTATCAACTAATCTCTTAAATTAAAAGTTGTCTGTAACTACATCATTGAATAACGATGGAGTTACAGACACAGGACACTAGTTCAGGCACGGATCCAAATAATAGGAGAAGATCAAAGGACCACAAACTGTGAAGACGAACCATTTGTGGTTGATCCTTGTTCCCTTGATCCCCTCCATTGGACTCGTGCCTGCCCTAGTCACTTCATTACAAAGGTGAGACTGGATGTCGTTGTCTTAGCCGACACACAAGTATGTCGGCCTCACACTTTGACATCCACGCTTTATGTAAGCATTTAGTTAAGATGTGAAGCTGCAGTCTGCTGCATCAGCCGCCACAGGAGACGAGAGGATGGAACTCGTCCGAGGATCTGAAAACAAATAAAATATAACGTTAGTTATATTCTACAGAACATTATAAGAGGCAGCTATAAGATGAGGAGATTTATTTCTGAGACATAATTTTAATTGTCATTTTGAACGACTTTCATTCTAAATCCACTTTCAGACGACTCCTTGACGTAAACCTCTTCATTTCAACATCAAATCTACAACTACCAAGGTCGTCGCCTACTTCCATGAAATGTCCTAAACTTTGACAACACACACACTCTTTTATATTAATATAAACAAGTGCCGCTCACCTCTGTCACAGATGGTAAGACGGCCGGCGCCGCAGCCGGTGCGGCCGCAGCGCCCGACGACCCGGCGGGGAGCTCACCACACTCCTACACTGGAGCTCTGGAACATATGTACATAGATGATAAATATATACGTTAAAGAAAACAAATGCCCCTTGGATGGGATTAAAATTAACAGAAATTAACTATTTAGACTACGTCCATTTTGACACGGAATTACAAAATATTTTGGCACTAAATCAATTTTTAATATTCTCCAATCTTTGATGAAGCACTTTGGTGAATGATAAGTAATAAATATAACACTGACCTTAGACTTTTCTCCCAGAAAATGCGGCAAGGCTGCAGTACGGCAGACGGCAAGCTGCACACTGAATGCCGCTTGAGGTCTAGCACACAAGCTTTGCCTAACGCGCAGGTCATAGGGGGGACTTTTTCCCTGTGGTACTTACACACAGCACAGGACTTTAGACCTTAATCACATAATGCTAAAGCAGTAAATCATATGCAAAAGATTTGTTCTAGAACATTCGATTAGCAACGCGCAGGTCACAGGGGGAGAAACTCATCCCCTGGCTTACCTAAACATAGCACAGGACTTTAGACCTTAGTTACATTATGTTAAAGTTCTAAATTTTATGCCAAAGTTTTATTCTAGAACATTCTGTCAGCAACGCGCAGGTCATATGGGGAGTTACTCACCCCCAGTCTAATTCAAATATAGCAGGACTTTAGACCTCATTCACATAACATTAAAGTTCTAAATCATACACTAAATGTTTTATTCATTAACAATGCGCAGGACTCTCGTTCTGTGGGATGTGGGTTGCATTAGGCTGTGTTTTCGCCAGAGATGGAAATGTGTCGTGCGAGGATGTCTAGCTGTTCTGTGAAAATGTGGGGAGGATTTCCATCAAAGCTGTGCAATAAAAATGTGCCTACGAGGATGTGGGCACATTTACGAGGTGCGGGGCTGTGAAAATGCGCATTAGGCCGTGACTCCACCAAAGCGCAGACGAGACGAGCGGACGAGGAGATGTTTTGTAAAAAACCAATAGAATTATGTTATTGACTCATCTTCACTCCGCTCAGCTTCTGTGAAGATCGCTGTGCGGAGATGTGTTATATTTGTATAGCGCGATGAAAGCGGAGATGTGAGCCGTGCTCAGTACACCGTACACGTCTCTGCTTTGGTGGAGTCCCGGCCTTAATGTGTGGTTCGAAGATGCGTTTAAGCTGTGAAATATCGAGGTCGAGGAGGTGCGGTGTAGTGCAAACCTCACAACACATCCCTCGTACACATCCCTCGCTTGTTTTGTATGTGCAAAAATCTAGCTCCGCTGAGCCGTTTCCACTAGAGCGAGGCGAGGCAAGTGAAGCGAATCTGTTTGTTCTTTACAAACACATTCCTCGCTATGTATCCTCGCACATGTCTGTCATCACACAATTTTAGATCTTACAACTAGATTTAAAGCTTAAAATTCTGTATTGTAAAATCTTTCTAGAACATTCGACTTGCAATGCGCAGGTCACTCTTCCTGTGGGATGAGGGATGCATTTTCCTTTGTCTAAATCGCCAATGCATTTTAGACCTAAGTTACTTAAGTTTAAAGTAGAGATTTCAAATAGTGTGTTTGTCAGTATTGATTTTATTACAGGTACTGGATTTAAGCTATAATTATAGAGTATTGATGTTATGTAACTACCCAAGTTATGCATCAGACAAAGGATGGTAGTTGGCTTATAGGAGAACTCTAAATTATTATGAGCGAACATTTATATACTCGTACTTATGTCTGAGAAGAAGATATTCTTCTTTAATTTACAATTGATAAGAAATGATAGATGGCCAAATATTTTTCGTAATTAGGTACTTTAATTTGCACAAAACCTCACCTAAGTTACATGCCAATAAACTAATTAACGTTTCATCTACAATTTATTTTATACATTTTATGTAATGTACTTTAGATACGTAATTAACAACTACTAGGCTTGTATTGTATATTTATTTTTATGTAACCACAAATTTAATTAATTTTAGTTTCGCAAATATAAGAAATGTGAGAATATATTGAATATTCCCGTTATATATAAAGTGCTCTCGAACTATCTGCCTCGGCTTTAATGGGGGGTAGTATTGTGTTTATAGATTACAATAGTAAAGATAAATTATTGATAATTTATCATTTTTTATTTCATACAAAAATAAATATCGTATAAATTTGAATTGACTTATTAGTATAAAACCATCCCGTGTCATAAGCTGTTGCCACACCGCACCGAATTCATTCATTTCGCAACGATAAACGCAACGATACGTGTCGTTAACACGATCGAAACAAGTGTTTCGTGGTAAGAGGCGTCCTTATCGCAAGACAGTACATGCATCAAGGAATATGCCTAAACATTTCTTTCGTATCGTTTTTAAATATTGGGATACATTAGTAGAAGGAGGTAAACAAACTTTATTGCAAGTTTATTTGGCGCGTACTTTAGTTAGATTAATATCGAATAACGATAAGTTACAGTAACTTGGCGTGTTTAAAAGTTAATCAATTCATTTACAGCAACTGCACCGTATTTACAGTTATTTACACACTCCCTACCTACTTATCTACAAAACTGTTACGCGTACTATACCTATTACACTAACTTGACAGTCCAAAGCCTGTTTCAAGTGTGATGCGAAGTTTATCATCTTATTTACCTACGTCAGTTTTTTTGAAGAATGCGGTTGCTGGTAAGTAGTTGCACTTTTAAAACACTTGTACTTGCGTATTATTGCGTACCTAGAAGATTTTGATGTGACAAACTAGTCGGCTGATTACTTTTCTCATTCATAGAAAAGATTGAAAGAGATAGCAATTGTTTTCATTGACGAACCGTCACATTGCGCATAATTTTTGAAACACGTTATGCAGAATAGAGTTAATTTATTGTTCATTTAACTATTTTAATCTCCAAAATTTAATTGACTGTTCGGGTACGAAATTTCATCACTATTGTAATCTATAAACACAATACTACCTCCTATTAAAGCCGTGGCAGATATTTCGGAAGCACCTTATATAATCCGTATAAGGCAAATTCTTAATAACATAACTAAATAAAGAGTCTACAAAACAATGTACTTAATTCTTGCAAATAAACGCAGGCCATAAAAATATTGAACTTGGCTTGAAACACTGCCGTGTATCCAACTAAAAATCATGCATTTGATTATTTTTATTTTTCTCATAATTTCTTGTCTTTTTGCTATGAAATGTCCGCCACACTCGCTTGCTAAGACTCAAAGATTTAAATCTTCTAAATTGAGGTTTCTTTACGATGTTTTCATTTACTGTTCATCATGTCGAATTTGACCATTTTTAAATGACTGATCGCTAGCCCTAAAAAAATATTAACTAATGTGATTGGTTACCGAAAATCTACTAACCAATCATTGTACTTGCCTTGAGATTTTGACAGATGCTTATCTAAGTTAGCTTTTACAATACGAATTTACTTACTCTCAGTAAGCAAATTCGTACACGATGCGACGCAAGTCTCCGCTCCCGACGACTTTAGTTTCAACGCGTGCCTTACGAACCTCTATGAGTGTATGGCGGTGGTCAGTTGGATTATAAAGTAAAAGATTCCTTTAAAAGGTACATTAATGCATACATTTGCATCTCGTGACTAAGTGTAAGCCGGTTTCAGTGAGTGGTCCGTGGAGAGGTGACCATTTGTGAACATACCGAGACCCCTCCGTGCTTCGGAAAGCTTGTTAAGTTGTGGTCCCGACTGTCATACGATGATCTTTGACAGTCGTTAAGACAATTCTGACAACCAGTCTTAGTATGAGCTACTGTGTTTACCAAGTAAAATGGGTTGTGGAGGTCAGATAGGCAGTGGCTTCATGGGGGGACGCAGAGGGCGGGGACGGGGGTCCCTCAGCCTTCTTTGCGCGCGTCTCCTTCTCTGCTGGGTGGGGGTGGTGTAGTGCCATACACTGCCCCCGCTGTCCTCCCTCCGGCATAGGAGGGGGGTCATGTCGGGCCCGCCACTAAGCGGGCAGTCACCGGGGGCGTTATGGAGCAAAGACTTCGGTCGGTCCTGTAACGCCGCCACTAAGGCGAAAGATGGCACCAGGTGTTTTGCCGGAGTAGTCAGATCTTGCATCTTCATCCCCCGTGGAGGTGCAAGGCTGGCTCATAAATGAGTTTCACCTGAATAAAAAAAAAAAGGCAGTGGCTTCATGTAAAATACGGTATTCAGCTGAATCCGGTAAGGCTGCCTGTCCACCGGAGCGGAGCTAGGCTGCGGAGCGGAGAAACTGAGAAATATTGACCAATAGGATTGCACAAAATAGAGGAGCGCAGATTTTGTGCAATCCTATTGGTTAATATTTCTCAGTTTCTCCGCTCCGCAGCCTAGCTCCGCTCCGGTGGACAGGCAGCCTTAGACTGGAAGCCGACCCCAACATAGTTGGGAAAAGGCTCGGGAAATGATAATGTGCATTTAGTCATAGAAAGGTGAGGTAAAGTTGAAATGAAACAACAATATTCCTACTTATTACTTATTATTACATATCTTGATGTTATTTTATTCCAATAAATGCCATACTTAAATCTATAAAAGTCGTGTTGTGAATATTAAAATCTTGACCTAATTACATACTAAGAAGTTCTTAATACTAATATTCCGTAATGGTGTTTATTAAATAAATGTCTTTAAATGTCGATATTTTATTAGAAAAATAAAAAGATAATCTGTGACTACATCATATTTATTTCTTAAATATAATGTAGTTACAGAGCGATAAATAATTTAAGCGGAAGCCCAAATGGTTGGAAGGTCAGAGGACAACATAAGGACGCATGTCCTTGTGACCTTTGACCCCTACCATTTGGACCAGGGCCTACTCCATCTTCTCTTTACTTTTCCTCTGTCTTTTTCTTTGCGAGCACGTTTTTCGCCGGCACCTGCGTGACTAAGCTTTCCTCTGCAATCTGCTGCATCTATAACAATAAAAAGTCACCATTAAAATCAAAAAAAATAAACATAGAACTTAAAAGAAAAAAAAAATGATGAAAATGAAATGAGTTGACGAAAAATTCCATTTTTTTTGTAGTATACTGAATTTAGGACTCAATTTTAAAGATTTTTAGGGTTAATGAAGAAAACAGTATTTGAATATTTGTTAAAAAGTACAAACCTTGATCATTAAAGCGGAAACGCGCTTTAAAGCGGTGCATAGAGTCACACTCCTGCAATGCTCCGATGCTGGGCCGCGAATGCGAGGTAGCTGCAAAAAAGAAAATATCTATTAATAAAGACACTTACAAAGTTAAAAGTTAAAAGAATAATTATGCAATATGAGATGAGATTTCGAAAAATTTTGGGGCGCGGCCATCTTGCGTCGATATTCAAATTTTGGTGTACAAAATTGCGGACATCAAAAGTCACAAGAATTTCTGTTATTTAAAGTTAATAACTAACCTTGGTGTTATAAGCCATGGCGATTGGGTGTGGTGTCCTGTAGGGCTCTGGGGCTGCAGACCAGGTCACCAGTTACTAGGACACGACCACCACAGGAGACGGCGAACGACGCACTGGTTGCATAAAGAAAATCTTGGCTATTCTGACCTGAATGCAACGCGCATGTCAGGTCATAGGGGGTGCATAACCAAACCCTTTCCTCTGCCATAACATCTACAGAAATTCAAACCTTAAGCGCATTAATTTAAGGACGAAAATCCCGTGAATCAATCTTAGTTCCGGAACTATCCTGGCTAAAATGCGCAGGTCAATATTCCGCTGGGATGAGGAGTGCATTGTCCTCAGATTAAACCATGATTGAATTTTAAACCTTAACGACTTAAAATTAAGTCTGAAATTCCTTCTTTCGAAAATTTCGTTCTAGAACATTCGAAATTCTATTGATCGTTAGATTTGAGATGTATATTACGTAACTTATGTACTTCATCTAGGGGGTGCATTGCCCCACCCTACGTTGTGTTCTGCAGTGTATTTTACACCTTATACTTATAGCAATACAGTTCATTTTTCGTCTTTTGTTTGGTGCGTTTCGAGAGTAATTAGTTTTCCCTTAAATATATATGTATAAATAGGTTGTATGTGGGCGGTCGGTATTGATTTCTTGTTACTGTGTTGTTAAAATGGGATTATTCCTCTTACATAACATTTAATTTTGAAATGTTGTTGAAATTGTATGTTGATTTTAGTTTGATATTAAGCGAATATTGTTTCAAATTTCGTCTCATTTGTAGGTTTGATGAACTGCGATTCCCCAATTAGGGTGATATTTATCATTTTAACAATAGCTTTCCTGGTCACGACGCCATATTTTTTTACTCAGGATACGTTAAAAAGAAAGAAAACAAAGGACGTATTTAAAAAATCTTATCCCAACCGTGTGAAACTATTGGTTTCTTAGGTTTACGCGAATGTTAGACATTGAAATAAAACTACTTTTTACGGATTTTTTCGCGGTTTATATTTAGATTTTAGGTCCCGACGTTTCGACACCTTTGCAGGTATCATGGTCACGGGCAGACTGAGATGGCGTTCGTCTTGACAGTGGATGTTGCTCGTTCTACCTTCATATTTTAACTAATTATTTGAGTTCCGACCTACGCAATATGAGCTCACTGTGTCTTGATGTCTTGCAGCGCTGCTCTTGGGTTTGGCTTTGAGTTTATGTATTATTGGGTCCCAAGTAGGTGATATCTTCCAGCCATCTTCTCTATTGAAATTAGGGTGTTTTTTAATCTCAATAGCCTCGCGAAACATCCTAGGTAGGAATTTGGGTTCTTTAGCGAGTATCTGTGGTTGGTCAAATCTAATATAATGGCTGGAGCCTTCAGCATGTTCGGCGACTGCAGACTTCGTTGAGCGGCGGTGTTTTACGTCAGCGATGTGTTCTTTAACGCGGGTCCCTATGCTTCGTTTAGTTTGACCGATGTAAGAGAGGCCGCAGTCACAATCTAGTTTATAAACTCCTGCATCTTGTAGAGGTATGTGACACTTGACGGGTGGTAAGGACTGGCTAATCTTCTTGGGCGGCTTGAAGTATGTTTTGATTGAAGCTCGTTTTAGGATGTAGCCAATCTTGTCTGTGACACCTCTGACGTATGGTAGTACAGCAGGTAAACGATCAACTGTGGCTGGCTTCACTCGGTTTCTGTGACGGGGCCGTGGAATTTGGAGCTTGTTGTCTCGCAGTACTTGCTTGACATGTTGAAGCTCCGCGGCAAGGTGTCTGTCATCACAGAGTCCGTGTGCTCTCTGAAACAAAGATTTTCCCACGGTAGCTAACTGTTTAGGGTGGTGGTGAGATTCACCGTTTAGGTACCTATCTGTATGGGTCTTTTTGCGATACACACCTAAAATCTAAATATAAACCGCGAAAAAATCCGTAAAAAGTAGTTTTATTTCAACGTGTGAAACTAGTTAGGTAATAAAATTTGATTCAAAGTTACTTTATTTATAATAATGCCTTTATATTTAATAAACCATTAATAAAACCTTATATTTAATTTGCATTGCGTGTATAATATTTATTCAGGTAGGAAATTAATTTGGCTCACATTTTGTTCAGTATGCTTGGTTTGGTTAGGTTAGTCTCATTATAAATCCATGTTTTAAATTAGCCCTTTGACCGCCACGCTAATAATAAAAAACTGTGCTCCCTACGCCAAGCAATAAATTCGTTGTAATACCTACAAAAAAATAGTGATGGGAAACGTAAATCGACAAAATATCGATACATTTTGCTTATGCATGGTCTTACAAATAAAATAATGCTTATTCAACTGAAGTTTTACTTGTGATGAACTAATAAACATTTGGTTTATCATTATTAAGTATATATGCCTCTATAAATATTGAATTAGCAACAAGAAAAAGTTAACTCATTATCTTATTTTCCCCTAACTAGTGGACGCTTTAAAGCGTCAATGGCGAAGGAGAGGGGTAATTTTGTGATTAAAACGTAACATAGACAGTGATGTGATGATAGATTTATTAATAGTTGTCGATATTTATTATAATCAAAGTATGACAATAAGTTATGCGTTAGTGCAGTATTTTTTTTTCATGGTGCTCACGGAAACATGTAACACAAAGAGGCACTTTACAAATTTCGCACCAAAATCTCGTATCTCGCCTTTTGCGTTTCAAATTACTACATAATTTACAACGTAATTTTTTCGTATCCGGTAAATATGCAGGCATGTGGCGTGCCGCATTTCCTATAAATCGTATTGGTTGATCTACATTTCGTGAAGTCGTCGGTAAGGTCTTGTCTCCTGCGTACTTTTGGATAATTTGTGTTATGACTGCCAGTTGGTACTTGGCAAAACGTAGTGTTTTGTTGTCTTGCAAGACTTTGTAGTAGTTGTAACTGTTTAGCAAATGGAGGTCAATTATATGAAAAAATAACTTTTTGTACCATTTCGTCACTTTTCGAATACTGTGTAAAGAACTTAACATCATGTCATTCAAGTCAATGATTCCCATGTGTTCGTTGTAGTCTATAATACATTCGGGTTTCATTTTTGGTAAACCTGTAGACCGATCAATTTTTTCAGTAGGTCCCATTTGATCTTTATGCATAGTAGTGATCATGTACACATCTTTTTTGTCGCGCCATTTTAGAGCCATTATATTGGGAGCATATTTCACATCCCTCTCACCTTTTTTCAGTTTTTTGAATTCAGGCATTTCTTTGCGATTACGTTTTACAGTTCCACATGCACCTATATTACGATTAAATAAAAAATTAAATAATTTGGGGCTGCTGTACCAGTTGTCCATATAAATTTGTCTATTCGAAAAGTAATATTTTTGTAAAAAGGTAATAACTATTGATCCACTTACACCTAGATCTACATCGCGTATTATTTCAGTTTCTAAACCATTATATATGATGAAATCCAATATAACTCTCGTTTCTACATCACATAGGACAAACAGTTTAATGCCGAATCGATTACGCTTATTAAGTATATATTGTTTGATAATTAACCTTCCTTTAAATGGAACAATACTTTCGTCAATACATAGCTTCTTGTACGGAATAAAATTAGATTGAAATTTTTGTCGTGCGTCATCTACCACTGTAATTATCTTTGACAATATTGGGTCATTGGCATGCCTTGGTCTTGGTTCAGAAAAATGCAACATTCCTAATATTGTCGTATAACGATTTCTACTCATTAGAGTTGTGTAAATTGGAGAATTCAATAGCGGATTTGTTGACCAATGCTCTTCAATCGTTAAGCGACTGTTTCTCGTCATTAACATAGTAATAGCCAAAAATATATACATTTCGGGAACGGTTACTTCTGTCCAAGTCTGCAGCCTAGAGTGGTTCCTTAAATCCGTGTTTAGTATGAAGTAGCGATGATACCGATTAGTGTAACGTATTATTGGTTTTATTAACTCTTCGTCCACGAACTTTTCAAAAATTGCTAATTCGTTTGACGATGATGTTAAGTTTAATGAAGGTGAAATACCACTACCAAAGTCATCAAAAATAGGAGTTTCAATTGCAAATGGTTGCCTTGTCCATTGAATAGGAGGTGGTCCTGGTATGTTCTCAACTACATCACTTTCATCCTGAACATTTGGAGGATTTGATCCTGGGAGGTTCTCAGTTACTATAGCCTAAAAAAGATAAATGAATATCAATGAAAATTAATTATTATGGACTACTATGGATATTCATAATTATCATTTAATGATCTAAGTTAATAAACGATTTTATCTTTAATTATTTATTATGGACAGCCTCGGTAGTCGAATAGTTTAGGTCGTGGGTTCGATTCCCACTAACACACACATTTGTGTTTTAAGTCTGAGTGTAATTTGTGCCCGTTATTTCTTAGAGTACTCCGTGACACAGGGCGTGATCCCTAGTAAGGTAGCTAAAAAACGCTAAACTAAATTTTGGGCATGCCGTCCAATCTCAGCGGAGTATAACTTGTAATGTTAGAAGTAGGTTTGTCAACTTAGAAATGACCCACCTCAAATTCATCTTCAATTTGACTGTCCGATGCAGATTCTATTGTGATTCCAACATCATCGACACCTTATAAAATACGAAGGAGCTCCTCGTGATCCATATTTATCAAATTTAATAAAAACGCGTAACACAAAACGATATGCTAGCGAAATACTTATTGCAGTTATAATAATAATTTATGTCTTGAGGGTATATCCATAAAATATTGTTTTTTGCTACCGTCAAATCCCAACACTATAACTACCAACGTTCTCGCTTGTGACGTCATAGGCGGACGCTTTAAGTCGTCAACGGCGTTCACGACACAGAAAAATGTGTCATTATTAGTAATGTTCGAATAAGTTGTCGATGATTATTTAAGTAAATGGAAAACTATTATGTTACAAGGAAACTAATTACCTAGGTAATTAAATTATATTTATAGATCAACGTATGTAGGTACTGCAAACAAATATACCTACTTAATACATATTAGTTAGAAACTAGGCACTATGTTAAATAATAAATATTATATTATATTGAAAAAAAAATACTGTATTAAGAATATTGTTTATTTATTTATTTTTCAAACATATCGAAACCTATTATAATCTTTACCTACTGTTTCTCTGTGTCTGATAAATCTATTTCGTCAAAGTGAGTGTTCTTTGCATGCTCTAAAAAATTTAACATTTTCATGTAGCAACGTGAACGAATACACGGTTTAATGTACATGCATTCTTCATTTAGTAATTGACAATAATAGTAGTTCCTTTTATCATCACGTTGATATTTGTTACATTCTAAACATGGCCTTGTGATATTTTTTTCAACATTAGTATGTTGAGAAGTTGCAGCTGATGTAGGCTTATGTTTGACTTGTGTTTGAGCAGTTTGTGGTAGGATGCTCGGCGATTGCTCTCTTGGGCGCTTCAAATCTGTGTAAAATCAATAGGCGATACAAATAATAATATAATTTTTTACGTAAAATCATGTTTAATTAATACGTTACACATGTTGGTTGTACTTAAGTAGTCTTAGGGTTAGGAATTTTATTTATAACATTATCTCTTTTGATGTATTGACATTCGAATGGTGGGACACTACCCTATTACAAAATTATGAAATATTTTGACTCGAGGAATAATAATTTTTCAAGCAAAGGCGGTACATACTGTGCTGATTATATTTTTATTAAATCAATTTAAATCAAAGAAAAAGAACGTTAACTTACCAGTCTTCTTCTCCATTACGGTTCAAAGCGCAGCTTCAAATTTATGCGGAAACAGTAATAATAATATGCTTGTCACTATTACGTCTGTTCAGCGGAACCAAAAATTCACAGAGCCGTTTACACGCCTCGCTTTCGACGGTTAGTGTCACTACATAGTATAAAATAAAGTCGCTTCCCGCTGTCTGTCCCTATGTATGCTTAAATCTTTAAAACTACGCAACGGATTTTGATGCGGTTTTTTTTAATAGATAGAGTTATTCACGAGGAAGGTTTATATGTATAATACATGCATAATATAGTAGAGGAACACGGATAATCTTAGAGATTTAAGTAAATGAACAAATTTTTTGCGCTTACATTGCAAACGCTGGCTGAACCCTACGAGATAGATCAAAATAATGTACTACAGTATTGTGCACCTTATAAAGATCTACAAAAAAGTCCGCGATGGCATATGTCTATCTCTTGAGGATAACCCACAATAACCATTTTTTATCGTTTATTTATTACTTATTTACGAAAAAGCGATTTTAAGCTATACAGTATTAATCCTTATCCAATTAAGTACCTTTAATAAATTGTGCATATAATATAGATCAATATTGCCCTTTACAGTATATAATTTAAATAAATATTTTCGAAGATATTACAAATTTAAAATGCAGGGACATAGCGGTAGCGGTGGTAACGGCCGGGGGGCCGGGGGGCGCGTGCCTATACCAAGTAGTGCGTCGAAGGCTGTGCTTCGCATTACAGAACTTTATGATTGTGTAGATATGTCGCAGACAAATAGTATAATTTGGCATTTTACATACGGCATCGTCAGTTTAAAAACGTTTGCGGTTATGTAATATGCCCAAGGCAAAATGTAGATTGCCGTGTCACTTTATAATATGCCTCAACATTTCATCGAAAATTTAAACACCATATACATAATGCCGAGGCTAATTGAAGTATTTCGTTTTTGAGGTTATCCAGCACGTCAAAAATGCTAAGGTATCCATAGATTCTGGGTCGTGAAGGACTCCTGCAGAGTATTTTTGGTCAAAAAACCATGTATTTGATCGAATATTCATATATTCATAGGCTCAGAAATTCATTGCTTGATTAGGTTCGACTTTGTGACAGAGATCAATAGGTTAGGTTAGGTTAAATATTGTGACCTTGCAAAAGAGCGAGCGAAGCGAGCGACGACGACGTATGTAATTCAAAGTTTTTCTCGAGATTTTAATGAGCATAGTCACCCTAAAATGACACTAACGTCGCATAATAACGATTGAATGATTTGACATTTTGCCTTCGGCATATTACATAACCGCAAACGTTTTTAAACTGACGACGCCGTATGTAAAATGCCATATTATACTATTTGTCTGCGACAGATATATAGTGTAGGTATCAGCGTTGCACCCGAGCAAAGCCGGGGCGGGCCGCTAGTAAAATATATAACGTAAAAAGCTTGACTGGCACCATTTTTGAAACTACCTACCTATTATATTTTTTATTTTCCATTCGGAGGTAGTCACAACACTAGTCGACGCTTTAAGGCGTCGACTAGTGTTGTGGGTGTAACTTTAAAAGTAAATTTTTTGATGAGTTTATTTTTTAGTATTACGTGTCTAATTATACTATAGCTCAATGTTTTAATGCATAATTATAGTAGTCGAAGTCAATATGAAGAGTTTTAAATGTTCCTGATTAAGAAAATTAACATTAGCTAAGTTTTATTCGTCATTAAAAGTTGAAATGCGATGGACGCTTTAAGACGTCATTGGCGTCTCGATCAAGTTATTGAATGACGCTTTAAAGCGTCCTTGGCGGTCAAAGGGTTAAGTAATAATATCATGTCCTTTTTAGTTTGTCAATTTTTATAGGGCCTTCCCAACACAACAGTTTTTCTGTATTGGCACTCAACGTGGGTTCGATTTTTTTGGCGTTGATAATTCTAGTACTATGTAAATGAATTATTAATATGCATACATACCCTCACAATTCTAACTATTTGGATATAATCCATCAATCTATTAAGGTAATAACGTGTGCCAAACAAATAGAAATACTTACACACATTTAATCTAAACACATAACCCTCCTTGGTGCAGTAGGGTAAATATATACTTACGTCACGTTTTCACTTTACCTTTCAGGTCGTCTTTTTAAACCCTCGACGCAAGAAGAGGGCTATGTATGCTTGTACCATCGTAGCTCCTAAACGAATGGACCGATTCTGATGCGTTTTTTTTTGTTAAAAAGCTAACGTCAAGATCTGTAGATATAGTAGGTTTGTCATTTTTAAGTTTTTAACTTTTATTTTTCAGGGGATTCGTTTAATTCACAGTTTTATTTCAGTAACTCTAATTACTCTTTTTGTAACATTCCTACAAACTTACATTTATTTTTACTAAGCCGATTGAAGCTTAACTATTTTGCTAATATACACCATCGTTATTTACCTTCGTTTAACTTAAAATATCTCAGTAAGCTCGACTTTAAAAATCTCTCGACGAGTATGTAGAGTAATCAGTGCGGCCCAATTCCGCTATTTTAAAGTCAGTGTGTGGCAGGTTAATGAACGTTCCCGTGTACTTATTATTGAGCCAAATTTTTGTAATGTTTAATGTATTAATTGTTATTTTTTTGTCAATAAGTCGTGGTGGCCTAGTGGTTCAATGAACGGATTTGTATGCACGAGGTTGCAGGTTCGAACCCGGGCAAGTACCAATGTAACTTTTCAAAAGTTACATGTACTTTCTTAATTATTCTAAGACACTTCTGAATAACGCTGAAGGAAAACATCGTGAGGAAACCTGGATTCCAAAATTGGGATCTGAAATCGCCAATCAGCAGAGAGCAAGCGTGGTGATCAATGCTCATGCCTTCTCTATATGGGAAGAGGCCTGTGCCCAGCAGTGGGACGTTTATAGGCTGGTTTTTTTTTTTTTTTTTTGTTTAATTGTTAAGTGATTTCCGTCGTTTTTGTATCGATTCCAAGTATTGATTCTTTGAAGTCGGTTTTATCGGTTAATTTTATTTTGTTTAGTCAAGTTACAGGTCCCTCTGCAAAAGTATAGAATTCACTAAAATATTTTGAATCTACCATTTTCTCATATTGTAGAAGTGTAGGGTTAGCAGTTAATTTTGAGGAGCGAAATAAAACTCACAATTGACTTATAATTATTTATATTCTACCTTAAGTGTAAATGTGTCTTCTATATTAATAAGTATTAATAATAATATTTATTTCATGGAATAACATAGAATTTTGGGGATTGCAGGTGATTGAATGTCCGGGATTAATATACCGCAGGGCTCAGCTTGCCAGGCTGAGCGAATGCAGGTTCTCTGCAGGCAGTAAGGTAATGCAGCTATTGCGTTAGTCAGAAGCTTTCCCTGTTATACAGAGGCTGCATCTAAGACTGCAACAACCGACTGCACCCCATTAGCAGCCTGCAGGTACGTTTGTATCCAAATAACTATGTCGGGAGCGGATCTGAGGATGATCGACGAAGGATCCACAATCCGGAGAGGAAAGACGACCCCTCGCGTTGTGGAGGTGTTTTGATTCGCGCCAGGGTTAATTATATGAATACCAGAGGTTTTCCATATCCGAGTAGTTTGTCCACCAGATTTGATCTGGTGGGTAGTCTTTAGGTCAGGTCCGGTTGTAGATACAGGAGTAGATAAGACATGTTGCCGCGAAGTTTTCGCTACCTCTGCACTGCGCGTGTGACGTCACAGGCAGGTCCCGCGGCTGCAGGACACAGCGCCGTCACCAGGCGGGCGTGACGTCAGCAGCATCTCTCATCACCTCCCTCTTCTTATTGTCTTTGGATCGCATTGAGACCACTTTCACAGACTAATTATCGCCGGAATAAGTAGTCTGTGAAAGCTTTGCGCGCTGGTGCGGGGTGTGGCCGGGGGGGGGATGCTCTGCGGGGGGTCACCCCGCAGCAGCCGCTGCTGGGCGCAGAGAACCTGCAGACAAAAGAAAATTTCCGTTAAAAATCTTCAATAATGCCAAAAAGAAGGGAAAAAGTGAATGAGTCATTCGGAAATGTTTAAAAATAAAAAGAAATACTGTTATTAAAACCTTTACATTAGGTGGGACCCACTAGCGCAAGGGGCGGTAGCTGTTACATAATATAAAATCAATAAGAATATTGATTTCTGAGTTATGTAACAAGACCTATGTACCAGACGTGAATAAAACGTAGTTTTATCCTGAACGAAAATCCTAAAAAGATTTTAGCTACCGTAACGAAAAGGCCTTAGAATTAAAATTAAAATAATAACGCAAAGGATTCTTTGTTCGATAACTACGTCTAACTCACTTTGAAAAACAATAAAAAACACTAGATCTGGATTTCGATCTAGTAATTTAGACTAATAGCACAGTTTTAAAGGCCTATAAGACTTACCTTAGTGTCTCCCTAGGGCTCCCTTGTCGGTCCGGAGTGAGCGCGCGGCGTGTGGCTCGCGAGCCGGCGGGCGCCGCACTGCAGAGCCGCGCGCTCGCCCGCGCATGCCAGCTCAGGGGTGCATAGCTACCCCTGCACTTACAACACTGCAATTCAAACCTTATTAAAACAAATTTTAAGTCGATTTACCCTTGAATACGCTGCTGCAGGGAGCCCGCTATCGATCCGCTGTGAAGCTGAGTTATGCAATGCAAGTTGTGTTTTTTGAGGGGTGCATTTCCTCACCCCTTAGTAACTACAATTCAAAGAATTTTAGCCCTTACTTTTGTAGGATTAAAGCCTAAATTTGGGTACGATGGGTACTAATTTAAGTTTCGGATAGGTTCTTTTAAAATAAGGCGGAAAAGGTATCCCGCAGGAACGCAACGGATAATTACAAAAGTAATTTAATTATCCAAAATGGCGGCGATGTGGTTCGCCACCCATCACGTCTCGTTCCTCGCGGGGGCGAAAAGTGGGCCACGGAGAGCCGCCTCGCTGCGTTGAATGCAAGAGGAGGAATGGATGGTAAGGTGGATGAAGTGTGTCAGATGATGGATGTCGAGACGAAAATAAAGAATGGTATGCTGAGATGGTTTGGCCATGTCGAGAGAATGAATAATAATATCTGCGTCTGTCTATCAAGCAAGTCATACGTGTATTTGTAGGCTCTGGCATTATTATCAAATAAAAGTGGTAAAAAGTGACTACTCCTGCTACAAAGTTATACCAAAACAATCAGTGAATTAATAACTGTCATTGTGTTAAAAAAAAAAGCACCAAGTGTTATTGTGTTAGTGGCAAATCGATAAAAGTGCTAAGCAAAACTGTTAAAATTCGAATTCCTTATCTCGACCGATTCGAGTATAACAAAAGACTGACCTTTGGACCTCATTAGTTGGCACGTTAGGTGCGCCTCTCAAGACATTATTCATCATTGCAATAGCTAATTTCGCCAGTACTTTCAACGTTCGAGTGGCGCGGCGTGTTAACACGGCAGTGCAGCGGTGCATCTCCCAGAGTCGCGGGTTCGAATCCAGCCCGCGCGAGATCTACTTTTTATCTTTTTGCATTTTTGTTTTTTCCTGTGGACTATTATACGAACTTTGTTGGCGCAAATCTAAACCACTACTCAGCATGCCCCGCGTCCAGCGCAGTCCACCTAATCAAAAAGTAACTACAAACTTAAGTAATGTTCAGTCCGAGCCCGGTGTGATACATTCCCCGACCAACTCAGCTGAGGCCGACAATGTTTCTGTTCGGTACAAGCGTCCACGTCCGAATAACTCTCCTGGGACCACGACCAGCAATGACCACGACCAACCCATGTCTTCCGAGCTTGTTGACACCATCCGCCAAGAGATTCGCGCCGTTATATCCTCAGAGATCTCAACAACTATAAGGGACTGTTTTGCAGTGGAGTTTAACGAGATGAAAGAATTATTCCAGGCGCTCAAAAATTCTGTCCAGTTCATAAGTGACGATTATGACCGAATAAAAACTGAACTCGATTATTGCACAGAAAGTAACAAATGCCTCAGCAAAGAGAACGAATCCCTCAAGCAGTGGTATCCGACCTATCTGCGCGAGTTAATTTAATTGAGCAACACTCACGTCAACAAAATATTGAAATTAATGGCGTGCCGGAAAACAAATCGGAAAACTTAGTGAAAACGGTCTTACAGATTGGAAACGCGGTAGGAAATGCAATCAAAGAAGAAGACATACTATCAGTCGTACGAGTACGAAAACTAGACCCCACTAATAATAATCCTAGAGCGGTTGTTGTTAAGCTCCGTTCCACCCTAACGCGAGACGTAATATTAACGTCAGTTATGAAGTTTAACAAGACACATAACACAGAAAAACTTAACTCGAAACACCTTGGGTATGGCGGTCCTATCAAGCCTATTTTTGTGTCGGAACATTTGTCTCCCCTTAACAAAAAAATCCACGCGGCTGCTAGAAAAGCGGCTACTGCAAAGGGGTATAAATACGTGTGGGTGCGCGACGGCAAAGTTCTAATAAGGAAAGCCGATGGAGAGCAAGCCAAGCATATGAGAAGCCTAGACGCAGTGGCACTGCTTTGAAGATCTCTTAAGAAAAAAAAACATGCCATAATACCGTGTATAAGTACGTATAATTCAACGTTTACTACCAGAACTTTAGAGGTATGAAAACCAAATTGAACACCATCGAATTATCCACAAGACTGAGCAACTACGATGTCATCATTGGCACTGAGACTTGGTTAGATGATGGTATAAGCGACGGTGAAATATTTGACACCAGGTACAACATTTATCGTAGGGATAGAGCATCAACCGCCAATAGAGGCAAGCGAGGAGGAGGTGTAGTGATTGCTGTTTTGAAGTCGATAGACTCTGCTCGTATGTCACAATGGGAAACTGATACAGAAAACCTATGGGTCAGGCTTAAGGCTGTCAAAGGGAAAAAATGCCAAAACTTAAATATCTGCGCAGTTTATCTTCCTCCACCAGTTCTTCAGTATACGCTAGACACGTTTCTAGACAGGGTCTCCTCGGTCATCGATTCCACTGGCGACGAAACCCTAATAGCTGGTGACTTCAATCTAAGTTTTATTGACTGGGAATCAGACAATGCCCATTGTCACACATCTAGTACCACTGCTTATAACTATGCTAACTCTTTGGGTTACTCACTGATGGACTTTATGTCGTTATGTAACATGGAGCAAATTAACTCGGTTAAAAATTGTTTTCAAAAAACCCTTGACCTAGTATTTTGTAACTTCTTTGGAGGAATTGTTAGTGTATGCAATAACCCTCTATCAATAGTAGACGTCTATCACCCACCTCTTGAAATATCATTAAGAAACACGTCTCCCGCTATATTAAAGAGTAAGTATCCAGTTAGATTTAACTTTAAAAGAGCTAACTACACAATCATCAATTCTAAGATTAGTGACCGTGACTGGAGACAAATTTTCTCAGAGAAACGCGATGTCGATGCTATGGTCGCAGAGCTGTATAGGCACCTCGGGGATGTAGTTCGCGAGCACGTTCCTAAATCAAGAAGATTGAGTGATAAGTTTCCCTGCTGGTTCTCTAGTCCTCTCATCAGACTCCTAAGCGAAAAAGAAAAACTCAGATCACGGTACAAAACATACAAAAACCCAAGGGATTACTTAGAGTATAGACTACTAGAGAGTAGGGCTAAAGTGATGATAAAAAATTGTTACAGAGACTATATGTCTTTCACTGAAAAGAGTATAAGACACAATCCTAAAGTCTTTTGGTCATTCGTCAAAGCGAAAAAGGCTAAAGCTAACGACATCCCTTCGGAAATGTGTCTGGGAAATAAAACAGCATCCACTGGAGAAGATGTTTGCAACCTCTTTGCTCAGCATTTTTCCTCTAACTTTACTTCTTCGACCGGTTCACCGACCGTAGTTGGAATGGGTCTAGAGTATCATCAGTGTGAACTAGGTAAAGTTGTCTTCACAGAACGTGATGTATTCAAAGCCCTAAAAAAACTAAACATCTGCAAAGGGGCAGGGCCAGACGGTTTGCCACCAGTATTTATAAAGAAGTGTGCGTCGAGTCTGGCTTTACCACTTAAATTAATATTTAATTACTCGATTACGGCATCACAGTTTCCCACGGATTGGAAAATTGCTAATGTGGTACCGGTTTACAAAAAAGGAGATTCTAGTGACGTGCAGAACTACCGCCCTATTTCACTACTCTCAGTTTTCGCGAAGATTTTTGAATCCTTGGTATGTCCTATACTTACATCACACATTACTGCTCAAATAGTTGACCAACAACATGGCTTCTGTGTTCGTAAATCAACGACTACCAATTTGGTCCACTATGTGAATCAAATTGGCGCATTGATGGACTCCCGCACTCAGGTCGACTCTATTTACACTGATTTCAGCAGTGCGTTCGACAAGGTGGACCACAAAATCCTCTTAAACAAACTAGCAAATTTCGGCATATTTGGCCAATTACTCCTTTGGTTTAAATCCTATCTTAAAGAAAGACAACAAAGAGTGGTTGTAAAGGGTTATGAGTCACCGGTCTATTTTTCTACATCTGGAGTCCCCCAAGGTTCACATCTAGGTCCAATTCTGTTTTTAATCTTCGTTAATGATATAGTTCTAGCAATTAAACATAGCAAATGCTCCATTTTCGCTGACGACCTGAAAATCTTCAAACAAATAAACACACCTTATGATGTGCTACTACTGCAGACTGACCTAGACGCGGTTCAAGATTGGTGCCTACAAAACAGGATGACCCTCAATGTGAAAAAGTGCTACCACATAACCTTTACTAAGAAACGGAGTCCATTACCAACGTCTTACTCAATAAATGGGGTGGTACTGCAGAAAACGGACTCGATACGTGACTTGGGAGTCCAACTTGACTCAAAACTCTCATTCATCAACCACATCGACATCATCACTGCCAAAGCTGCAAAAATGACTGGTTTTATAAAAAGAATGTGTCGTGATTTCCAGGCCATCTCAACCCTAAAAGTGCTTTTCAATACTCTTGTGAGAAGTCTACTAGAGTATGCATCCCCAGTTTGGAACCCCACCTATCGTGTCCACGTTAAAAGGATTGAACGTATCCAGAAAGGCTTCACAAGATATCTCCGTTTTAAAAGTCCTAGCTGTCCACGAGATTCCTCTTATGATCAAAGACTCAGCTATTTCAAAATGTACTCACTCGAACACCGAAGACGTGTAAATGACCAAATCCTACTTTATAAAATAGTAAACGGCTTGGTGAGTGCTCCTGATCTTGTGGCGGAACTGAGAATAGCGGTGCCTCGACAAAAAGTTATTAGATCTAGTCGTGAAACCATAACTTTTGCCACCACCGCCAGTCGTACTAACCTTGGTAGCACCGCCCCCATGAACCGTCTTATGAGGAACTATAATAAAATCGCCCTTAGAACCAATAGCATCGATATCTACTCTAACCCCTTCTGTCAATACCGTAGGAGACTTCTAACTACCACGGAGTCTAAAAAAGACGATGTGACATCAGTCACCGGGTAATCAATTGCATCCACTTCCATTTTCTCTTTGATGTTCTTATTGGTAATATTATTTTCTTCTATTGTTTATGTATTTCTGTAGGCCAATTTGTAACGTGATTTTAACTTAACTCATATGTTTTTTAATCTGATTTAATTTCTAATTTAATTAATTTTTTGATTCATGTACTTTATAATTTAATTGTTTACTAATTTACTTAATCATTTTATCTGTATAAGTTAAATTCTATGCCATCTTGCTTGTAATTTTATTATTCTGAGAGTGCTGTGTACTTCTGTAAGTGACGAACTCACTATGCCTAAAACTGTTTGTCAATTGTTGTTTAATTATGTTCTAGTGAGTAAGTTGTAGAAGTTCCACAAAAATAAATAAAAAATAAATAAATAAATAAATAAATAAAAGAACGATTGACGAAAAAGTGTATAAGGCGAGTGTGAATGAGAAAAGGCCACATCAAGAGCATACCATAAACCGAACAGCATGTATGCAGGGAATAATGAAAGTGGACAAAGCGAAACAAGTGTGTAAGGATCGTAGCAAGTGGAAAGAAGTGGTCTCTGCCTACCCCTACAAGGGAAAGAGGCGTGATTATTGTTATGTCTATGTTTTTATATTTTTATACTGGCAATACGGATGACGTTCTTTAGTCTGGTAATAAACACTGTTCGAAGCACCCGCTCGTTTTATTTCAACAGTGGCGACGAGGATTAAAAGAAAATAACAAGTTATAAAATAAATATTTCGGACTTAAAACAGGCATCATGTCCATCGGTACAGTACGGGAATTTATTATTAAGACAGGGAATTGGTCATCGTATATCGAAAGGCTCGAAATGTATTTTAAAGTGAACAAGATGGCGGACGACCTGAAATTACCCACTTTAATTTCATTTATGGGGGAAGAGGCATACGAACTTCTGTCCACGTTGTCCAGCCCATTGAAACCTTCTGAACTTTCTTACAGTAGAGCTGTCGAAATATTATCTGTTCATCTACAACCCAAACCATCTATTTTGGCAGAAAGATACAAATTTCGACAACGGCGGCAACTGTCACATGAATCCATAGCAGACTACGTAACGGAACTCAAAAAACTTACAAAACACTGTGAGTTTAAATCTACTCTGGATGATAACCTTAGAGATCAGTTGGTGTGTGGACTAAACAGCGAGATGATTCGTCAAAAGCTGTTTGTGGAAGAAAATTTGCCTTATAACAAAGCTGTCAGTTTGGCGCTGTCATTGGAGGCTGCAGAGCGGGACGCGAGTGCTGTGGAGCCCGGCAACGGAGAACTGGCTGAAGGAGTACACAAACTGAATCTCGACAGTTGTCCGAGATGCGGCGGCAAACATAGATCAAGTGATTGCACATTTAAGAGCTATGTGTGCAGCGGGTGTGGTGAAACTGGCCATTTGAGAAGAATGTGTCAAAAAATTGCGAGACGGGAAGGGTCAGCGGGTTCTGCCGGCGGTGGTGGTCGGTACGGATCATCATCATATTCGTACGGGAAACGTATTTCTACCCGCGGATATAGCGGGCGCGACACGAACAAAGTGAGGCGCGGACAACGCGGTGCGGCGAGGGGCAACAGGACCCGAACTATCTACAAGCAAGACGAGGAAGTAAACAATGATTGTGGCACGGAGAACATTAATAATAATAATATGTATTATGAGGACGGAACTGACGAGTGCGACGACGAGCCTATTTATCAGTTGGCTGTACATTTATTTTTACTAAGCCGATTGAAGCTTAACTATTTTGCTAATATACACCATCGTTATTTACCTTCGTTTAACTTAAAATATCTCAGTAAGCTCGACTTTAAAAATCTCTCGACGAGTATGTAGAGTAATCAGTGCGGCCCAATTCCGCTATTTTAAAGTCAGTGTGTGGCAGGTTAATGAACGTTCCCGTGTACTTATTATTGAGCCAAATTTTTGTAATGTTTAATGTATTAATTGTTATTTTTTTGTCAATAAGTCGTGGTGGCCTAGTGGTTCAATGAACGGATTTGTATGCACGAGGTTGCAGGTTCGAACCCGGGCAAGTACCAATGTAACTTTTCAAAAGTTACATGTACTTTCTTAATTATTCTAAGACACTTCTGAATAACGCTGAAGGAAAACATCGTGAGGAAACCTGGATTCCAAAATTGGGATCTGAAATCGCCAATCAGCAGAGAGCAAGCGTGGTGATCAATGCTCATGCCTTCTCTATATGGGAAGAGGCCTGTGCCCAGCAGTGGGACGTTTATAGGCTGGTTTTTTTTTGTTTAATTGTTAAGTGATTTCCGTCGTTTTTGTATCGATTCCAAGTATTGATTCTTTGAAGTCGGTTTTATCGGTTAATTTTATTTTGTTTAGTCAAGTTACAGGTCCCTCTGCAAAAGTATAGAATTCACTAAAATATTTTGAATCTACCATTTTCTCATATTGTAGAAGTGTAGGGTTAGCAGTTAATTTTGAGGAGCGAAATAAAACTCACAATTGACTTATAATTATTTATATTCTACCTTAAGTGTAAATGTGTCTTCTATATTAATAAGTATTAATAATATATTTATTTCATGGAATAACATAGAATTTTGGGGATTGCAGGTGATTGAATGTCCGGGATTAATATACCGCAGGGCTCAGCTTGCCAGGCTGAGCGAATGCAGGTTCTCTGCAGGCAGTAAGGTAATGCAGCTATTGCGTTAGTCAGAAGCTTTCCCTGTTATACAGAGGCTGCATCTAAGACTGCAACAACCGACTGCACCCCATTAGCAGCCTGCAGGTACGTTTGTATCCAAATAACTATGTCGGGAGCGGATCTGAGGATGATCGACGAAGGATCCACAATCCGGAGAGGAAAGACGACCCCTCGCGTTGTGGAGGTGTTTTGATTCGCGCCAGGGTTAATTATATGAATACCAGAGGTTTTCCATATCCGAGTAGTTTGTCCACCAGATTTGATCTGGTGGGTAGTCTTTAGGTCAGGTCCGGTTGTAGATACAGGAGTAGATAAGACATGTTGCCGCGAAGTTTTCGCTACCTCTGCACTGCGCGTGTGACGTCACAGGCAGGTCCCGCGGCTGCAGGACACAGCGCCGTCACCAGGCGGGCGTGACGTCAGCAGCATCTCTCATCACCTCCCTCTTCTTATTGTCTTTGGATCGCATTGAGACCACTTTCACAGACTAATTATCGCCGGAATAAGTAGTCTGTGAAAGCTTTGCGCGCTGGTGCGGGGTGTGGCCGGGGGGGGGATGCTCTGCGGGGGGTCACCCCGCAGCAGCCGCTGCTGGGCGCAGAGAACCTGCAGACAAAAGAAAATTTCCGTTAAAAATCTTCAATAATGCCAAAAAGAAGGGAAAAAGTGAATGAGTCATTCGGAAATGTTTAAAAATAAAAAGAAATACTGTTATTAAAACCTTTACATTAGGTGGGACCCACTAGCGCAAGGGGCGGTAGCTGTTACATAATATAAAATCAATAAGAATATTGATTTCTGAGTTATGTAACAAGACCTATGTACCAGACGTGAATAAAACGTAGTTTTATCCTGAACGAAAATCCTAAAAAGATTTTAGCTACCGTAACGAAAAGGCCTTAGAATTAAAATTAAAATAATAACGCAAAGGATTCTTTGTTCGATAACTACGTCTAACTCACTTTGAAAAACAATAAAAAACACTAGATCTGGATTTCGATCTAGTAATTTAGACTAATAGCACAGTTTTAAAGGCCTATAAGACTTACCTTAGTGTCTCCCTAGGGCTCCCTTGTCGGTCCGGAGTGAGCGCGCGGCGTGTGGCTCGCGAGCCGGCGGGCGCCGCACTGCAGAGCCGCGCGCTCGCCCGCGCATGCCAGCTCAGGGGTGCATAGCTACCCCTGCACTTACAACACTGCAATTCAAACCTTATTAAAACAAATTTTAAGTCGATTTACCCTTGAATACGCTGCTGCAGGGGAGCCCGCTATCGATCCGCTGTGAAGCTGAGTTATGCAATGCAAGTTGTGTTTTTTGAGGGGTGCATTTCCTCACCCCTTAGTAACTACAATTCAAAGAATTTTAGCCCTTACTTTTGTAGGATTAAAGCCTAAATTTGGGTACGATGGGTACTAATTTAAGTTTCGGATAGGTTCTTTTAAAATAAGGCGGAAAAGGTATCCCGCAGGAACGCAACGGATAATTACAAAAGTAATTTAATTATCCAAAATGGCGGCGATGTGGTTCGCCACCCATCACGTCTCGTTCCTCGCGGGGGGCGAAAAGTGGGCCACGGAGAGCCGCCTCGCTGCGTTGAATGCAAGAGGAGGAATGGATGGTAAGGTGGATGAAGTGTGTCAGATGATGGATGTCGAGACGAAAATAAAGAATGGTATGCTGAGATGGTTTGGCCATGTCGAGAGAATGAATAAAAGAACGATTGACGAAAAAGTGTATAAGGCGAGTGTGAAT